>CM068367.1:923838354-924302515 GCA_034769895.1 Magicicada septendecula
TGAATGTTGAGAATCACTGTATAGTAGTCACTTCTTACAATGAAGGAATCTTGCTCAAAAAAAGAGTGAGGAAGAATTTTTTAAAGACACAATGAATGTTACTAAACAATGTGTGTGTGTGTGTGTGTGTGTGTGTGTGTGTGTGTGTGTGTGTGTGTGTGTGTGTGTGTGTGTGTGTGTGTGTGTGTGTGTGTGTGTGTGTGTGTGTGTGTGTGTGTGTGTGTGTGTGTGTGTGTGTGTGTGTGTGTGTGTGTGTGTGTGTGTGTGTGTGTGTGTGTGTGTGTGTGTGTGTGTGTGTGTGTGTGTGTGTGTGTGTGTGTGTGTGTGTGTGAATGACACAGTAGATATAATGGCGCATTGGATAAGACCAAGGAGAGCTGTAAGTGGAAAATGATGTTGTGCTGAAATAATGCAAGAGTAATACCAGAATTGACATAAAATGTCAAGAAGAATAAAGGTTTTATAAAGGTCTTTAATGGGTAAAAATCCCACACACTGAGAGAGCACAGTTCCATCTCAGTGTATTTTCGAAGAGTTTCTACAATCCCTTATAAAATAATTAATATTATTCTACAATCCCTTTTTGAAGAGTTTCTACAACCCATTGCATCATCATCATCATCATCAGTAGCAGCATCATTAAAAACAAATAGTAGTCTTTTTGGTCTAATATACCAGAATGAGAACTGTAAACAACAAGAAAATAGTTGAACAAGAGTATTATTTTTATTCTTTTAGTCATCTTTGGTACAGTATCTCCTATGATTAGGAATACAGATGATGTTAAAAATAGTTAAATGTGGTCATTAATGCTGGTAATAAATTTATCTAAAAAGTCTGAGGTGTTTAGATACTAAGTTTTATATGATTACACCTAGGATAAGTGAATAAATAGCAAGAAGATCATGTAGGCGTAGCAGCCAGTGGAAATGAGATTCCCTTATCCAGTGAAACTTTTAGTTATGAGGTAGACTGAGAAATTAACATTTTGGACAACCCTCCCCTTAATATCTGTAGTGTGTATAATAAATAGGAGAATATGAAAAAAATTGAATGAAACTGCAAGCCCATTTTAAATTCTATATAGATTGGAGAATTCTAGAAGCTTGGAATGACCAAGACAATAATAGGTACTATAACAAACAATGTGTCTAATACAAGAAGTGCACCAGCAGCAGCAGCAGCAGCAGCAGCAGAGGAAGAAGAAGAAGGGAAAATGTTTAACCAGAGTTCTATTTGCAATTCTTTTTGGTCAACTTACTGTTTGTGCCTGAGATGATGATACTTGTGCTATATAAATATGACACTAATTTAGTAATCCTGCAATTTACTATTTGTTTTAAAACTAACCAAACTAAAAATAGGTAGGTTATCAAACAAAATACAATTTACACAAATCATTCAACAAGTAGGCCTACATAGCGATAATTTTAGTTTTTAAGCTACTAAATTTTCTGTAATAACTTTTTGATGTCATTGTAGTTTTTTGTTGCTTATGAGTTGTTTTGAAGTAATCTATATTTTACACTTTCCTTGTTGTTAGCACCGCTGTTTTTAGAATCAAATAAACAAACAAAAGTTGTTACAAACAAATAAAAAGCCTCAAGCTGTTGTTGACTACTGAAACCTTGAAATCTTTTTTACTGCGCCAAAGGTACTTTTTACGCGCATAATAAAGTAGATGTTGCCAGTAGCAACGTTATTTATAAGATAAACTGCAATTTATCAGTAATTAAAACTGCACTTTTAGTAGGCCGGTTAAAATGCTTTGATTTTGTTTAAACTTAATCGATTTTTCCGCCCCAATCTCGTACGTAGTCTTACGTTGTTGGTGTGTGTGTGTGTGTGTGTTTTTAGGTTTCTGGACACTCCATCATAGCACACGGAACAACTTCGGATCATTGTCCAAAAGCCACTGAACGCGAAATCAATTCAAGTTAAAATCAGAGAAAACAGTTAAAATTTACGTGGATTTATTTTTTCTGCTGTACCGTACTAGTAACATGTGGCTAACTGAGCTGCTTCTTTAAACTTGTTTTGATTGAAGGAATACTAACTACTGTAGTTCTCAATTTCCTGGGGTAATGAAACGATTATAGTTCAGTTTATAATATCAATTTATAATATAACTTTCTAATACAAATTTCTCCGACTTACCTTTGGCCCTTTGTCGGTGTATGTTGTCTGAAAACATTAAAAAATTAAGTTAACACATTTCTTTTCATCTGGTGATAGAGCTTATAAAAATGTTACATTTTAAACAGGAGAATTTTGTGTTTTACATATATTTTCTTAACTATTAGGCTAGTAATAGAGACATTTTCTTTACACACAAGTGTTACTACGTTTACTGCTGTGTAAAAGTTAAGAAAAAGATAACAATAGACTCTGGATTTTCATTTCCCACAATTTCTTCAGATTAATAATATGTATTTTACGCACATACCTAATTAATTTTTGCTCAACTGGTAGCTTCGTTGATTTGTTAGGAAGTCTACTTATTTTTCCTAATATAAATATAATTAAATAATTTAACTCAGACTTAACAATTTACTAATAAAAATGGTTACGTAAATGTATACAAATTTTAAATATTCGTTGCCATAAGTGGGTACACAAAAGTTGCCATAAACAGCAAGTAAAAGTTATTTCTATAAAACACGATAAAAATAATTAGTTTGTTACGTTAACAATTTCAAGTAGTAAGTTTTTGATAAATTGAAATTTAATTGAATTAATATGTGGGATATGTAGGCTGATACAAATGTTATGATAATACTAGATTAATAATTTTTACATTTTATTGTTAGGTTACAGAGAGAATGAACCTAAATATCTGATTTATTATATGTACCAGTTAGGTGACATTTTCTATCGAGTCCCATTGATTTTATTTTCTAAGTGGCGTTAAAGCAGTAAGTGGAATGTGAAGTGTGTCATAAAATTATACAGGGCACAAATTGACGAGTTGTGCACACAATGAAAAACTATCACATACTATTATGATTCGTAGTGCAAGCATAAACAATTGTCAGCATTCTTGTTGATATTTTTAATAAACTGTACAAATAACTGCAACATATGATTTAAGTTAGAACGCGATTCTAACGTACACGATTGACAGACACGTAAACAAAACTGAATCAGATAGACAAGTACGACACATGTGAAATCTCATAAATGCATTACTATACGTAGAAATTTAGAAATAATTATGAAGGTGAGACACACATTTACGTAACTTTAAAAGGGCGACTTGATAATTCTGATAGCACCGTTAAGAGAGTATTGTTACCTTTTAAATTCAACAGAACCACGTAAATTCTTTCATTCGTTGTATTAGCATAAACATTTACCAACGTTCTTGTGTATATTTTGACTAAACGGTAGGGTAATTAGAGCCATCACATAACTGGTGATGAGCAGAAACAAAACTGAAATTCCCACAATAACGCAAACATCTTAATTAAAAGTAGGTTTGAACCATGTGGAATTTTAATTGTGAATTTAAATCACACTTATTGTACAGGAGATTGTATTTGATGTCTGTATCTCTGCACCAAAGAAGATTTGTTCTGGATTTTATTACGAAAGAACTGCTAGTACAACTAGAAATAGCATGAAGTATCCATCACTTACACGAGAATTTAAATCTGTAGCGGCAGTGATTAAATCCGTAATAATTGTAATTAAAGTAAAAGACAAACTTGTTATAAGTTATGTACAATCTTTATGCCAAATACAATTTATAATAAATTTATATTTAGTATAAAAATCGTTAAGGCCACTTTTAAATTCTCTTCTCCTTCCCAAATTTATCCCAAATTTGGAGAAGGCTACAGATAATAGTCTATATTGCGTAATAATGGACGGCACTTACCATTGTTGTCGAACAGTGTCGTAGAATAACACAAGTGGTATGCTGTGTTCACCTTAGGTAAACCTCCTTTAAAGTAAGATTTTACACAATAAAAAAAATAAAGTAGTTAAACTTGATTGGCTGGTTAACAAGAACCTGCACCGCGTGGTAGGATTTCCCGCGTCTGTAAACAAATTTATGTCTTTCCAGATCTGTTTAAAAACCTCATAATATATATTTAACAAAGACTCGAAACATCTCCAGCTGAAATCCAGATTAATATTTACGAACACCGAACTTACTAACAGAGACACAGCAAATGGTATGATACGAATAAAGAGTACAAAAGGAATACCGGCGTAGTTAGCACAAAATACCAGTTGAATTTGACAGATCCGGTACCGTCAGATTTACAAACTTGGTATTCATCTATTCTCAGAAACTCGTTGCATTGTTCAATGACAATTACTTTGTTATCATAACACTTTTATTGACACTGTCTTTTTTTATTTTATTTTTTGTAGCATAGTATACAATTTGGAACAGTACTGCAAAAAAAAAAGAAAATTTATAACGTAATCATGAATGCAGGGCCGTCCCTAGGGGTCTAGGCGCCCGGGGCAAGCTTACGTTGGGCGCCCCCCTTCCGCCACGGTTGAAATCGTACTGACCACAGAGAAGAGAAGTTCTCTTGTCTGTGTCCTGACCATGCCAATCTAGACTGGTTTTTATAAAAATATACTGACCAGTAGTCATGAATGTTAGGTAAATAAGAACAGAAACAATAAAAGATATTTCATAGAACGTGATTGTATTTAATTATTTATAGCTAAAAGTAAAGAAATTGAGTTTTTTATAATTTGTTAATTATTGAGTAGGCCTATATACACAGAAAGGGCTTAAAAGATATAGTATATTGTGTTACGTGTCAAATTGTACTTTAAAACAAAATTACATTCAAAATGGAGATTAAATCAAAGCATTTTAAATTAGTACGAGAACAATATTACGGGTCCGCCTTTGCTAGTATTGCTATATACTTTAAATTGGAATTCTTCTTGCTTTCATTTTTGCAAAATTGGCAATAATGTCATCCATGTTGAGTTGTTTGGTGACTTCATTCTCGATGGCAAGTATTGCGAGCGAGGATAATCTTTCTTGCATCATTGATGAACGCAAGTAAGTTTTTATTAGTTTTAATTTGCTGAAGCTATGCTCACAGGTTGCCCCTGAAACTGGAATAGTGAGGAGAATACGGAGGGAAATCCACAGGTTAGTGAATAGGTCTCTTCGATCAGTTTTCTTTATAATTCTTAAGGCTTCCAGAGGAGACATTTGCTTTTCATTTGGGGTTTCATTTGTCAGAGCGTTTACATGTGAAAGTTCATTGTAAAGGTCCTTGCCATTTATGTCAGAAACGTTATTTACAGTAAGGTGATCTTGCAACCTGATGCAAAGTTCTTCAAGTTCTTTCTTTTCTGGCAAATGCTTCAAATCAAATAAAAATCCCCATTTTGATTTGTGGATAGAAAACGTATCCATCCTATCTTTTAAAGACGTCAGCATTGTGTCTACCAGTGGCAAAAAAAAACATCTCTTTTAAACATATCCTCAGGGGTTGGGTTGTATTCATCTTTACTTTCATAAGAAAACATGTTTTTCTTCATCCTTGGTCGTTTTGTCTGAAATGTAGAATCAATGTCAAGGTCTTTGGCTATTTCTTTTGCTTTTGCTATAGAATCATTCAATCCGCTTTCTCGGAACTGCTTTACAAATCCGTGCAAGCCTTTAACTGGTTTGTGGCCAAAGCAATGTCAGCACTTTTGTTCTGGAGTCTTTTGCTCACGATGTTTATTTGAAACAGTAAATCGTGCCATATGACTAAGCACACCAGAAAAGAAAAGTCTTCCATGTGAATCTGCAAAGACTTTCCTTCTGATGATATTGTAGCGTCATTTGAGTCTTCACTTAGCTGTTCTAGTGATTTTACTGTCAGCTGTCAACCTACCAAAATTTCACAAAGAAAACAGTGTAAAATCGGCCGCGGGCCGTGAATAGACGAAGCGTCGTGCAAACGTAGTGGGGACCGCGGCGGGCAGCAGAGATTAACATTCGATTCTAGTAACTGGAAGCTTTTGGAAGCGTTTGGTACTGGTACTATTAGAAGCCAGTATATTATACGGCATAACGACGATATATGCGAAATACAAATTTCTCCGACTCGTGGCGCCCCCCCCCCTGACGCGGCGCCCGGGGCAGCTTGCCCCACCTGCCCCCCCCTAGGGACGGCCCTGCATGAATGTTCCTGTAATTACTTATCATTTATGTCTGACAAAGGATTTGAGGTCATTTCTTTCAACAATCTGTTTCCTAATCAGAACTGTAGCTCCCAATATTTGCAGTGTTGATAATAAAACTATCAGTAAGTCTGTAATGTAATCAAGTCACAAACGTTAATCACAATAATTATGTTATTCTTCTTTCAATACATGTTGAACACAACGAAATCACTTGTTTCGTGCCTCCCAGTGTCGGCTGTTTGATCTCTAATTGAGTAATTTGTATTGAGTCCACACTGAAAGATACGCTTCAGTCATACCGGTGACGTTTTAGTATACTGTCAACATTTTGAGTAATTCAGCGACAGACCTGAAGTAAAAAACAAAATAAATAAACAAGAAGGAGTTTAGAAAACAAAATAGGCATAGTTGGAAAAAGCAATTCACACACATACACACACACCCGCTCTCTCTCTCTCTCTCTCTCACACACACACACACACACACACATTTTGTATCTTACTGTCTTACTGAATGAGCGCGGAACCCTATGAAACCCGCACTTGTCGCACATTCCTAAGGAACTGCTAATAATGCGCTTCAAAAACATTAATGATTACGTTATTAATTTTCGTATTGTTTTACCGTATTGTATGATTGTTTACTAAGCTGCAGACAAAATGGCTCAGTCAGTAGTGTCTCAGTACCATACATTTTGTAGTGTCTCAATACTGTCAAAATTTTGAGTAATTCAGCGACAGACTGAACTAAAAAACAAAAAAAATAAACAAGTAGGAGTTTAGAAAACAAAATAGGCATAATTGGAAAAAGCAATTCACACACACACACACGCTCATTCGCTCTCTCTCTCTCTCTCTCTCTCTCTCTCTCTCTCTCTCTCTCTCTCTCTCTCTCTTTCACACATACATTTTGTATCTTACTGTCTTACTGAATGAGCGCGGAACCCTATGAAACCCGCACTTGTCGCACATTCCTAAGGAACTGCTGATAATTCGCTTCAAAAACATTAATGATTACGTTATTAATTTTCGTATTGTTTTACCGTATTGTATTATTGTTTACTAAGCTGCAGACAAAACTCAGTCAGTAGTGTCTCAGTACCATATATTGTAATACCGCATAACAGTTCACAATATACGCGTAACGTACCGTATTTTTCAGACTATAAGCCATACGTTTTTTTTCTAAAAAGTACTGAATAAAAAATAACCTGCATTTAAATATAAAAAAATGCAAAAACAACTTTAGGTCTACAAGGAAGGAGGGAAAGAGAGTGAGAGAGAGAGAAGAGAGAGAGAGAGAGAGAGAGAGAGAGAGAGAGAGAGAGAGAGAGAGAGAGAGAGAATACGAGATTCTCATAAAAATAATTGGAAAACCCTTGAGGCAAACTAAATTTTGACTAAAGGTTTCCCCTTTCTTCATAACCGGAAAGCATATGGAAATGCTGTAGCCTGCAATAGTCTTATCCTAAACCAATAAAATTCTGCGATCTGTTTACTTCAATAAAACCTATAATTTAAACTTACGACAGTTAATAATCGTGTTTTCCGTGCATTTATGTACTGTATGTCTGTGTATATGTGCGTGTGCGTGCGTATGTAGAAAAGCAATCGTATTCATTGTTTCAGAAACAACAACCTTTTCTAAACAACAAATCTCAATTGAAGTGTAACGTGTGACGGAAGGCACGAATAGGAAGAGATCTAGAAAGTAATTGAAAGATAAGAGGTAATATTCTTTTAGTATGGGAAATGAGCTAGAACCAACTTTTAAATCGTCCCATATTCTGTATGCAGATCTATGCTTTATTACGTCTTCGGAATCTTTTACATAACAAGAAAAAGATAGAAGATTTATATAGCTTGTAGTGACAAACTAGTTTTTAAACAAGGTGTGTTAGAGGGGTTACAGCTCCCCAATATGTCTCCAATGACGTCTTCTACATAAAACATGCAGATTATATCGCTAGCGGATAGGCTATATAGCGTTCGTAGTGGGCGAATTTGCTACCATCCCACCCCACCCGTATCATTAATTACTCCTTGCAACATGGAAAAATCCTTGAGCACTGCTGACGTTTGTATATACAGAATAACATTTTATCAAGACAACGTATGTTGTCTTAATATAGAGTGCATAATATTCTTGGTTCATGTTACAGAATATGCGCTCGTGTCTATAAAGGAATGTGAATAACACACTCTACATAAATGATTTTTACACTTTTAAAACCAATATAAGTTATAAATTCTTGATCTCATCAATACATTTTTAAAATTCTAGACATGTTTACAAAAGCATAACTTTGTAAAAAGCATAAAGTTATTCTTGCTAGAAACATTCTTAAAAGGAAAATATTTTTATAACAACTTCAAAAAAAGAAAAAACTCATTTGGCAACAAAACTTGTTTTCAAACCAGCAATAGCCTATGCTAATTAATTCAGCAGTATAGAGCAAGGAATGTTGTGTTAGCATTTCTGCAAGTCACCTTCCTGAAACAAATAACATTATAATATTGATTCATAGTTTTTTATTTTGTTTAATATAAACAGACTTTCTTGTTACTATTACACCACAAAATAGTTATGCAACCAAAATACAAAATATGCACACACACAAAATCCATACACACACTTGATGAAATGGTGTGGCTGCATGATGTTTGTATACTCTTATTTAATGATTGTATGAATTACAATTAATTATATTTTAACTTCTTGGATTTTGTTGTCCATGACGTGTCCATTGATTAACTAATTATAAGTAGGCCTATAACACTACCAACTCGGAACACAAAAATATTTGTGTTCCAAGTCGATAGTGTTATACTTGTAATATTTAAGTGTTTTTATTGATATCGATTTTTGTAGAATATTTATCCAGTGAACATTTTGTATAGTTTGTGTACTATGGAAAATATATTATAAATAAATTTAAAACAAAAATATTGTACACTGTTTACTATATGACCTATGTTTACACTGTTACTACATTTAGTTAATATTGTTTTTAATTTCTGGTTTAATTTTATGCTATATAAAGCAAAGTACATACATTATAGTACTGCCTAGATAATATATGAAATGTTTTTTTATAAAACAGAAAGAATCATGTTAGTTGCTACATATCAATTACACTGTGCTTATAATATACATTATTATTAATATCCTATTACAATGCACAAATGCAAACAATAATACTGTGACATCTTCTGAAAGCACTTAAATAAACATTGTGATCAGACTGGTCTCATAACTCAAACTTTTTTTAAAGAAAACATTTATAACTTTTACATTTGTTTTACTTTCTTAATTTCATTCTTAATCCTCAAAGGTTTTACATGATCAAAACTGTTCATTATACATTATGAATATTACAAAACATATTATGCACTAGCGACAAATATACATCAGGAATATTTTTAAAAATTGTTATTTAATATGACATATTAAAGTTGTTTTTAATTATTTTCTGTTGTGTGATTTCAAAATAAAAAAATCTGAAATTTAGTATATTAACATATTTAAAAATTGGATACATAAAATTATTAATAATAAATATTATTTGTTATTTTACACAAGAATATATTTTTTGTATACAATTTGTTTTCCAATGTTTCAACAGTATTTTTAACTGTCATCTTCAGATATATTTCTGTACACTATTTTGAATACTAATGCACAGCACATACAACTAACATAACACAAAATCTTTATTAATTGACTAACATATTAACTTATTAATTCTAAAACTTTATTATAGTTATGTTAGTTAATATTTATTATCACTTCTAATTATTTAGCTTTATGTACATCAGTTTGATGCATTGTTGTTATGAGTGAAGTAAAAATATATCACTGTAGAGCTGCAGAACTTGATTGCTGTTTTGGATAAATTTTGATATTTTTGTCATTTTGATAAATTCAGTCATAGAAATTTAAAGAAATCTGGTTACCCTACTTTTTGTTTGTAAAGTTGTTGAGTAGCCATACATTAAATGCTAAACATTATAAGAAATCTGGTTACCCTACTTTTGTTTGTAAAGTAGCATTGTTGAGTAGCCATACAATAAATGCTAAACTTTATAAAAAATCTGGTTTTTGTTAAAATTTACTTTAGTCTGACACCCAGCTGAATTTTTACAATTTTTAAAATTTATGATTCCATTTTTAGGCCCTTTTGTCAAAGGAATGGTTAAAACTGTTCACTGTATTCTGCATTTGGTTTATATCCTCTTTCATTTGATATCCCGTATAAAATTTGCGATTTTTGCCCCACTTTTTTGGCCCCGATGTCCAAAAATTTTGAAATTTGAAAAACTGAACACTATATGCAGCATTTAGTTGAAATTCTCTGTAATTTGATATGCCACATGATGTTTGCGATTTTATCAAAATTTTCACCCACTTTTGGGGCCCCGGTTTCACAAAATTTTGAAATTTTCAAAATTAAGCTGAAACCATATTCTGGTTAAAATTCCCTTTAATTTGATTATCCACATGCACTTCTGTGACTTTTTAAATTTTGATCCCTCACATTTTTGACTCTCGCCCCTATTTATTGAAGGATCAATATAAAAAAAAAAAAAAAAAAAAACAGCAGGGTTCTGTAGGGTAAAAGTATGGATATGCATGCTATGTTTTACAAAAATCTGTTATTCAGTTCAAAAATGATCATGAGAAATATCCCCAAACAGATAGGTAGACAGAGAAATGCCAAATGGTTGAGTAAAAACTGAGAACTCACTTCGCACATTCAATAAAATAATCATAATGGTGTGGCATAACAGAATATAGAACTGAAGAACTAGTGTTTAAATTATTACATTTTTTTAATTTTACTCATCCTTTAACAATCATTAATAAAACAGTTGAAATATTCATAATAAAGTTTTTTTGCGTATGAGCCACTGTGGACTACGTTTGGTTCAACTAGTTCCACCCTTCTTCTCCACTGTCTTCCTCCTCTCCCAAAACTCCTTCATTCTTGATCGACAATATAATAAAGTATTATTATAACAAACAATTTTTTCAGAAACAAATATTTTTATAAAGAAATATAGAAATTTTAACTTGAAATTGAAATGGACAATTGTGCAAGGGTTGCAACATCCGTTCCCTGTGAAAGGATATTTTCCAGGGCAGGAATAATTTTATCTGAACAAAGAATTAACGTTAGCGATTAACATCAAGGAAAGGGCAACAGCTGATACTTTTAAATACGAATTTGCAGTAGGGTTTTAATAACTGAAATTCCAGTATTTTAAAAATGATTCAATAGTTTAATTTTACCTATTATGTGTTATTTGGTGGAAGGATATAGATTAGATCATGACCTGTATATTCTGTGTATATTGGTGAATGAATCTGAAGATTATCCAGGTATTTAAAGCATTTATTTACTTTCTTGTTGCTTATTATTTATAAGTTGTCATATTACTTTTTTATTTATTTATTTATATTCATTTTATTACAGTTGCAATATAATTGTTTTTATTCTCATTCACTGTTGTGGTTTACCATTTTGTTTTTATTATAAATATGTTTTTGATGTTTTTTAGACATTATTTGATGTGCCCTCTAAATTTCATTGCCTGAGTTTTGCAACTGATTTATCTATCCAAAATGGAATCAACAATTTAAAATCGGTATGGAGAACTATACATGACTCCCATGTTCTAAGATTTATATTTAAAATCATTTACAAAATGAAATGTTTCCATAGAAACTACTTCTTTCCACTTATTGCTTCAGCCTTAACCACAGTACTGTAGTCACTAACGTATACCACCACACGTTATCGCACTCGATTTTCACTAATGATAGCAGTCGACAGCACTGCTGAAACGTCTGGTTTTGCAGAAAACATTGGACTATGGCCAAACAGCCCGGGAAGGAATTTTAACAACAAACTACTATTTTTATGCCGATAACATAGTACACATATAAAAATTATCCCCTCCCCCTTCAACTATAATTTTCATTTATAGAAAATTACCCTCACCTCATTCAACAAGCCTCTTCATTTATAGATATTTCATCTACGTTTCTACAGTGGATTATTAAGATCTTCTTATCAGGATACTTTATTTATCAAAATTAAGTACTTTACTCTTGTTACAACAAAAAATGTTTCAGGTAACCTATCCTTTCCCCGTAACCGTTGTTCACCAAAAGTCAACAGACTTTGAACACTTAAAAATTCAGGAAGATATGCAAAAAAGTATTTGATTCTCTTTGAATACGCAGCAGTTATCATTCATCATAAAAAATTACACTTTTAAAACATAAAATGTTGGAGGTAAACTACCCTTTTCTCTTAACCGATCTTCACCAAAATCAACAGACCTTGAGTTCTCTATAATTCAGGAAGTAAATAAATATATTTACCTTTTCCTGTCTCGTTACCACATGTATTAACGCAATGATATTATTTACGCGTTTCGATACTATGTATCGTCATCAGAATATATATTAAAATATAATCACTCAAAGAGGTCGTTAAAACTTAAACCATTAAAATCACAATATCGAAACCAAATAAGTATTTATACGAAGCAAGTGCGCACTCGACGAAAGCCGGCTGGACACTGATTGATATCAGTTACAGATAAATTTTATTGCTGTGTCATATAATGGATTCGACTTGAAATGCAAGTGGTCGTTTAATATGAAATTGCGGTAGTATTTGTCAATATGTGCTCTATATATTTCAAATTCCTCACGTGCATTTAAGTAAGTGCCTTTACCACAGACATGTAAGGGTTTCAAATTGGTGTCAAAGCTTGTATAATTATGGTTCTCCTGTATAAGATGACGAGCATAGTTAGACTTTATACAAGATTGTGTTGTCAAGTCTTTTACATTATGATTTGGAGTGTGCTCAACGAAACGTTTATAAAAACTTCTCCCTGTCTGACCGATATAAAAGCATTCGCAGTCATTACAAGAAAGCTTATAAACACCTGTTTTCATTTCAAAAGGTGTACTGGTTCTATTACAAAGTCTATTAAACAGATTGTTACTGGTTTTAAATGTTACAGTTCTATTGTTACTATTTAATACTTTTGATAAAATTTTGGGCATAATACTGGTGTAGGCTGTTGAAATAAAGGTTGGTTCCTTATCTTGTATCACTCGTGGTTTTGACAATATACGCTTATGCTTTTTAAGGAGGTTATCAACCATGGAAGATGTGTAACCACTGGCAACAGCAATGTGTTTTATAATATTTAATTCAATTCTAAAATCATTTTCATTAAGAGGTATCGTTAACAACCTGTGTATGAAATAATTATAAGCCGCCATTTTCTGCGAGAATGGGTGGTGTAAGTCAGCAGGTATGGGGTATGGTTACATCTGTGGTAGTAGGTTTCCTATATATACTATATTTCAATTTATCATCACATTTGGTGATGGTCAAGTCAAGAAAATTCAGTTTGTTATCTATTTCAGTTTCATGTGTAAATTGAATGTGTTTGTTGATATTATTTAAAAGATTTTTAAAGTTTTCTATTTGATGTAATGTGCCCTTGTATATTATGAATGTGTCATCCACATATCGTGCGTAGAACATGATGTTTTTCTTATGAATATTGTTAGAAAACAAATGTGTGTTTTCGTAATTATTTAAATAAAGATCTGCCAAGAGGCCTGACAGCGGTGAGCCCATTGCCAAACCATCGCATTGACTGTAAAATCTGTTGTCAAATTCAAAATAATTTTGGTTTAAAATAACTTTAAGTAAGTTTATTAATTCATCTATTGCTTGAGTGTTTAATTCATCATAATTAAAGACTTATGAGTGTTTATTTATTGAGTGTTTAATTAGCCATACATTAAATGCTAAACATTATAAGAAATCTGGTTACCCTACTTTTGTTTGTAAAGTAGCATTGTTGAGTAGCCATACAATAAATGCTAAACTTTATAAAAAATCTGGTTTTTGTTAAAATTTACTTTAGTCTGACACCCAGCTGAATTTTTACAATTTTTAAAATTTATGATTCCATTTTTAGGCCCTTTTGTCAAAGGAATGGTTAAAACTGTTCACTGTATTCTGCATTTGGTTAAAATCCTCTTTCATTTGATATCCCGTATAAAATTTGCGATTTTTGCCCCACTTTTTTGGCCCCGATGTCCAAAAATTTTGTAATTTGAAAAACTGAACACTATATGCAGCATTTAGTTGAAATTCTCTGTAATTTGATATGCCACATGATGTTTGCGATTTTATCAAAATTTTCACCCACTTTTGGGGCCCCGGTTTCACAAAATTTTGAAATTTTCAAAATTAAGCTGAAACCATATTCTGGTTAAAATTCCCTTTAATTTGATTATCCACATGCACTTCTGTGACTTTTTAAATTTTGATCCCTCACATTTTTGACTCTCGCCCCTATTTATTGAAGGATCAATATAAAAAAAAAAAAAAAAAAAAAACAGCAGGGTTCTGTAGGGTAAAAGTATGGATATGCATGCTATGTTTTACAAAAATCTGTTATTCAGTTCAAAAATGATCATGAGAAATATCCCCAAACAGATAGGTAGACAGAGAAATGCCAAATGGTTGAGTAAAAACTGAGAACTCACTTCGCACATTCAATAAAATAATCATAATGGTGTGGCATAACAGAATATAGAACTGAAGAACTAGTGTTTAAATTATTACATTTTTTTAATTTTACTCATCCTTTAACAATCATTAATAAAACAGTTGAAATATTCATAATAAAGTTTTTTTGCGTATGAGCCACTGTGGACTACGTTTGGTTCAACTAGTTCCACCCTTCTTCTCCACTGTCTTCCTCCTCTCCCAAAACTCCTTCATTCTTGATCGACAATATAATAAAGTATTATTATAACAAACAATTTTTTCAGAAACAAATATTTTTATAAAGAAATATAGAAATTTTAACTTGAAATTGAAATGGACAATTGTGCAAGGGTTGCAACATCCGTTCCCTGTGAAAGGATATTTTCCAGGGCAGGAATAATTTTATCTGAACAAAGAATTAACGTTAGCGATTAACATCAAGGAAAGGGCAACAGCTGATACTTTTAAATACGAATTTGCAGTAGGGTTTTAATAACTGAAATTCCAGTATTTTAAAAATGATTCAATAGTTTAATTTTACCTATTATGTGTTATTTGGTGGAAGGATATAGATTAGATCATGACCTGTATATTCTGTGTATATTGGTGAATGAATCTGAAGATTATCCAGGTATTTAAAGCATTTATTTACTTTCTTGTTGCTTATTATTTATAAGTTGTCATATTACTTTTTTATTTATTTATTTATATTCATTTTATTACAGTTGCAATATAATTGTTTTTATTCTCATTCACTGTTGTGGTTTACCATTTTGTTTTTATTATAAATATGTTTTTGATGTTTTTTAGACATTATTTGATGTGCCCTCTAAATTTCATTGCCTGAGTTTTGCAACTGATTTATCTATCCAAAATGGAATCAACAATTTAAAATCGGTATGGAGAACTATACATGACTCCCATGTTCTAAGATTTATATTTAAAATCATTTACAAAATGAAATGTTTCCATAGAAACTACTTCTTTCCACTTATTGCTTCAGCCTTAACCACAGTACTGTAGTCACTAACGTATACCACCACACGTTATCGCACTCGATTTTCACTAATGATAGCAGTCGACAGCACTGCTGAAACGTCTGGTTTTGCAGAAAACATTGGACTATGGCCAAACAGCCCGGGAAGGAATTTTAACAACAAACTACTATTTTTATGCCGATAACATAGTACACATATAAAAGTTATCCCCTCCCCCTTCAACTATAATTTTCATTTATAGAAAATTACCCTCACCTCATTCAACAAGCCTCTTCATTTATAGATATTTCATCTACGTTTCTACAGTGGATTATTAAGATCTTCTTATCAGGATACTTTATTTATCAAAATTAAGTACTTTACTCTTGTTACAACAAAAAATGTTTCAGGTAACCTATCCTTTCCCCGTAACCGTTGTTCACCAAAAGTCAACAGACTTTGAACACTTAAAAATTCAGGAAGATATGCAAAAAAGTATTTGATTCTCTTTGAATATGCAGCAGTTATCATTCATCATAAAAAATTACACTTTTAAAACATAAAATGTTGGAGGTAAACTACCCTTTTCTCTTAACCGATCTTCACCAAAATCAACAGACCTTGAGTTCTCTATAATTCAGGAAGTAAATAAATATATTTACCTTTTCCTGTCTCGTTACCACATGTATTAACGCAATGATATTATTTACGCGTTTCGATACTATGTATCGTCATCAGAATATATATTAAAATATAATCACTCAAAGAGGTCGTTAAAACTTAAAACATTAAAATCACAATATCGAAACCAAATAAGTATTTATACGAAGCGAGTGCGCACTCGACGAAAGCCGGCTGGACACTGATTGATATCAGTTACAGATAAATTTTATTGCTGTGTCATATAATGGATTCGACTTGAAATGCAAGTGGTCGTTTAATATGAAATTGCGGTAGTATTTGTCAATATGTGCTCTATATATTTCAAATTCCTCACGTGCATTTAAGTAAGTGCCTTTACCACAGACATGTAAGGGTTTCAAATTGGTGTCAAAGCTTGTATAATTATGGTTCTCCTGTATAAGATGACGAGCATAGTTAGACTTTATACAAGATTGTGTTGTCAAGTCTTTTACATTATGATTTGGAGTGTGCTCAACGAAACGTTTATAAAAACTTCTCCCTGTCTGACCGATATAAAAGCATTCACAGTCATTACAAGAAAGCTTATAAACACCTGTTTTCATTTCCAAAGGTGTACTGGTTCTATTACAAAGTCTATTAAACAGATTGTTACTGGTTTTAAATGTTACAGTTCTATTGTTACTATTTAATACTTTTGATAAAATTTTGGGCATAATACTGGTGTAGGCTGTTGAAATAAAGGTTGGTTCCTTATCTTGTATCACTCGTGGTTTTGACAATATACGCTTATGCTTTTTAAGGAGGTTATCAACCATGGAAGATGTGTAACCACTGGCAACAGCAATGTGTTTTATAATATTTAATTCAATTCTAAAATCATTTTCATTAAGAGGTATCGTTAACAACCTGTGTATGAAATAATTATAAGCCGCCATTTTCTGCGAGAATGGGTGGTGTGAGTCAGCAGGTATGGTCATAGGTGTGTGCAGGACTTCAGTAGTGGTGGTGCCAAGAATGGCTTCCGGGGGGGGGGGGAAGATTTTTGAAAATTTATTGTTTAAAAACGTGTTTTAATGCTATCTGGAGGCCATAAAAAACATTTTGAAAAGCGATGTTTTTTGAGGGCCTTCAAATAAATTTTTACTTTTTGAAGGGACTCAACTCTTTGCACTTACCGGACCGATCAAAAGTTGACAACACACACATGTTTAACAAAGTAGCTTTATAAATATCAATTTAGACGAATTTTGTCTTTTAATGAATGATCCAGTTAGCCTATCTGGTTAATTTGTATAACAAAACGGAAACAACTTTGATTTTTAGAATATTTATTTATATCCAATGTATAATATTAGTAAAAAAAAACACAGAATTGAAAAATTAATTAATTTGTACTGTAGACAAATAAAACTGCAACAGGTTCAAGTTTAGTATTTAATAGTTAGTAGTGTCCAGAACAAAATATAAAAGTAAGGAAATATTTTACATTACATTACAGGGTCATCCGACGGTCGAATGCAACACTGTTTTTGAAGTTGTCAATTACATCACATGTTCTTGCGGTAGCAGCCAGTTCTTGTTCCACAAACGGAATCATGAACTTTTCCAAACGATCTTGACACATCGTAGATCTGAGCTTGGATTTTATGATACTCAGCTTTGAGAAGGTTCTCTCACTTGTACAGCTAGTTACAGGCATCGTGGAAAATTTATTAATAACAGCACTAAAGTTTTCAAAGGTTGAATTTCGCTGGAACTTCGATAACCAGTTAATCCAGTCCGGAACACTTTTATGCGGAAAGTTTAAATCAGTTTCTCCACGCTTCTTTGATTTCAACAGCTTAAATTCTGCCTCTAGTTCTGCATGCAGCATTGACATTGAATTGTTTTGCGAGAATTTCGAAGTCCTTATTTTCACACTTGTAACAATCATTAAGATTCAATCCCATCAGTTTCCTTGTGGCAGAGATAACGTTTTTTGTTTCTTGAGCAAATCGAGAATTTAGATTTTCCACAAGGCGGTCCAAAACAGGATTGTAAGTGAACAGTTTCAATTCCTCTTTTTTTGTGTCTGCGTAGAAAGCAGAAGAAGGCCAACTAGTGTCTTCTAAGAGGACTGATACTTACCTTTCCGAACATTAGGGATTTGAACATCTAATGTAGCCCTACTACACATTTCCTTTGTTTTGATAAAAATATCCTCAAACTCTTCTTCACTATTTCTCATTTCTACCAAAGCAAGAGCTAGGCTTTCAACATCTTCAACTGCTTGGCAAAGGTCTATTTTAGGACTTTGCAGAGCTTTGCTCACTTTCACCACAAGCTGAAGTACGGGATGCATAATTTGCAAAGACGCAATAAAATTAAAAGATTTTACTTGTAGCAAAATACCTTTACCTTGGGCCCGAAATTTTGAATCGGAAGTAGATTCCGTACACTCTTCAATGGCTTTTACAATTTCGTTTAATTGAACATAAATAACAGACACCGCTTCTGAACGGCAGGCCCATCTAGTGCTGAAAGGGATTTTAGAGTCTTTAGTTTCATTGTAGTTTGTTTGAAAATATCCTCAAAGACTGCGTGCCTCTTTGGACTACCTTCGATTAAGTTAAAAACTAGCTGGACTATTCCAAAGAAGTCGAAAATAATTGGATTTTCCTTGTGACTTGTGCAGGCACTTACCAAGGCAAGGTTCAAACAATGTGCATAACAGTGCACGTACATTATGGATGGATTGACTTCTTTACATCTGGCCTGTACTCCGGTAAATTCACCAGCCATTGCCGAAGCCCCGTCAAAACACACACAAACTACATCTCTCCACAGCACACCTACTTCAGACAGCACACAGTTTATTGCCTTAAATATGCTTTCCGCATCAGTAGACTTCAATCGCTGTAAGGACAACAATCTCTCGACAGGATATGCATTTCCTTTCGGTATGTAGCGAAACATGACTGCTAATTGCTCGTGATGGCTCACGTCAGATGTTTCATCGCCAATAACTGCAAAAGGCTGTCCCTTGATTTCATCACTTATAGTTTTCAGTATCACGACTGCTCTAAGTGACGATAAGATGTCATTTTGAATGAGGTTGCTAAGATAAGTATAGTTCTTAGGAGCATTTTTTAAGTAGTTTTGAAAAAAAGGGTCATATTTTTGCAAGATAGCAACAATTTCCAGGAAAAGACCTTTCTCTGTACTATCTTCGCTCTCGTCATGTCCCCTAAGAGGTTTTCCACCTTTAGCCAATAAACGGACAATATCGAAAAGCCGCGACATGTACTCAGGACTTTCTAGACGTTTTTTCTCCTTCTCTTTTAGTTCAGCTTCCTTAGCATCATCCAACTTTACATCAACTGGTTTGCTAGTAACATAATTTTCCCAGCCAACCATACTCGATACATGGCATCTACTTTTTTCATGGGCTCTGAACATTTCATTAGCTTTATGCCAAAAACTAAACCCTGTTGTTGTAAACGCATTTTCAATTAACCCAGGAAGTGAACTGTCATTTAAAGCAAAACAATAAGCAGCATATTTTGCCACGCTGTACTCCAGCCATTTGTAATTTTCGAACCATTTGGGTTTAAACGATCTTTTCCTAGAATTTTTCCCCTTACCAACTTCTTTTGTAGGGTAGTTTGAAATTCGTGGTTGGTATGATCTACAAGAAATCCTAGCTGACTTTTCTTGCCTGTTCTTTGGCAAGTCTTGACAAGGATCATAGAGCTCAGCTGCTCTCTTCACTGGCTCACCGACATCATTCTTTTTTTCATCATCATAGTTATAAATAATTTCCGAACTGGGACCAGCAACAGCATCTGAAAAGGGAACATACACTTAGGCTTAGGCCTATTTTTATCGCTTTAAATTATACTATGCTGTACAATTTACTATAGCCTACAAATCTTTTTCCCTCTTGACGCTTCGTAATATGTGGATGGCCATTTATTGTAAATATAAACAAAATTGCATGTTAGGGGCACGTGAGTAATAGTGTACAATATATTCACTCACATACAAAAAAGTTAGTAAATTTAATTTTAATTTTGGATTAATTTAGCAAAAACAAAATTAATAATCGAAATATTTAAGCAAGAAGAAAGTAACACATTACAAGACAGACATGGCTGTAAGAAGTATATTACAAAATATAGTGAAAATAACTTACCGGTTTGTGGTTGAGTGTCCAAATCCTTGGTGGGCTCGGGTTTTTTAATCAGCCATTTATACATCATAAAAATAAGCTTATTCAACAATTAAATATCATAATGAACAGTACTGTCTTGTGTCCAAACTGAACGCCACTGGCCGACTGAGTCTCTCGTCTCAGTCTGACTGGCACCAGCACCGCACACAACTGGGGGTTGCGCGGCCCGCGCGAAGCGCGGGTCGCGAGTAGTGCAGTGTCCCGAGTCTCAGAAAGGACTCCTGCCACTGGGTCTGGTTGAGTTCTTTTTATACTTTTATCTAATTATGGGGGGGGGGTCTGAAACGACCTGCGATTGGTGGATTATACCATCGGGACTAGCAAACGAGGTCGCTTCCAGGACTCACCTGGTCGCGGGGTGTATTTACCAAGTCCGGCAATGAGGGAATTGTGGGTCACTCTGTCGGAACGAACATAGAATCGTCGCGCCAGGCGTCTCACGGTGTCATCAAGAGAGCGGACACCGAGTCCTCTCCTCAAAAGTCGAGAAGAGTACCTCCGGGGGACTTTGCACGCGAGCTTCAGTCCCCGGTCGAGTACGCGCTGGAGCGTGATTCTATGACCACGAGCCAGGTATCCCCAAACAGGACAGGCGTAGGTAATCACGGGCAACACGTACGTGTTGACTATGAGCTTACCTAGCCGGGGGGTCATTGCCGGATTAGAAAGCACGGGCCAGAGTCTACTGAGTTGCGCCGAAGCGCGTTGTCTGATGTAGTTTGTATGGGTTCGCCAGGTGAGTCGGGAGTCCACGTGGAGCCCGAGGTACTTGACGCTGTTGGTCCAGGGCACCTCGACGGGGCCTACTTTAAGCGGCCGAGGCCGCTTACGTTTGCGCGAGAATATTACCGCGGCGCTCTTGGAAGCGTTAACGGCAACTCTCCAGTCATCGGTCCACCCGACATACGCGTCGAGTTGGCGCTGGAGCTTAACTGCCGCATAACTCGCGTTCGGCTCTGAGGCAAAAGCCGCAGTGTCGTCCGCGAACAGCGACAATTTCACTCCAGGAACTCGGGGCGTGTCGTTGACAAACAACGAGAACAGGAGAGGCCCAAGGACACTTCCCTGAGGGACGCCAGCGGTAATACGCCTCTCCGAAGAGAGAGCGTGGTCTACTCTCACTCGGAAGCTACGGTCCCGCAGAAAGCTGCCGATCAAGTGAACGTAGCAGTCTGGGAGAAGGACTTCCGTGAGTTTGTACAGGACACCCTCGTGCCACACGCGGTCAAAGGCTTTCTCTACGTCTAGGAAGATCGCAGCCGTCTGTTTGCCCTGGCAGCCAGCCTCGGTTATGCATTCCACGAGTCTCATCAGCTGATGAGTCGAGGAGTGCAGCTCACGAAAGCCGAACTGTTCGGGGATCAGCACGTCTAGTCTTTCTAGATGGTCGCGGATCCTACGCTGGATCAGACGCTCAAAAACCTTGGACGTCGCGGACAAGAGGCTGATGGGCCTGAGGTTTTCCACTCGAGAAGAATTCTTTCCCGGCTTAGGTATCACGATGACGGTAGCCGTTTTCCATTTCACCGGAAAATAGGCCAGTCTGAGGCATGAATTGAACAGGTCAGTGAGGAACTGGGTTCCTCGCTCCGGAAGGCGATGGAGGGCGGAATTCATGACTCCGTCCGGGCCAGGCGCCTTCCGGGGCTTGAGCTGAACAATCCTCTCAGAGACCTCCTCCGGGGAGATGGGCTCCGGCTGGACTGTGATATCGGCCGATAGAAAGCGCTCTACCTCGCGGCAGATTTGCTCAGTGAAGGCCGGGTTCTTGGATGGGTTGGGAGCGAACTGACGCTCTAAACTGTCAGCCAAGAACTCTGCCTTTTCGAGGGGGCGGCCAAGGGGTTGACCGCCGGGTCCGGCCAGTGCGGGGAGAGGCGCGCGTTTGCGCTTTCCCGTTAGGGCACTGGGAATCCGCCAGACATTACGGTCCTCGGCAGGGCCATCCATCTGTGTAACAGCTAGCTCCCAGTTGCGTCTACGGAACGCCAGCATGTCGCGACGCAACTTGCCGGAAGCTCTGTTGAACGCAGCCTAGTCAGCCGGGTCACGAGTCCTCTGCCAGCGTCTCCGGAGGCGATTCCTCTCGCAAGCGAGCTGAGACACCTCTTCGGGGATCCGCTGATAGTCGGGCGTGAGCCCCGGCTTCATCCGGGAGGACACGTCAACCGCCGAGACTACGGCTGTGTCGAATAAGGCAACTGCCTCATCGACATGCTGGGTAGTGTCGAGCGGGATATGCTCTGGTAGGCGGCGACTGAACGCCGGGCCAAAGCGGTCCCACTCGATTACCCGCCGCTCGTCGCGGACGGTGGCGTGCTGGGTAGCTATATGCACACTGATAGGGCAATGGTCCGAGGACAGTTCCGAAATGACGGAGACGTGGACCGGGCAATAAACGCCCCTGACCGCGGCAATGTCCAGTACGTCAGGGCGGGAGTTAGCCCTCGAGGGATAGTACGTAGGCCCGGTAGGACCCATGACCGTGACCCGAGCCGCATCAGCATACCTGCGTAAGCGGGTCCCGTTTGGGTTCGTCAAGCGGCTCCCCCAATCGGGGTGCTTACAGTTCAGGTCGCCCGCCAGGACTACCCTTCTGTGTGCTCCAAAGACGGCCTCCAGATCGTTCGACAGGAGCTCCGTTTGTGGAGGCTTGTAAGCGGAAACCACGAGTAGACCGCCGAGAGCACCATGGAGCTCGACCGCGGTGCACTCGAGGTTCCGCCGCTGAGGCAGGACAACGCGGTGATGGCGAAGACTCGCCTTCACCGCGATGGCTGTGCCCCCTCCTGCGCGACCCGACCGGTCGTCCCGGTGGCACACGTAGTTGGGTAGTCGGAAACGACGATGCGGGGTCAGGTGCGTCTCGCCAAGAAGAAGCACGTCGGGCTTGTGACGGGCAACGAACTCTAAGAGCTCAGAATGCCGGGAAGCGAGGCCGTTGGCGTTCCACGCCACGAGCTCGAGGTCTCGCTTGAGGGATTGCCGTGGTTGTCCGTTCATAACAGACCTGTAACACGGCAGGCTTCCACCAAGAGGAGGAACTTATCCTGGGGAGAGGCTGTTGCCAAGCGTTCCTTGATTTTAAGGAAAGTCTGGGCTACTTTCTGCAAGTCGTAGCTTGCCAGAAAGTCTGATACGACGGCGAGATCATCGGAAGATGAGGCCGGGGGAGAACGCTTGGCGGCAGCTGCATAGCTGCGGCGGGGCGAGACGGTGGAAGCCTTGGGGGCAGGTACTGGAGCGGGTGGCCGCTCTGGCTTTTGGTGGACGGGCTTGGGTCCAGTGACAGGTGGTTTAGGCTGGCCCGTGTTCTTGGCCTGGGCCCTAACTTTCCTTCCCGATCTGGGGAATCTAGGCTTGGGTGGCGGCGGCAATGGAGGATCAATTTCCTCATCGTCCGGCAGCGGGACCTGCGTATAGTGTGGAACTTCGCGTTCCGGTTCCGGGGGCGCGGTGGTTGGTTTGGCCTTTGGAGCTTCGCTCGGGCTCACTGCACTGCTGGGTTTCGGAACCGGAGCAGACCTAGGGGCTGGTTTCCGGACCACAGGTTGAGCGGCTTTGGCCGGTGTGACAGGTTTGGCAACAACATTGCGAGGCTTAGGCTGGACCGGTTTCTTAAGTTTGTCCAGCTGCTCGTTATATACTGGGCAGCGCCTGTTATTTGCAGCATGGGCGCCGCCACAGTTTATACAGTATCGGTGGTTGTCCGGGACCGTGCAGGCCTGCGTCAAGTGGTCATTTCCACAGCGGACGCAGGTCGGCGCGTTCCGACAACCGAAGCTGCTGTGGCCGAACCGCTGGCACCTGTGGCACTGGGAAAGTCGCCCGGTCTGGCGGCAGGGCTCTACGCTCACGCAGAGCCCGAAAAGCCGTTTTAAATCTAACAAGGCCTGGGAGGAGTCGCCCTTCTCTACCAGGAGTCTTATTAGCGGGAGTGGTCGACGCGAGCCATAAGTGGTGTACAGCCGAGAGGCTCCCACAACCTTATAGCCCGCGTCGCGCAGTTCGTCTAGGACGACCTGCGGATCCGCCTGTATGTCCAGGCCCCGAAGGACGAGGGCTACAGGCTTAGTGCGGTTCAGTGTATAGGTATGAAACTGGAACGATTCACGTTCCAGCCACTGGACAACTCCGAAGTGCTCGGATGCGCTGCGGCAGGTAACGCGCACAGTCTCGCTCGCAAGGAGCTTGACAGATGCGTTATCTGCCAGCGCAACCACCTTACGGAGTCGGCGAACAAAGCCGATTACGTCCCTGACGTTCGTAACGAACACCGGCGGGATCCTTCCTTCGGAGGTGCGACTAGGCGCAACCTCAGCGGAGGCTTGGAATGCCGCCGAGTCCGTGGCCGAACTCAAGGAGGTCAGGGAGGGAGACTTTCTCGGCTTGCCACCGTGCCCTACTACCACCCAGTCGGTGGAAGCCGAGGTCTCCATGGCTGGGGAGTCAGACTCCGGCAGAGGTACAGGGCTGCTTGGCCTGCTGGCGGCCGTGCAGCCGGAAGGTCCGGCCTTTGCGGGCTTGGTCGGCCCTAATAAGGACCGATTATTGGGACGAGCTTGCGCGGGTTCAGCAGGGCTTCCCGCGCGAGTCGTAGGGTTCCCGGCTGGCCCAAGTGGCCGGCCGGGGGGCTCGTTGCTGCCGCACAGTGCTTTAGGGGCACTAAGAGCTGGGCTAATGCCGACTAACTCGGCTCTTTGTCCAGCGGGTACCCGGGGGCCGAACTGCGACACCGTCACAGTGGCGGCGCAACCCGCATCTCTATTTGTGAGCCCTACTCTCGGACTCCCCGGGTTTCGCTGGACAGCGCTACCTACAACACTTACCGGCACTGTGCGGCAGGTCCCAGTTGTGTTGCGTTGATCTTCGTCCTGGCAAGACGGCTGGTCGATCTCCATCGCTTGATGTTGGCGCTGGCGAGGTGGTTTCTGACGTTCCGGCGGCTTTTTCTTGGCGGCCTCCGTCGGTTGTTGGCCGAGCCTCTTCATTGCAGTCTTGAGGTCGAGGCTGTCCTCTGCTGCGTTGTTCAATGTGATTAGAGCTGATCCTTCTTCTTCGAGTGTGAGCAGTCTTCGTCACCTCTCACCTCACTGTCACGGCACCAGCACCGCGATCACAGAGTACGAATATATACCGCGATAGCTGGCGCCGCCACCCTGGCGCTGAGTAAGGCCTAAAAACACGGCAACGACGGCAACTACACTATTCATGCAGCCGCTTCCCGACGCGACGGCCGACGCCAGATTAGGTGACAAAAGCTATACGAAATTAAAGTTGATTAGATTCATATATTTATCGGTTCAATAGGAGTGCTGTCACAGAAATTATGCAGTTTCTACATAAAAACATATTATGCACGTAAAAAACAAACAAAATCTCAATCTAGTGGTGGTGCCACGGCACCGGTGGCACCTTCGTTGGACACGCCTATGGGTATAGTTACATCTGTGGTAGTAGGTTTCCTATATATACTATATTTCAATTTATCATCACATTTGGTGATGGTCAAGTCAAGAAAATTCAGTTTGTTATCTATTTCAGTTTCATGTGTAAATTGAATGTGTTTGTTGATATTATTTAAAAGATTTTTAAAGTTTTCTATTTGACGTAATGTGCCCTTGTATATTATGAATGTGTCATCCACATATCGTGCGTAGAACATGATGTTTTTCTTATGAATATTGTTAGAAAATAAGTGTGTGTTTTCGTAATGATTTAAATAAATATCTGCCAAGAGGCCTGACAGCGGTGAGCCCATTGCCAAACCATCGCATTGACTGTAAAATCTGTTGTCAAATTCTAAATAATTTTGGTTTAAAATAACTTTAAGTAAGTTTATTAATTCATCTATTGCTTGATGAATTAAACACTCAAGCAATAGATGAATTAATAAACTTACTTAAAGTTATTTTAAACCAAAATTATTTAGAATTTGACAACAGATTTTACAGTCAATGCGATGGTTTGGCAATGGGCTCACCGCTGTCGGGCCTCTTGGCAGATATTTATTTAAATCATTACGAAAACACACACTTGTTTTCTAACAATATTCATAAGAGAAACATCATGTTCTACGCACGATATGTGGATGACACATTCATAATATACAAGGGCACATTACGTCAAATAGAAAACTTTAAAAATCTTTTAAATAATATCAACAAACACATTCAATTTACACATGAAACTGAAATAGATAACAAACTGAATTTTCTTGACTTGACCATCACCAAATGTGATGATAAATTGAAATATATTATATATAGGAAACCTACTACCACAGATGTAACCATACCTGCTGACTCACACCACCCATTCTCGCAGAAAATGGCGGCTTATAATTATTTCATACACAGGTTGTTAACGATACCTCTTAATGAAAATGATTTTAGAATTGAATTAAATATTATAAAACACATTGCTGTTGCCAATGGTTACACATCTTCCATGGTTGATAACCTCCTTAAAAAGCATAAGCGTATATTGTCAAAACCACGAGTGATACAAGATAAGGAACCAACCTTTATTTCAACAGCCTACACCAGTATTATGCCCAAAATTTTATCAAAAGTATTAAATAGTAACAATAGAACTGTAACATTTAAAACCAGTAACAATCTGTTTAATAGACTTTGTAATAGAACCAGTACACCTTTGGAAATGAAAACAGGTGTTTATAAGCTTTCTTGTAATGACTGCGAATGCTTTTATATCGGTCAGACAGGGAGAAGTTTTTATAAACGTTTCGTTGAGCACACTCCAAATCATAATGTAAAAGACTTGACAACACAATCTTGTATAAAGTCTAACTATGCTCGTCATCTTATACAGGAGAACCATAATTATACAAGCTTTGACACCAATTTGAAACCCTTACATGTCTGTGGTAAAGGCACTTACTTAAATGCACGTGAGGAATTTGAAATATATAGAGCACATATTGACAAATACTACCGCAATTTCATATTAAACGACCACTTGCATTTCAAGTCGAATCCATTATATGACACAGCAATAAAATTTATCTGTAACTGATATCAATCAGTGTCCAGCCGGCTTTCGTCGAGTGCGCACTCGCTTCGTATAAATACTTATTTGGTTTCGATATTGTGATTTTAATGTTTTAAGTTTTAACGACCTCTTTGAGTGATTATATTTTAATATATATTCTGATGACGATACATAGTATCGAAACGCGTAAATAATATCATTGCGTTAATACATGTGGTAACGAGACAGGAAAAGGTAAATATATTTATTTATTATTTGTCATTATAAGTGACCTGGATGCCGACAGACATGTTATTCAAATTCAGGAAGTTTTGCAAATAAGTATTTGATTCTGTTTGAATTTACGGCAGTTATCGTTCGTCATAAAAAAATTACCCTTGTTAAAACATAAAACGTTGCAGGTAAACTACCCCTTACCCTTAACCGATCTTCACCAAAAACAAAAAGTCTTGAGAACTCTACAATTCAGGGCTGTATGCGAAACATTATTTGATTCTGTTTGAATTTGCGGCTCTTATCGTTTGCCATAGAAACAAAATCTACACATAGACAGACACACAGACACTTTTCGAAAAATGACTTTCATGTTTCATGTTTTGAGGGTAGTATAATCAGAATCTGCAATTATATCGAACACGATTTTTTTTGCCATCACCATACTTTCATTTCCTTATGGAACATGGAAGAAAAAATTACCCTTGTTAAAACATAAAACGTTACAGGTAAACTACCCATTTCCCTTAACCGATCTTCACCAAAATCAATAAGCCTTCAGTCTTTTACAATTCAGGAACGTATGCAAAAAAATATTTGATTCTGTTTGAATGTGCGGCAGTTATCGTTCGTAATAGAAAATATCAGTATGGAGAACCATACATGACTTCCATGTTCTAAGATTTATATTAAAAATCATATTCGAAATGAATTCTTTCTATTGCTTCAGCCTTAACAACAGTACTGTGGTCACTAACGTATACCACCTCACGTTTTCGCACTCGATTTTCACTGATGATGGAAGTCGATGGCACTGCCGAAACGTCTGGTTTTGCAGAAAACATTGGACTACGGCTAAACAGCCTGGGAAGGAATTTAACTAAAAACTACTTCTTTGTTGCCGATAACGTAGTACACATTTTAAAAATTCTCCCCTCCCTCATCAACTATAATTTTCATTAATAGAAAATTACCCCAAACCCGTTCAACTAGCCTCTTCATTTATAGATATTTCATCTACGTTTCTACAGTGGATTATTATGAGCTTCTTATCAGGATACTTTATTTATAAAATTAAGTACTTTACTCTTGTTAAATCATAAAATGTTTCAGGTAAACTACCCCTTTCTCTTAACCGATCTTCTCCAAAATCAATAGACCTTCAGTCCTCTACAATTCAGGGATGCATGCAAAAAATATTTGATTCTGTTTGAATTTGCGGCAGTTATCGTTCGTCATGAATACATTTCTCTTGTTACAACATAAAATGTTTGAGGTAAACTACCTTTTTCCCTTAACCGGTCTTCACCAAAATCAACAAGCCTTGAGACCTCTACAATTGAGGCATGCATGCAAAACATTATTTGATTCTGTTTGAATGTGCGGCAGTTATCGTTCGTCATAGAAACAATTACTCCTGTTAAAATATGAAAAGTGGCAGGTAAACTGCCCCTTTCCTTTAACCGATCTTCACCAACACCAACAGGTCTTGAGAACTCTACAATTCAGGGCTGTATGCAAAACATTATATGATTCTGTTTGAATTTGCGGCTGTTATCGTTTTCCATAGAAAAAAATATCGGTATGGAGAACCATACATGACTTCCATATTCTAAGATTTATATTTAAAATCATTTTCGAAATGAAATATTACCATAGAAACTACTTCTTTCTACTTACTGCTTCAGCCTTAACCACAGTACTGTGGTCACTAACATATACCACCTCACGTTATCGCACTCAATTTTCACTGATGATGGAAGTCGATGGCATGCTGAAACGTCTAGTTTTGTAGAAAACATTGGACTACGGCCAAATATCCTAGGAAGGAGTTTTAACAAAAACTACTTCTTTGTTGCGGATAACGTTTTACACATATATATATAAAAAATATGCATAAAATTAATGGCTTGTATAAGTTAATGATTGATCTCCATTAAGTAGTGCTTAAGTTTCCAAAGTTTTAATATTATGATGTCCGTAATCATAACATCAGAGCAGGTTTAGTGTGTATGAGGGTACACCGTGGACAAAAATTTTCAACATTTCCTATTGAGCGTTGCTTAGAATAAAGCTGCGAATCTAAAGTGTACGTTTCACAGAACAAACACGCAGAAAAGAAGGAGCGCTCCGAAGTCACTCATGGACCCTCAGCATCTTGCAGAGGGTTCATTCCCTAAAGACGAAAAGACTGTCTATGAATCGTTCCTCTGTAAACACGTGCAGTTACACTGCCCAGCGATCCACAGGAAGCAAATCGCTATCCACGCTGGACACTTTTTTGGCTTGCATGCGTTATGTTGGTATGGGTTCGGCACTTTCCATTTAAAAAGCGTGCAAATGTAAGAAAATAAACATGAATGAGGCCAGAAATAACGCAAATTGTGTGTGTGTGTGTGTGTGTGTGTGTGTGTGTGTGTGTGTGTGTGTGTGTGTGTGTGTGTGTGTGTGTGTGTGTGTGTGTGTGTGTGTGTGTGTGTGTGTGTGTGTGTGTGTGTGTGTGTGTGTGTGTGTGTGTGTGTGTGTGTGTGTGTGTGTGTGTGTGTGTGTGTGTGTGTGTGTGTGTGTGTGTGTGTGTGTGTGTGTGTGTGTGTGTGTGTGTGTGTGTGAGTGTTCCCTGCCTTTTTATTGCGGTAGTCATAATAATAAAATGGAAACGTAAACAGTACATAACTGAGATATGCTTGCCTGCCAAGCACGATATATTTTCTCTTATACATGATTTACATTAAAATGAAAAAATTATAATTTTATTGCCGGCAACAAAATTATTTTATTTTCAACAATTACCATTGTTTGAAAAAGTTTAAATGAATTTTCAAGTACTTTACTCTGTTAAAACGTAAAAGGTTGCAGGTAAACTACCCCTTCCCCTTAACCGATCTTCACCAAAATCAAAAGGCCTTGAGTGCTCTACAATTCACTGACGTATGCAAAAAATTATTTGATTCTGTTTGAATATGCGGCAGTTATCGTTCGCAATAGAAAATTACCCTTGATAAAAAACATTGCAGGTAAACTACCCCTTCCCCTCAACCGATCTTCACCAAAAACAACATGTCTTGAGTACTCTACAAATTACGGCCGAATGCAAAAAATTATTTGATTCTGTTTGAATTTGCGGCTGTTATCTTTTGCCATAGAAAATACCCTTGATAAAAAAACGCTAATGGTAAACTACCCCTTTCCCTTAACCGATCTTCACCAAAAACAGCAGGTCTTGAGAACTCTGCAATTTAGGGCTGTATGCAAATAATCTTTTGATTCTGTTTGAATTTGCGACTGTTATCGTTTGTCATAGAAAATACCCTTGTTAAAACATAAAACGTTGCAGGTAAACTACCCCTTTCCCGTAACCGATCTTCACCAAACACAATAGGTCTTGAGAACTCCATAATTTAAGGCTGTATGCGAAACATTATTTGATTCTGTTTGAATTTGCGGCTGTTATCGTTTGCCAAAAAAAATTACCCTTGATAAAAAAAACCCGTTGCAGGTAAACTACCCCTTTCCCTCAACCGATCTTCACCAAAAACAAGTAGTCGTGAGTACTCTACAAATCAGGGTTGTATGCGACAAATTATTTGATTCTATTTGAATTTGCGGCAGTTATCGTTTGCCATAGAAAAAAAATCTACACACAGATAGACACACAGACAGACACACAGACACACACACACACACACACACTTTTCGAAAAACGACTTTTTTCATGTTTTGAGTGTAGTACAATCAGAATCTGCAATAATCTCGGACACGATTTTTTTGCCATCACCATACTTCCATTTCCTTAAGGAATATGGAAGTAAAATGAAAAATTATAATTTTATTGCCTGGCAACAAAATCATTTTATTTTTAACAATTACCATTGTTTCAAAAAGTTTAAATTAATTTTCAAGTACTTTACTGTTGTTAAAACGTAAAATGTTACAGGTAAACTACCCCTTCCCTTTAACCGATCTTCACCAAAATCGAAAGCCCTTGGGACCTCTACAATGCAGGGAAGCATGCAAAAAATTATTTGATTCTGGTTGAATTTGCGGCTGTTATCGTTTGCCATAGAAAATTACCCATGATAAAAAAACGTTGCAGGTATACTACCCCTTACCCTTAACCGATCTTCACCAAAAACAACAGGTTTTGAGAACTCTACAAATCAGGGTTGTCTGCAAAAAAATATTTTATTCTGTTTGAATTTGCGGCTGTTATCGTTTGCCATAAAAAATACCCTTGTTAAAAACACGTTGCAGGTAAACTACCCCTTTCCCTTAACCGATCTTCACCAAAAACAACAGGTCATGAGGACTCTACAATTTAGTGCTGTATGCGAAACATTATTTGATTCTGTTTGAATTTCCGGCTGTTATCGTTTGCCAAAAAAAGAAATTTACCCTTGATAAAAAAAAAACCGTTGCAGGTAAACTACCCCTTTCCCTCAACCGATCTTCACCAGAAACAATAGGTTGTGAGTACTCTACAAATCAGGGTTGTACGCAAAAATTATTTGATTCTGTTTGAATTTGCGGCTGTTATCGTTTGCCATAGAAAAAAATCTCAAGACAGACAGACACACAGACAGACACACATACAGACACTTTTCGAAAAACGACTTTTTTTCATGTTTTGAGTGTAGTACAATCAGAATCTGCAATAATCTCGAACACTATTTTTTTTGCCATCACCATACTTCCATTTCCTTAAGGAATATGGAAGTAAATAATCGGTATGGAGAACCATACATGACTTCCATGTTCTAAGATTTATATTTAAAATCATATTCGAAATGAAATATTTCCATAGAAACTACGTCTTTCTACTTATTGCTTCAGCATTAACCACAGTACTGTGGTCACTAACGTATACCACCTCACGTTTTCGCACTCGATTTTCAGTCGATGGCACTGCCGAAAAATCTGGTTTTGCAGAAAACATTGGACTACGGCTAAAGAGCCCGGGAAGCAATTTTAACAAAAAACTACTTCTTTCTTGCCGATAACGTAGTACACATATAAAAAATTCTCCCCCCCCCCAATCAACTATAATTTTTAATAATAGAAAATTACCCCCACCCCGTTCACCAAACCTCTACATTTATAGATATTTCATCTACGTTTCTACAGTGGATTACTATGAGCTTCTTATCAGGATACTTTATTTATAAAAATTAAGTACTTTACTCTTGCTATATCATAAAATGTTTCTGGTAAACTACCCCTTTCTCTTAACCGATCTTCTCCAAAATCAACAGACCTTCCGTCCTCTACAATTCAGGGAAGCATGCAACAAAATATTTGATTCTGTTTGAATGTGCGGCAGTTATCGTTCGTCATGTAAACATTACTCTAGTTACAACATAAAATGTTGCAGGTAAACTACCCCTTTCCCTTAACTGATCTTCACCAAAATCAATAGACCTTGAGCTCTCTGCAACTCAGGAAAGAGTGCAAAAAATTATTTGATTCATATTGAATTTTCGGCAGTTATCACTCGTCATATAAAAAATTACCCTTGTTAAAACATAAAATGTTACTGGTAAACTACCCCTTCCCTTAACCGATCTTCAACAAAATCAACAGACCTTGAGTTCTCTTTAGTTCAAAAAGGTAAAAGGTATGCAAAAACCTAGTTGATTCTGTTTGAATTTACGGCAGTTATCGTTCATCATATAAAAAATTACCCTTGTTAAAACATAAAATGTTGCTGGTAAACTACCCCTTTCCCTTAACCGATCTTCACCAACACCAGTAGGTATTGAGAACTCTACAATACAAAGCTGTATGCAAAACATCACTTGATTCTGTTTGAATTTGCGGCTGTTATCGTTTACTATAGAAAAAAATTACCCTTGAAAAAAACCGTTGCTGGTAAACTACCCCTTTCCCTTAACCGATCTTCACCAAAAACGACAGGTCTTGGGTACTCTACAATTCAGGCCTGTATGCAAACAATTATTTGATTCTGTTTGAATTTGCGGTTGTTATCGTTTGCCATAGAAAACACCCTTGATAAAACATAAAACGTTGCTGCTAAACTACCCTATTCCATTAACCGATCTTCACCAATAACAATAGGTCTTGAGAACTCTACAATTCGGGGCTGTATGCAAAACATTAGTTGATTCTCTTCGAATTTACGGCAGTTATCGTTCGTCACAGAAAAAATACTCTTGTTAAAACATAAAACGTTGCAGGTAAACTACCCCTTCCCCTTAACCGATCTTCACAAAAAACAAAACGTCTTTAGTACTCAACAAAACAGGGCTATATGCAAAAACGTATTTGATTCTGTTTGAATTTGCGGCTCTTATCGTTGCCATATAAAATACCCTTTTAAAACATAAAACGTTGCTGGTAAACTACCCCTTTCCCTTAACCGATGTTCACCAACACCAATAGGTATTGAGAACTCTACAATACAGGGCTGTATGCAAAACATCATTTGATTCTGCTTGAATTTGTGGCTGTTATCGTTTTCCATAGAAAAAGTAAAAAATTACCCTTGATAAAAAACCGTTGCAGGTAAACTACCCCTTTCCCTAAACCGATCTTCACCAAAAACGATAGCTCTTGAGAACTCTGCAATTCAGGGCTGTGTGCAAAATATTATATGATTTTGTTTGAATTTGCGGCTGTTATCGTTTGCCATACAAAATACTCTTGATAAAACAAAAAACGTGGCTGGTAAACTACCTCTTTCCCTTAAACGATCTTCACCAAAAACAATAGGTCTATAGTACTCAAGAAATCAGGGCTGTATGCAAAAACGTATTTGATTATGTTTGAATATGCGGCTGTTATCGTTTGCCATAGAAAATACCCTTGTTAAAACATAAAACGTTGCAGGTAAACTACCCCTTTCCCTTAACCGATCTTTACCAAAATAAACAGATCTTGAGAACCCTACAATTCAGGGCTGTATGCAAAACATTATTAGATTCTGTTTGAAGTTGCGGCTGTTATCGTTTGCCAAACAAACAAAATTACCCTTGATAAAAAAAACCGTTGCTGGTAAACTACCCCTTTCCCTCAACCGATCGTCACCAAAAACTAGAAGTCCTGAGTACTCTACAAATCAGGGCTGCATGCAAAAAATTATTTGATTCTGTTTGAATTTGCGGCTGTTATAGTTTGCCATAAAAAAAATCTACAGACACACAGACAGACACACACACACACAGACACTTTTCGAAAAACGACTTTTTTTCATGTTTTGAGTGTAGTACAATCAGAATCTGCAATAATCTCGAACACGATTTTTTTTGCCATCACCATACTTCCATTTCCTTAAGGAACATGGAAGTAAATATCGGTATGGAGAACCATACATGACTTCCATGTTCTAAGATTTATGTTTAAAATCATATTTGAAATGAAATATTTCCATAGAAACTACATCTTTCTACTTATTGCTTCAGCATTAACCACAGTACTGTGGTCACTAACGTATACCACCTCACGTTTTCGCACTCGATTTTCACCGATGATGGCAGTCGATGGCACTGCCGAAAAGTCTGGTTTTGTAGAAAACATTGGCCTACGGCTAAAGAGCCCGGGAAACAATTTTAACAAAAAACTACTTCTTTGTTGCCGATAACGTAGTACACATATAAAAAATTCTCCCCTCCACTTTCAACTATAATTTTTAATAATAAAAAATTACCCCCACCCCGTTCACCAAACTTCTTCATTTATAGATATTTCATCTACGTTTCTACAGTGGATTACTATGAGCTTCTTTTCAGGATAATTTATTTATAAAAATTAAGTACTTTACTCTTGTTAAATCATAAAATGTTACAGGTAAACTACCCTTTTCTCTTAACCGATCTTCTCCAAAATCAATAGACCTTCCGTCCTCTACAATTCAGGGAAGCATGCAACAAAATATTTGATTCTGTTTGAATGTGCGGCAGTTACCGTTCGTCATGGAAACATTTCTCTAGTTACAACATAAATGTTGCCGGTAAACTACCCCTTTCCCTTAACCGATTTTCACCAAAATCAATAGACCTTGAGCTCTCTGCAATTCAGGAAAGAGTGCAAAAAATTATTTGATTCTCATTGAATTTTCGGCAGTTATCGTTCGTCATAAAAAATTACACTTTTTAAAACATAAAACGTTGCTGATAAACTACCCCTTCCATTAACCGACCTTCAACAAAATCAAGAGAACTTGAGTTCTCTTTAGTTCAAAAAGGTATGCAAAAACCTAGTTGATTCTGTTCGAATTTACGGCAGTTATCGTTCGTCATATAAAAAATTACCCTTGTTAAAACATAAAATGTTACTGGTAAACTACCCCTTTCCCTTAACCGATCTTCACCAACACCAATAGGTATTGAGATCTCTACAATACAGGGCTGTATGCAAAACATCATTTGATTCTGTTGGAATTTGCGGCTGTTATCGTTTACTATAGAAAAAAATTACCGTTGATAAGAAACCGTTGCATGTAAACTACCCCTTTCCCTTAACCGATCTTCACCAAAAACGATAGGCCTTGAGTAATCTACAATTCAGGCCTGTATGCAAACAATTATTTGATTCTGTTTGAATTTGCGGCTGTTATCGTTTGCCATAGAAAACACCCTTGATAAAACATAAAACGATGCCGGTAAACTACCCTATTACATTAACCAATCTTTACCAAAAACAATAGGTCTTGAGAACTCTATAATTCAGGGCTGTATACAAGACATTAGTTGATTCTCTTTGAATTTACGGCAGTTATCGTTCGTCATAGTAAAAATACCCACCTTAAAACATAAAACGTTGCAGGTAAACTACCCCTTTACCTTAACCGATCTTCAACAAAATCAACAGACCTTGAGTTCTGTATAATTCAAAAAGGTATGCAGAAGAGTAATTGATTCTGTTTTAATGTATGGCAGTTATCGTTCGTCAAAACAAAATTACCCTTGATAAAACATAAAATGTTGCTGGTAAACAACCCTATTCCCTTGACCGATCTTCACCAAAACAAACACGTCTTGAAAACTCTACATTTTAGGGCTGTATGCAAAATATTATATGATTCTGTTTGAATTTACGGCTGTTATAGTTTGCCATACAAAATACCCTTAATAAGACAAAAAATGTGTCTGGTAAACTACCCCTTTCCCTTAACCGATCGTCACCAAAAACGTTAGGCCTTGAGTAATCTACAATTCAGGCCTGTATGCAAACAATTATTTGATTCTGTTTGAATTTGCGGCTGTTATCGTTTGCCATAGAAAACACCCTTGATAAAACATAAAACGTTGCCGCTAAACTACCCTATTACATTAACCAATCTTTACCAAAAACAATAGGTCTTGAGAACTCTATAATTCAGGGCTGTATACAAAACATTAGTTGATTCTCTTTGAATTTACGGCAGTTATCGTTCGTCATAGAAAAAATACCCTTGTTAAAACATAAAACGTTGCAGGTAAACTACCCCTTTCCCTTAACCGATCTTCAACAAAATCAACAGGCCTTGAGTTCTGTATAATTCAAAAAGGTATGCAGAAGAGTAATTGATTCTGTTTTAATGTATGGCAGTTATCGTTCGTCAAAACAAAATTACCCTTGATAAAACATAAAATGTTGCTGGTAAACAACCCTATTCCCTTGACCGATCTTCACCAAAACCAACAGGTCTTGAAAACTCTACATTTTAGGGCTGTATGCAAAATATTATATGATTCTGTTTGAATTTACGGCTGTTATCGTTTGCCATACAAAATACCATTAATAAGACAAAAAATGTGTCTGGTAAACTACCCCTTTCCCTTAACCGATCTTCACCAAAAACAATAGGTCTTTAGTACTCAACAAAACAGGGCAGTATGCAAAAACGTATTTGATCCTGTTTGAATTTGCGGCTCTGATCGTTTGCCATAGAAAATACCCTTTTAAAACATAAAACGTTGCAGGTAAACTACCCCTTTCCCTTAAACGATCTTCACCAAAAACAATAGGTCTTTAGTACTCAAGAAGTCAGGGCTGTATACAGAAACTTATTTGATTCCGTTTGAATTTGCGGCTCTTATCGTTTGCCAAAAAAAAAATACCCTTTTAAAACATAAAACGTTGCAGGTAAACTACCCCTTTCCCTTAACCGATCTTCACCAAAAACAAAAGGTCTTGAGAACTCTGCTATTCAGGGCAGTATGCAAAATATTATTTGATTATGTTTGAATGTGCGTCTGTTATCGTTTGCCATAGAAAATACCCTTGTTAAAACATAAAACGTTGCCGGTAAACTACCCCTTTCCCTTAACCGACCTTCAGCAAAATCAACAGACCTTGAGTTCTGTATAACTCATCATCATGTTTTCCTGATGATGGGGCATATGTCCCGAAACGCGTTGAATTAAATATAGAGAAAAGGCCACCAGACGGACAAGAAAAAGGTAAACTATTTTATTAATTATATAATTCAAAAAGGTATGCAGAAGAGTAGTTGATTATGTTTTAATGTACGGCAGTTATCGTTCGTCATAAAAAAAATTACCTTTGTTAAAACATAAAATGTTGCTGGTAAACTACCCTATTCCCTTAACCGACCTTCACCAAATCCAACAGATCTTGAGAACTATACAATTCAGGGCTGCATGCAACAAATTGTTTGATTCTGTTTGAATTTGCGGCTGTTATCGTTTGCCATAGAAAAAAATTAACCTTGATAAAAAACCGTTGCAGGTAAACTACCCCTTTCACGTAACCGATCTTCACCAAAAATAATAGGTCTTGAGAACTCTATAATTCTGGGCTGTCTGCAAAAGAGTAGTTAATTCTGTTTGAATTTGCGGCTGTTATCGTTTGCCATAGAAAAAAATTACCCATGATTAAAAAAAAACTGTTGCAGGTAAACTACCCCTTTCCCTTAACCGATCTGCACCAAAAACAAAAGTTCTTGAGTACTCTACAAATCAGAGCTGTAACCAAAAAATTGCCATATATATATATATATCATTTGCCATAGAAAAAAAATCTATAGACAAACAGATAGACAGACAGACAGACAGACAGACAGACAGACAGACACACACACACACACACACACACACACACTTTTCGAAAAATGTTCTTTTTCATGTTTTGAGTGTAGTACAATCAGAATCTGCAATAATCTCGAACACGATTTTTTTGCCATCACCATACTTCCATTTCCTTATGGAACATGGAAGTAAAATTACCCTTGATAAAAAAACGTTGCTGGTAAACTACCCCTTTCCCTTTACCAATCTTCACCAAAAACAATAGGTCTTGAGTACTTTACAAATCAGGGCTGTATGCAAAAAATTATTTGCTTCTGATTGAATTTGCGGCTGTTATCGTTTGCCATAGAATATACCCTTGTTAAAACATAAAACGTTGCCGGTAAACTACCCCTTTCCCTTAACCGATCTTCACCAAAACCAACAGGTCTTGAGAACTCTGCAATTCAGGGCTGTATGCAAAACATTATTTGATTCTGTTTGAATTTGCGGCTGTTATCGTTTGCCATAGAAAAAAATCTACAGACACACACACAGAGACAGACACACAAACAGACACTTTTCGAAAATTGACTTTTTTCATGTTTTGAGTGTAGTACAATCAGAATCTGCAATTATCTCGAACACGATTTATTTACTTCCATGTTCCTTAAGGAATGGAAGTATGGTGATGGCAAAAAAAATCGTGTTCGAGATTATTGCAGATTCTGATTGTACGTCACTGAAAACATGAAAAAAGTCATTTTTCGAAAAGTGTGTGTGTGTGTGTGTGTGTGTGTGTGTGTGTGTGTGTGTGTGTGTGTGTGTGTGTGTGTGTGTGTGTGTGTGTGTGTGTGTGTGTGTGTGTGTGTGTGTGTGTGTGTGTGTGTGTGTGTGTGTGTGTGTGTGTGTGTGTGTGTGTGTGTGTGTGTGTGTGTGTGTGTGTGTGTGTGTCAGTGTGTCTATGGATTTTTTTCTATGGTAAACGATAACAGCCTCAAATTCAAGCAGAATCAAATAATTTTTTGCATACAGCCCTGATTTGTAGAGTACTCAAGACCTATTGTTTTTGGTGAAGATCGGTTAAGGGAAAGGGGTAGTTTACCAGCAACATTTTTTTTTTAAATCAAAGGTAATTATTTCCTATGGCAAACGATAACAGCCGCAAATTCAAACAGAATAAAATAAGGTTTTGCATACAGCCCTGAATTGTAGAGTTCTCAGGACCTATCGTTTTTGGTGAAGATTGGTTAAGGGAAAGTGGTAGTTTAACGGCAACGTTTTATGTTTTAAAAGGGTATTTTCTGTGGCAAACGATAACAGCCGCAAATTCAGACAGAATCAAATACTTATTTGCATACAGCCCTGACTTGTAGAGTACTCAAGACCTATTGTTTTTGGTAAAGTTCGGTTAAGGGAAAGGCGTAGTTTACCAGCAACTTTTTTTTTTATCAAGTGTAATTTGTTATATGGTAAACGATAACAGCCGCAAATTCAAACAGAATCAAATAATATTTGGGATACAGCCCTGAATTGTAGAGTTCTCAAGACCTATTGGTTTTGGTGAAGATCGGTTAAGGGAATGGGTAGTTTACCTGCAACATTTTATGTGATAACAAGGTTAATTTTGTCTATGACGAACGATAACTGTCGTAAATTCAATCATAATCAAATAATTTTTACTTCCATGTTCCTTAAGGAAATGGAAGTTTGGTGATGGCAAAAAAAATCGTGTCTGAGATTATTGCAGATTCTGATTGTACTACACTCAAAACATGGAAAAAACTAATTTTTCGAAAAGTGTTTGTATGTGTGTCTGTCTGTCTATCTGTGTGTGTTTGTTTGTCTGTAGATTTTTTCCTATGGCAAACGATGACAGCCGCAAATTCAAACAGAATCAAATAATTTTTTGCATACAGCGCTGATTTATAGAGTACACAATACCTGTTGGTTTTGGTGAAGATCGGTTAAGGGAAATGGGTAGTTTACCAGCAACGTTTTATGTTTTAAAAGGGTATTTTCTATGGCAAACGATAAGAGCCGCAAATTCAAACAGAATCAAATTAGTTTTTGCATACAGCCCTGATTTGTAGAGTACTCAAGACCTATTGTTTTTGGTGAAGGTCGGTTAAGGAAAAGGGGTAGTTTACCAGCCACGTTTTTTGTTTTAACCATGGTATTTTTTGGCAAACGATAACAGCCGCAAATTCAAACATTATCAAATAATATTTTGCATAAAGCCCTGAATTGTAGATTTCTCAAGACCTGTTGGTTTTGGTGAAGATCGGTTAAGGGAATAGGGTAGTTTACCAGCAACATTTTATGTTTTAAGAAGGGTAATTTTTTTATGACGAACGATAACTGCCGTACATTAAAACAGAATCAACTACTCTTCTGCATACCTTTTTGATTTAACAAGAACTCAAGGTCTGCTGATTTCGTTGAAGATCGGTTAAAGGAAAGTGTAGTTTAACAGCAACGTTTTATGTGTTAAAAAGGGTAATTTTTTTATGACGAACGATTACTGCCGAAAATACAAAGAGAATCAAATAATTTTTTGCACACTTTCCTGACTTGTAGAGAGCTCAAGGTCTGTACATTTAGGTAAAGATCGGTCAAGGGAAAGGGGTAGTTTACCAGCAACATTTTATGTTGTAACAAGAGAAATGTTTCCATGACGAACGATAACTGCCGCACATTCAAACAGAATCAAATATTTTTATGCATGCATCCCTGAATTGTAGAAGACTAAAGGTCTATTGATTTTGGAGAAGATCGGTTAAGAGAAAGGGGTAGTTTACCAGAAACATTTTATGATTTAACAAGAGTAAAGTACTTAATTTTATAAATAAATTATCCTGATAAGAAGCTCATAATAATCCACTGTAGAAACGTAGATGAAATATCTATAAATGAAGAGCGTAGTTGAACGGGGTGGGGGTAATTTTCTATAAATGAAAATTATAGTTAAAGGGGGAGGGGAAATAATTTTTATATGTGTACTACGTTATCGGAAACAAAGTAGTAGTTTGTTGTTAAAATTCCTTCCCGGGTTGTTTGGCCGTAGTCCAATGTTTTCTGCAAAACCAGATGTTTCAGCAGTGCCGTCGACTGCCATCATCAGTGAAAATTGAGTGCGATGACTTGTGGTGGTATACGTTAGTGACCACAATACTGTTGTTAAGGCTGAAGCAATAAGTGGAAAGTAATAGTTTCTATGGAAATATTTCATTTCGTAAATGATTTTAAATATAAATCTTAGAACATGGATGACATGTATGGTTCTCCATACCGATATTATATGTGTACTACGTTACCGGCAACAAATTAGTAGTTTGTAGTTAAAATTCCTTCCCGGGCTGTTTGGTCGTAGTCCAATGTTTTCTGCAAAACCCGACGTTTCGGTAGTGCCGTCGACAGCCATCATCAGTGAAAATCGAGTGCGATAACGTTTGGTGGTATACGTTAGTGACCACAATACTGTGGTTAAGGCTGAAGCAATAAGTGGAAAGTAGTAGTTTCTATTGAAATATTTCATTTCGTATATGATTTTAAATTTAAATCTTAGGTGATGGATGGATGTTGCGCGGGCGTCTTGCGCCCTAATTTGTGTGCGTTGTCCAGGCCAAGTCCTGATGAACGCCAGGTGCCAACAGGTCAGCGCGGTCGTTTGCTCTGCACAAGGAGTTATGGTGCAGTCCGCGGGTCCATGATAAGACATGGCCACCACGGAGGCAAGCTTGAGCTTTTGCTTCAGCCAATTGTCCCGCCGAGGCGCGACACCATGGTCCCCTCAGGCTATCCTTTGGGAACGTAGTGACGCACTGGCTGACAAGAGGCTCGAGCGCCAACTGGCGTTGTAACATTACGCTCTGAAACCCCTCTTTCTTTTTATGCTTTTTATCTATAGAAAACCAACTCCCTTTTTTTCCCCCTTTTAATATTTATTTATTTTTTTTTTGAAAGAGAGGCCACAAGTTATTTAGAACTAGGCACGAGCCTAGAGAAGCCAAAATTGTGCTGGATCCAGTATGATGGGACTTGCAAATGAAACACTGATCTTAAGATAACAATAACAGTATTTATTGTACTCTGCTTTGTACAACATATGCGCCCTTAAAGCAAGATAATTACGAGTAGTTTACAGTCAAAATAGCTCACTTCCAAAAACCCTCAATCGTTATAATTCCATTAACATATGCATCGCCAAATAGTTGAATAACAAATAATAAATTATTATCATAAATAAATATTGAATAAATAATAAATAGTTGAATAATTATGGAATAATAAATAGCTGAATGGCACATAAATAATAATAATAGTGTGGAATGGCGCACAGTCTCGACCCTCCCCGTAATTACACAAATCATAACATGATATAAATATATAGATATATACACATATGCATAATCAAGTATAATAATGTAACAGTCACATAAGACACAACACACACATATAATTGACATAGTAAGACATTTACATATAAGTAGCACATCACATGTTCACCTGGTTAGCAGCGCATATTTGTCATCATACACCCTCAACCCCCCTTATTCTGACCAAGTATCCGGCCCACCTTAATTTTCAATTAATAAATGACTAAACCCCCAAAACCTCAATTAATATCCCAAGGAGTGGAGCAGACATGCCCCAAAATTCTAATTAGATAACAAGTAAATCTAAACGTTCTATGTAAGCATTGTGGCCTGTGCACAAATACCACGCAGATGTTTAATTATCAATTTCGGATCTCGTCAATGATCATGATAAAGAGTGCCATCACGAGGTTAACATGGATGCCCGGTTGCCTAACTGCATTTCTCATTCCTTTTATTTTCCTGACAAAATTTGTAAAAATAGTGGAACGTGACCACCCATGAATATTCATAACTGATAGGCCTACTGATTAGTCCTGTATTCTTAAACGTTAATTAATTGGTATTGTGAACAATAAAAAGGTTAACAGTTACAAAATTTAAACTATGGCAAAATATAAACTGTGACAATATTTAAACTGGCTATGGCAAAATTTAAAGTTTACAAATTAGCTGAACAGTAGAATTGAATTTTGCAAAACAGAATCTATGTAATGAATGTACTGAAACATGCTGAAAGTGTTCATAAAAAAACTTGACTTCAGACATGGTCATGCGTCCGGGCGAGATCCAGCAAAATCTGACATGCTACAGACCTGCAGTGAACGGCCCGTACCGGAGTCGCCCACATGGTAAAACACCTCCCAGATCTTTAAATTAATAATAAAATACACACCCCTCATTAACTGAAAATTAATTAACCGTAAAATTTCACAACGTGGACAGATACATCTGCACATGCATGCTCAACTCAGAAACAATTTAGTGCCGACCCTTTTTAGAGAAAACTCCCCTCGACCCGGGTGATGCATGACCCTGGCCGAGTTTACAATTCTCAGAATGAGATAGACATTGATATATTCAGGAGGCGTAAGCCTTACAAAAAATTACAAAGTAAAATATAACCCCCATTGTCCGGAAATAATTCTCCAAACTGGAGCGTCTGCACAAGTGTCTCAAAAGAGTTTATCGGCCACAACATTTTGGTTTAATAAGCTTAAATTTCACCTGGTTAGCAGTGTGTAGGTAGAGAGGGTCCGTTTGAGTGTATTTGTCCGTCCATTCCGGCTGACAGCTGACGGAAATGTTTAAATCTACATCCTCGGAGGCGGGTGTTCGGCCTTCCTTCCGGAGCGGGACAGATTCCCGTCTACATCAGAAACCCTGCACAATTATATCTGGGATTACTTACAAGTTAATAAAACACACTACCACATTTACCAGCTGACATTGCATGGCCTGCCCAGTTTATAAACTCCGAAAATTCACTAAGTATAGAACACCCTTGAATCTAATAAATCGCTTCAAAATAACCCTTTTAAATAGTTTAATATATAATATGTCCAAATATAGTCATTCCATAATAATAATCATTTCAATTGATAGTTATGCAAGAGTTTTCATGAAGCACTTAACTCACCCTTACAGGAATTAGCAACCTTTAACAAGTCCGTGATGTACACCGATTTCAGAAAATAACTGACTTACGCCCCATCTTGGTTTAATGAATTGAGTATGATTATTACTACATTATTATAACACATTATTATATTATTACTGCTAATATCGGTTAACCAGCGTTAAGATTAAAACATACATAAAACAAATTTTAACCTGGTGGCTGCCACGTGGTGATAAATCCCTGCAAAACCTATCGCACTGCATCTGAGTTAATATCAAATAAATACAATTTGTTTTTATGAATAATTAATTTGTATATGTTAACCCATTTACCGGAGGTCACGTAGGCTTCTACTTATCCATAGAAGCAGCTAGAAGACGAAAAACTTTTACATCTACTCTGTCAGCCGGACGCCAAGACGTTAATACACTGAAAGCCAAAATTGAACTGACGAAACCGGCTACTGAAAAAACAGTACGGGACCTCGAACCTAGAGCGCGCACGGGTCGGCCGGCAAGGAAATAATTCATAGCGACAAAGTCCAATAATCGTACGTAAATTTTTACGTAACCCCTCGCGTAGTCAAATACATGAATTTTAATTATTCCGCTATATAAAGGAACACCGCCGCGTTTTTCCCAAAACACGGCACAGCTCGTCCGCCAAGGCGAAAGCGAGCTAAAATGAAACATCGCGTCGTCGGCAAATAGAGATAACGTGACCCCGGGATAAACATACAGATCGTTCGTGTACAGTACGTACAGAACGGGGCCGAGGACAGATCCTTGTGGGACGCCGGCGGCGACAGGGCGAACCCGAGAGAACGCCCCATCTACGCTGATCATGAAGGTGCGATCCGTCAGATAGGATCGGAGCAAGTGGACGATAGATGCTGGGAGTGGCGAATGCGCCAGTTTGTAGAGCAGGCCTTCGTGCCAGATTTTATCGAAGGCTTTGCTCACATCCAACAGGACGGCGCCTGTTGCCTGATGATTGTTGGCGGCGTCGGCTAGATAGGTGACAACCCGTACTAGCTGAAGAGTAGTCGAGAGCCTCGGCCTAAATCCAAACTGCTCCTCGCGGATGAAACCATCCACCAGGGGCCGAATACGGGCCAGGAGAAGACGCTCGAATACCTTCGAGATTACTGGCAATAGTGATATCGGGCGGTAGCTTCCAGGTAGCGTGGGCCAGGGTCCTTTCTCTTCTTCAGTCGGCTTAGGACAAACGCACGGTCTTCCTCGTCGACCGAATTAGGAGGATCACTGGGGGGAGCAGAAAAGTATCCAGATAGGAAATCCCTGACGACGGCCAAATCTTAGAACATGGTAGTCATGTATGGTTTTCCATACAGATATTTTGCCATCACCGTACTTCCAATTCCTTAATGAACATGGAAGTAAAAATTACCCCTGATAAAAAAAAAAACGTTGCCGGTTAACTACCCCTTTCCCTTAACCGATCTTCGCCAAAAACAATAGGTCTTGAGTACTGTACAATTCAGGGCTGTATGCAAAAAATTATTTGATTCTGTTTGAATGTGCCGCAGTTATCGTTCGTCATAGAAACAATTACTTTTGTTAAAACATGAAAAGTTGCCGGTAAACCAACCCTTTCCCATAACCGATCTTCACCAAAATTAACAGACCTTCTCACTCCATTAGAATTAAGGACCGTGAGCAAAAAATTATTTGATTCTCTTTGAATTTACGGCAGTTATAGTTCCTAAAAGAAAAATTACACTTGATAAAATATAAAATGTTGCTGGTAAACTACCCCTTTCCCTTAACCGATCTTCACCAACACTAAAAAGTCTTGAGAACTCTACAATTCAGGGCTGTATGAAAAACATTATTTGTTTCTGTTTGAATTTGCGGCTGTTATCGTTTGCCATATAAAAAAGTAAAAATTACCCTTGATAAAAGAAACGTTGCAGGTAAACTACCTCTTTCCCTTAACCGATCTAGGGCTGTATGCAAAAAACTATTTGGTTCTGTTTGAATTTGCGGCTCCTATCGTTTGCCATAGAAAATAACCTTGCAAAACATATAACGTTGCTGGTAAACTACCCCTTCCCCTTAACTGTTTGTCACCAAAAACAATAGGTCTTGATAACTCTACTATTCAGGGCTGTATGCAAAACATTATTTCATTCTCTTTGAATTTACGGTAGCTATCGTTCGTCATAGAAAAAAATTACCCTTGTTAAAATATAAACCGTTGCCGGTAAACTAACCCTTTCCCTTAACCGATCGTCAGCAAAACCAACAGGCCTTCAGTCTTTTACAATTGAGGAACGTATGCAAAAATATATTTGATTCTGTTTGAATGTGCGGCAGTTATCGTTCGTCATAAAAAAAAATTACTGTTGTTAAAAACATAAAATGTTGCAGGTAAACTACCCCTTTTCCTTAACAGATCTTCACCAAAATCAACAAGCGTTGAGTTCTCTACAATTCAGGAAAGCATGCAAAACATTATTTGATTCTGTTTGAATGTGCCGCAGTTATCGTTCGTCATAGAAACAATTACTCTTGTTAAAACATGAAAAGTTGCTGGTAAATTAACCCTTTCCCTTAACCGATCTTCACCAAAACCAACAGACCTTCTCACTCCATTAGAATTCAGGACCGTGTGCAAAAAATTATTTGATTCTCATTGTATTTACGGCAGTTATCGTTCCTAAAAAAAAATTACCCTTGTTAAAACATAAAACGATGATGGTAAAGTACCCCTTTCCGTTAATTGATCTTCAACAAAATCAACAGACCTTGAGTTCCCTATAATTCAAAAAGGTATGCAAAAAAGTAGTTGATTCTGTTTGAATTTACGGCAGTTATCGTTCGTCATAGAAAAAATTACCCTTGTTAAAACATAAAATGTTGTTGGTAAACTACCCCTTTCCCTTAACCGATCTTCACCAACAACAAAAAGTCTTGAGAACTCTACAATTCAGGGCTGTATGAAAAACATTATTTGTTTCTGTTTGAATTTACGGCTGTTATCGTTTGCAATATAAAAAAGTAAAAATTACCCTTGATAAAAAACCGTTGCAGGTAAACTACCTCTTTCCCTTAACCGATCTAGGGCTGTATGCAAAAAATTATTTGATTCTGTTTGAATTTGCGGCTCCTATCGTTTGCCATAGAAAATAACCTTGCAAAACATATAACGTTGCTGGTAAACTACCCCTTCCCCTTAACTGATTGTCACCAAAAACAATAGGTCTTGAGAACTCTACTATTCAGGGCTGTATGCAAAACATTATTTCATTCTCTTTGAATTTACGGTAGCTATCGTTCGTCATAGAAAAAAATTACCCTTGTTAAAATATAAACCCTTGCCGGTAAACTAACCCTTTCCCTTAACCGATCGTCAGCAAAACCAACAGGCCTTCAGTCTTTTACAATTGAGGAACGTATGCAAAAATATATTTGATTCTGTTTGAATGTGCGGCAGTTATCGTTCGTCATAAAAAAAACTACTGTTGTTAAAAACATAAAATGTTACTGGTAAACTACCCCTTTGCCTTAACCGAACTTCACCAAAATCAATAGATCTTGAGAACTCTACAATTCAGGACTGTATGCAAATAATTATTTGATCTGTTTGAATTTTCGGCTGTTATCGTTTGCCATAATAAATATCCTTGATATAACATTAAACGTTGCTGGTCAACTACCCCTTTCCCTAAACCGCTCTTCACCAAAAACAATATGTCTTGAGTACTCAACAATTCAGGAATGAATGCAAAAAATTATTTGATTATGTTTGAATTTGCGGCTGTTATAGTTTGCCATAGAAAATAATTACCCTTGATTAAAAAAAATATCGGTATGTAGAACTATACATGACTTCCATGTTCTAAGATTTATATTTAAAATCATTTACGAAATGAAATATTTCCATAGAAATTAATACTTTCCACTTATTGCTTCAGCCTTAACCACAGTATTGTGGTCACTAACGTATACCACCACAAGTTATCCCACTCGATTTTCACTGATGATGGCAGTCGACGGCACTGCCGAAACGTCTGGTTTTTGCAGAATACATTGGACTATTTCCAAACAGCCCGGGAAGGAAATTTAACAACAAACTACTACTTTGTTGCCGCTAACGTAGTACACGTATAAAAATTATCCCCTCCCTCTATTACTATAATTTTCATTTATGGAAATAACCCTCACCCCGTTCAACTAGCCTATTCATTTATAGATATTTCATCTACGTTTCTATAGTGGATTATTAAGATCTTCTTTTCAGTATACTTTATTTATCAAAATTAAGTACTTTACTCTTGTTAAACAAAAAATGTTTCAGGTAAACTACCCTTTCCCCGTAACCGATCTTCACCAGAATCAACAAGCCTTTCGTTCTATACAACATAGGGATATATGCAGAAAATTATTTGTTTATGATTGAATTTACGGCAGTTATCGTTCGTCATAGACAAAATTAAACTTGTTATCACATAAAATGTTGCCGGTAAACTACCCCTTTCCCTCAACCGATCTTCACCAAAACCAATCGTTTTGAGAACTCTATCATTCAGGTCTGCATACAAAATATTATTTGATTCTGTTTGAATTTACGGCTGTTATCGTTTGCCATAGGAAAAAAATTACCCTTGATAAAAAAAACGTTGCCGGTAAACTTCCCCTTCACCTTAACCGATCTTCACCAAAAACAATAGGTATTGAGAACTCTACAATTCAGGGCTGCATGCAAACCATTGTTTTATTCTGTTTGAATTTGCGGCTGTTATCGTTTGCCAAAAAAATACCCTTGTTAAAACATAAAACGTTGCTGGTAAATTACCCCATTCCCTTAACCGATCTTAACCTAAAACAAAAGGTCTTGAGAACTCTACAATTCAGGGCTGTGTGCAAAATATTATTTGATTCTCTTTGAATTTACGGCAGTTATCGTTCGTCATAGAAAAAATTACCCTTGTTAAAACGTAAAACGTTGCTGGTAAACTACCTCTTTCCCTTTACCGATCTTCACCAAAATCAATAGGTCCTGAGAACTCTACAATTCAGGGCTGTATGAAAAACCTTATTTTATTCTGTTTGAATTTGCGGCTGTTATCGTTTGCCATAGGAAATAATTACCCTTGATTTAAAAAAAAAAAACGTTGCTGGTAAACTACCCGTTTCCCTTAACCGATCTTCACCAAAAACAATAGGTCTTGAGTAGTTTACAAATCAGGGCTGTATGCAAAAAATTATTTGCTTCTGATTGAATTTGCGGCTGTTATCGTTTGCCATAGAATATACCCTTGTTAAAACATTAAACGTTGCCGGTAAACTACCCCTTTGACTTAACCGATCTTCACCAAAACCAACAGGTCTTGAGAACTCTGCAATTCAGGGCTGTATGCAAAACATTATTTGATTCTGTTTGAATTTGCGGCTGTTATCGTTTGCCATAGAAAAAAAATCTACAGACACACACACACAGACAGACACACAAACAGACACTTTCGAAAATTGACTTTTTTCATGTTTTGAGTGTAGTACAATCAGAATCTGCAATAATCACGAACACGATTTTTTTTACTTCCATGTTCCTTAAGGAATGGAAGTAATGGCAAAAAAAATCGTGTTCGAGATTATTGCAGATTCTGATTGTACGTCACTGAAAACATGAAAAAAGTCATTTTTCGAAAATTGTGTGTGTGTGTGTGTGTGTGTGTGTGTGTGTGTGTGTGTGTGTGTGTGTGTGTGTGTGTGTGTGTGTGTGTGTGTGTGTGTGTGTGTGTGTGTCCGTCTGTCTATGGATTTTTTCTATGGCAAACGATAACAGCCGCAAATTCAAACAGAATCAAATAAGTTTTTGCATACAGCCCTGATTTGTAGAGTACTCAAGCCCTATTGTTTTTGGTGAACATCGGTTAAGGGAAAGTGGTGGTTTAACAGCAACGTTTTATGTTTTAAAAGGGTATTTTCTGTGGTAAACGATAACAGCCGCAAATTCAGAGAGAATCAAATACTTATTTGCATACAGCCCTGACTTGTAGAGTACTCAAGACCTATTGTTTTTGGTAAAGTTCGGTTAAGGGAAAGGCGTAGTTTACCAACAACTTTTTTTTTATGAAGGGAAATTTGTTATATGGTACACGATAACAGCCGCAAATTCAAACAGAATCAAATAATATTTGGGATACAGCCCTGAATTGTAGAGTTCTCAAGACCTGTTGGTTTTGGTGAAGATCGGTTAAGGGAATGGGTAGTTTACCTGCAACATTTTATGTGATAACAAGGTTAATTTTGTCTATGACGAACGATAACTGCCGTAAATTCAATCATAATCAAATAATTTTTACTTCCATGTTCCTTAAGGAAATGGAAGTATGGTGATGGCAAAAAAAAATCGTGTCTGAGATTATTGCAGATTCTGATTGTACTACACTCAAAACATGAAAAAAAGTCATTTTTCGAAAAGTGTTTGTATGTGTGTCTGTCTGTCTATCTGTGTGTGTTTGTTTGTCTGTAGATTTATTCCTATGGCAAACGATAACAGCCGCAAATTCAAACAAAATCAAATAATTTTTTGCATACAGCGCTGATTTATAGAGTACACAATATCTGTTGGTTTTGGTGAAGATCGGTTAAGGGAAATGGGTAGTTTACCAGCAACGTTTTATGTTTTAAAAGGGTATTTTCTATGGCAAACGATAAGAGCCGCAAATTCAAACAGAATCAAATTAGTTTTTGCATACAGCCCTGATTTGTAGAGTACTCAAGACCTATTGTTTTTGGTGAAGGTCGGTTAAGGGAAAGGGGTAGTTTACCAGCCACGTTTTTTGTTTTAACCATGGTATTTTCTATGGCAAACGATAACAGCCGCAAATTCAAACATAATCAAATAATATTTTGCATATAGCCCTGAATTGTAGATGTCTCATGACCTGTTGGTTTTGGTGAAGATCGGTTAAGGGAATAGGGTAGTTTACCAGCAACATTTTATTTTTTAACAAGGGTAATTTTTTTTTGACGAACGATAACTGCCGTACATTAAAACAGAATCAACTACTCTTCTGCATACCTTTTTGAATTATACAGAACTCAAGGTCTACTGATTTTGTTGAAGATCGGTTAAAGGAAAGGGTAGTTTAACAGCAACGTTTTATCTGTTAAAAAGGGTGATTTTTTTATGACGAACGATAACTGCCGAAAATACAAAGAGAATCGAATAATTTTTTGCACACTTTCCTGACTTGTAGAGAGCTCAAGGTCTGTTCATTTAGGTAAAGATCGGTCAAGGCAAAGGAGTAGTTTACCAGCAACATTTTATGTTGTAACAAGAGAAATGTTTCCATGACGAACGATAACTGCCGCACATTCAAACAGAATCAAATATTTTTATGCATGCATCCCTGAATTGTAGAAGACTGAAGGTCTATTGATTTTGGAGAAGATCGGTTAAGAGAAAGGGGTAGTTTACCAGAAACATTTTATGATTTAACAAGGGTAAAGTACTTAATTTTATAAATAAAGTATCCTGATAAGAAGCTCATAATAATCCACTGTAGAAACGTAGATGAAATATCTATAAATGAAGAGAGTAGTTGAACGGGGTGGGGGTAATTTTCTATAAATGAAAATTATAGTTAAAGGGGGAGGGGAAATAATTTTTATATGTGTACTACGTTATCGGAAACAAAGTAGTAGTTTGTTGTTAAAATTCCTTCCCGGGCTGTTTGGCCGTAGTCCAATGTTTTCTGCAAAACCAGACGTTTCAGCAGTGCCGTCGACTGCCATCATCAGTGAAAATCGAGTGCGATAACTTGTGGTGGTATAAGTTAGTGACCACAATACTGTTGTTAAGGCTGAAGCAATAAGTGGAAAGTAATAGTTTCTATGGAAATATTTCATTTCGTAAATGATTTTAAATATAAATCTTAGAACATGGAAGACATGTATGGTTCTCCATACCGATATTATATGTGTACTACGTTACCGGCAACAAATTAGTAGTTTGTAGTTAAAATTCCTTCCCGGGCTGTTTGGTCGTAGTCCAATGTTTTCTGCAAAACGCGACGTTTCGGTAGTGCCGTCGACAGCTATCATCAGTGAAAATCGAGTGCGATAACGTTTGGTGGTATACGTTAGTGACCACAATACTGTGGTTAAGGCTGAAGCAATAAGTGGAAAGTAGTAGTTTCTATTGAAATATTTCATTTCGTATATGATTTTAAATTTAAATCTTAGGTGATGGATGGATGTTGCGCGGGCGTCTTGCGCCCTAATTTGTGTGCGTTGTCCAGGCCAAGTCCTGATGAACGCCAGGTGCCAACAGGTCAGCGCGGTCGTTTGGTCTGCACAAGGAGTTATGGTGCAGTCCGTGGGTCCATGATAAGACATGGCCACCACGGAGGCAAGCTTGAGCTTTTGCTTCAGCCAATTGTCCCGCCGAGGCGCGACACCATGATCCCCTCAGGCTAACCTTTGGGAACGTAGTGACGCACTGGCTGACAAGAGGCTCGAGCGCCAACTGGCGTTGTAACATTACGCTCGTCCGCCAAGGCGAAAGCGATCTAAAATGAAACATCGCGTCGTCGGCAAATAGAGATAACGTGATAACGTGACCCCGGGATAAACAGGCAGATCGTTCGTGTACAGTACGTACAGAACGGGGCCGAGGACAGATCCTTGTGGGACGCCGGCGGCGACAGGGCGAACCCGAGAGAACGCCCCATCTACGCTGATCCTGAAGGTGCGATCCGTCAGATAGGATCGGAGCAAGTGGACGATAGATGCTGGGAGTGGCGAATGCGCCAGTTTGTAGAGCAGGCCTTCGTGCCAGATTTTATCGAAGGCTTTGCTCACATCCAACAGGACGGCGCCTGTTGCCTGATGATTGTTGGCGGCGTCGGCTAGATAGGTGACAACCCGTACTTGCTGAAGAGTAGTCGAGAGCCTCGGCCTAAACCCAAACTGCTCCTCGCGGATGAAACCATCCACCAGGGGCCGAATACGGGCCAGGAGAAGACGCTCGAATACCTTCGAGATTACTGGCAATAGTGATATCGGGCGGTAGCTTCCAGGTAGCGTGGGCCAGGGTCCTTTCTCTTCTTCAGTCGGCTTAGGACAAACGCACGGTCTTCCTCGTCGACCGAATTAGGAGGATCATTGGGGGGAGCAGAAAAGTATCCAGATAGGAAATCCCTGACGACGGCCAAATCTTAGAACATGGTAGTCATGTATGGTTTTCCATACAGATATTTTGCCATCACCATACTTCCAATTCCTTAATGAACATGGAATTAAAATTACCCCTGATAAAAAAAAAACGTTGCCGGTTAACTACCCCTTTCCCTTAACCGATCTTCACCAAAAACAATAGGTCTTGAGTACTCTACAATTCAGGGCTGTATGCAAAAAATTATTTGATTCTGTTTGAATGTGCCGCAGTTATCGTTCGTCATAGAAACAACTACTCTTGTTAAAACATGAAAAGTTGCTGGTAAACTAACCCTTTCCCATAACCGATCTTCACCAAAATTAACAGACCTTCTCACTCCATTAGAATTAAGGACCGTGAGAAAAAATTATTTGATTCTCTTTGAATTTACGGCAGTTATAGTTCCTAAAAGAAAAATTACCCTTGTTAAAACATAAAATGTTGATGGTAAAGTACCCCTTTCCGTTAACCGATCTTCAACAAAATCAACAGACCTTCAGCTCCCCACAATTCAGAAAGGTATGCAAAAAAGTATTTGATTCTGTTTGAATTTACGGCAGTTATCGTTCGTCATAGGAAAAATTACACTTGATAAAATATAAAATGTTGGTGGTAAACTACCCCTTTCCCTTAACCGATCTTCACCAACACTAAAAAGTCTTGAGAACTCTACAATTCAGGGCTGTATGAAAAACATTATTTGTTTCTGTTTGAATTTGCGGCTGTTATCGTTTGCCATATAAAAAAGTAAAAATTACCCTTGATAAAAAAAACGTTGCAGGTAAACTACCCCTTTCCCTTAACCGATCTAGGGCTGTATGCAAAAAATTATTTGGTTCTGTTTGAATTTGCGGCTCCTATCGTTTGCCATAGAAAATAACCTTGCAAAACATATAACGTTGCTGGTAAACTACCCCTTCCCCTTAACTGTTTGTCACCAAAAACAATAGGTCTTGATAACTCTACTATTCAGGGCTGTATGCAAAACATTATTTCATTCTCTTTGAATTTACGGTAGCTATCGTTCGTCATAGAAAAAAATTACCCTTGTTAAAATATAAACCGTTGCCGGTAAACTAACCCTTTCCCTTAACCGATCGTCAGCAAAACCAACAGGCCTTCAGTCTTTTACAATTGAGGAACGTATGCAAAAATATATTTGATTCTGTTTGAATGTGCGGCAGTTATCGTTCGTCATTAAAAAAAATTACTTTTGTTAAAAACATAAAATGTTGCTGGTAAACTACCCCTTTTCCTTAACCGATCTTCACCAAAATCAACAAGCGTTGAGTTCTCTACAATTCAGGAAAGCATGCAAAACATTATTTGATTCTGTTTGAATGTTTCCCCAGTTATCGTTCGTCATAGAAACAATTACTCTTGTTAAAACATGAAAAGTTGCTGGTAAATTAACACTTTCCCTTAACCGATCTTCACCAAAACCAACAGACCTTCTCACTCCATTAGAATTCAGGACCGTGTGCAAAAAATTATTTGATTCTCATTGTATTTACGGCAGTTTTCGTTCCTAAAAAAAAATTACCCTTGTTAAAACATAAAACGATGATGGTAAAGTACCCCTTTCCGTTAACTGATCTTCAACAAAATCAACAGACCTTGAGTTCCCTATAATTCAAAAAGGTATGCAAAAAAGTAGTTGATTCTGTTTGAATTTACGGCAGTTATCGTTCGTCATAGAAAAAATTACCCTTGTTAAAACATAAAATGTTGTTGGTAAACTACCCCTTTCCCTTAACCAATCTTCACCAACAACAAAAAGTCTTGAGAACTCTACAATTCAGGGCTGTATGAAAAACATTATTTTTTTCTGTTTGAATTTGCGGCTGTTATCGTTTGCCATATAAAAAAGTAAAAATTACCCTTGATAAAAAAAATGTTGCAGGTAAACTACCTCTTTCCCTTAACCGATCTAGGGCTGTATGCAAAAAATTATTTGATTCTGTTTGAATTTGCGGCTCCTATCGTTTGCCATAGAAAATAACCTTGCAAAACATATAACGTTGCTGGTAAACTACCCCTTCCCCTTAACTGATTGTCACCAAAAACAATACGTCTTGAGAACTCTACTATTCAGGGCTGTATGCAAAACATTATTTCATTCTCTTTGAATTTACGGTAGTTATCGTTCGTCATAGAAAAAATTACCCTTGTTAAAATATAAACCGTTCCCGGTAAACTAACCCTTTCCCTTAACCGATCGTCAGCAAAACCAACAGGCCTTCAGTCTTTTACAATTGAGGAACGTATGCAAAAATATATTTGATTCTGTTTGAATGTGCGGCAGTTATCGTTCGTCATAAAAAAAACTACTGTTGTTAAAAACATAAAATGTTACTGGTAAACTACCCCTTTGCCTTAACCGAACATCACCAAAATCAATAGATCTTGAGAACTCTACAATTCAGGACTGTATGCAAATAATTATTTGATCTGTTTGAATTTTCGGCTGTTATCGTTTGCCATAATAAATATCCTTGATATAACATTAAAAGTTGCAGGTAAACTACCCCTTTTCCTTAACCGATCTTCACCAAAAACAAAATGTCTTGAGTACTCAACAATTCAGGAATGTATGCAAAAAATTATTTGATTATGTTTGAATTTGCGGCTGTTATCGTTTGCCATATAAAATAATTACCCTTGATTAAAAAAAATATCGGTATGGAGAACCATACATGACTTCCATGTTCTAAGATTTATATTTAAAATCATTTACGAAATGAAATATTTCCATAGAAACTAATACTTTCCACTTATTGCTTCAACCTTAACCACAGTATTGGGTCACTAACGTATACCACCACACGTTATGGCACTCGATTTTCACTGATGATGGCAGTCGACGGCACTGTCGAAACGTCTGGTTTTGCAGAAAACATTGGACTACGGCCAAACAGCCCGGCAAGGAATTTTAACAACAAACTATTACTTTGTTGCCGATAACGTAATACACGTATAATATCGGTATGGAGAACTATACATGACTTCCATGTTCTAAGATTTATATTTAAAATCATTTACGAAATGAAATATTTCCATAGAAACTACTACTTTCCACTTATTGCTTCAGCCTTAACAACAGTATTGTGATCACTAACGTATACCACCACAAGTTATCGCACTCGATTTTCACTGATGATGGCAGTCGACGGCACTGCGGAAACGTCTGGTTTTGCAGAATACATTGTACTATTTCCAAACAGCCCGGGAAGGAATTTTAAAAACAAACTACTACTTTGTTGCCGATTACGTAGTACACGTATAAAAATTATCCCCTCCCTCTATTACTATAATTTTCATTTATGGAAATAACCCTCACCCCGTTCAACTAGCCTATTCATTTATAGATATTTCATCTACGTTTCTACAGTGGATTATTAAGATCTTCTTTTCAGGATACTTTATTTATCAAAATTAAGTACTTTACTCTTGTTAAACAAAAATGTTTTAGGTAAACTACCCTTTCCCCGTAACCGATCTTCACCAGAATCAACAAGCCTTTCGTTCTATACAATATAGGGATATATGCAGAAAATTATTTGTTTATGATTGAATTTACGGCAGTTATCGTTCGTCATAGACAAAATTAACCTTGTTATCACATAAAATGTTGCAGGTAAACTACCCCTTTCCCTTAACCGATCTTCACCAAAACAAATCGGTTTTGAGAACTCTATCATTCAGGTCTGCATCCAAATATTATTTTATTTTGTTTGAATTTGCGGCTGTTATCGTTTGCCATAGGAAAAAAAATTACCCTTGATAAAAAAAACGTTGCCGGTAAATTTCCCCTTCAGGGCAGTTCACCGGCAATTCAGGGCTGCATGCAAACCATTGTTTTATTCTGTTTGAATTTGCGGCTGTTATCGTTTGCCAAAAAAATACCCTTGTTAAAACATAAAACGTTGCTGGTAAATTACCCCATTCCCTTAACCGATCTTCACCTAAAACAAAAGGTCTTGAAAACTCTACAATTCAGGGCTGTGTGCAAAATATTATTTGATTCTCTTTGAATTTAGGGCAGTTATCGTTCGTCATAGAAAATATTACCCTTGTTAAAACGTAAAACGTTGCTGGTAAACTACCTCTTTCCCTTTACCGATCTTCAACAAAATCAATAGGTCCTGAGAACTCTACAATTCAGGGCTGTATGCAAAACCTGATTTTATTCTGTTTGAATTTGCGGCTGTTATCGTTTGCCATAGGAAATAAATACCCTTGATTTAAAAAAGAAAAAACGTTGCTGGTAAACTACCCGTTTCCCTTAAACGACCTTCACCAAAAACAATAGGTCTTGAGTACTCTACAAATCAGGGCTGTATGCAAAACATTATTTGATTCTGTTTGAATTTGCGGCTGTTATCGTTTGCCATAGAAAAAAAATCTACAGACACACACACACAGACAGACACACAAACAGACACTTTCGAAAAATGACTTTTTTCATGTTTTGAGTGTAGTACAATCAGAATCTGCAATAATCTCGAACACGATTTTTTTACTTCCATGTTCCTTAAGGAATGGAAGTAATGGCAAAAAAAATCGTGTTCGAGATTATTGCAGATTCTGATTGTACGTCACTGAAAACATGAAAAAAAGTCATTTTTCGAAAAGTGTCTCTCTCTGTGTGTGTGTGTGTGTGTGTGTGTGTGTGTGTGTGTGTGTGTGTGTGTGTGTGTGTGTGTGTGTGTGTGTGTGTGTGTGTGTGTGTGTGTGTGTGTGTGTGTGTGTGTGTGTGTGTGTGTGTGTGTGTGTGTGTGTGTGTGTGTGTGTGTGTGTGTGTGTGTGTGTGTGTGTGTGTGTGTGTCTATGGATTTTTTTCTATGGCAAACGATAACAGCCGCAAATTCAAACAGAATCAAATAAGTTTTTGCATACAGCCCTGATTTGTGGAGTACTCAAGACCTATTGTTTTTCGTGAACATCGGTTAAGGGAAAGGGGTAGTTTACCAGCAACGTTTTTACTTCCATGTTCCTTAAGGAAATGGAAGTATGGGATGGCAAAAAAATCGTGTTCAAGATTATTGCAGAATATGATTGTACTACACTCAAAACATGAAAAAAAGTCATTTTTCGAAAAGTGTCTGTGTGTGTGTGCGTCTGTGTGTCTGTGTGTCTGTGTGTGTCTGTAGATTTTTTCTATGGCAAACGATAACAGCCGCAAATTCAAACAGAATCAAATAATTTTTTGCATACAGCCCTGATTTGTAGAGTACTCGCGACCTATTGTTTTTAGTGAAGATCGGTTGAGGGAAAGGGGTAGTTTACCAGCAACGGTTTTTTTTATCAAGGGTAATTTTGTTTGTTTGGCAAACGATAACAGCCGCAAATATAAACAGATCAACTACGTTTTTGCATGTAGCCCTGATTTGTAGAGTAATCAACACCTATTGATTTTGGTGAAGATCGGTTAAGGGAAACGGGTAGTTTACCAGAAACGTTTTATGTTTTAACAAGGGTATTTGTATGGCAAACGATAACAGCCGCAAATTCAAACAGAATCAACTACTCGTTTGCATACAGCCCTGGATTGTAGAGTTCTTAAGACCTATTGGTTTTGGTGAAGATCGGTTAAGGGAAAGGGGTAGTTTACCTGCAACGTTTTATGTTTTAACAAGGGTATTTTCTATGGCAAACGATAAGAGCCGCAAATTCAAACAGAATCAAATATGTTTTTGCATACAGCCCTAATCTCTTGAGTACTAAAGACCTATTGTTTTTGGTGAAGATCGTTTGAGTGAAAGGGGTAGTTTACCAGCCACGTTTTTGTTTTATCAAAGGTATTTTGTATGGCAAATGATAACAGCCGCAAATTCAAACAAAATCATATACTATTTTGCATACAGCCCTGAAAAGTAGAATTCTCAAGACCTGTTGGTTTTGGTGAAGATCGGTTAAGGGAATAGAGTTGTTTACCAGCAACATTTTATGTTTTATCAAGGGTAATTTTTTTGACGAACGATAACTGCCGTACATTAAAACAGAATCAACTACTCTTCTGCATACCTTTTTGAATTATACAGAACTCAAGGTCTGTTGATTTTGTTGAAGATCGGTTAAGGGAATAGGGTAGTTTACCTGCAACGTTTTATGTTTTATCAATGGTAATTTTTTTTATGACGAATGATAACTGCCGTACATTAAAACAGAATCAACTACTCTTCTGCATACCTTTTTGAATTATACAGAACTCAAGGTCTGTTGATTTTGTTGAATATCGGTTAACGGAAAGGGTTAGTTTACCGGCAACATTTTATGTTTTAACAAGGGTATTTTTTCTATGACGAACGATAACTGCCGTAAATTCAAAGAGAATCAAATAATTGTTTGCATACAGGCCTGAATTGTAGAGTGCCTAAAACCTGTCGTTTTTGGTGAAGATCGGTTAAGGGAAAGTGGTAGTTTACCAGAAACGGTTTTTTATCAAGGGTAATTTTTTTCTATAGTAAACGATAACAGCCGCAAATTCAAACAGAATCAAATGATGTTTTGCATACAGCCCTGTATTGTAGAGTTCTCAATACGTATTGGTGTTGGTGAATATCGGTTAAGGGAAACGGGTAGTTTACCAGCAACATTTTATGTTTTAACAAGGGTAATTTTTTATATGACGAACGGTAACTGCCGTAAATTCAAACAGAATCAACTAGGTTTTTGCATACCTTTTTGAACTAAAGAGAACTCAAGGTCTGTTGATTTTGTTGAAGATTGGTTAAGGGAAGGGGTAGTTTATCAGCAACGTTTTATGTTTTAAAAAGGGTAATTTTTTATGACGAACGATAACTGCCGAAAATTCAATGAGAATCAAATAATTTTTTGCACCCCCTGAGTTGCAGAGAGCTCAAGGTATATTGATTTTGGTGAAGATCGGTTAAGGGAAAGGGGTAGTTTACCTGCAACATTTTATGATGTAACAAGAGAAATGTTTCAATGACGAACGATAACTGCCGCACATTCAAACAGAATCAAATATTTTTTTGCATGCTTCGCTGAATTGTAGAGGACGGAAGGTCTGTTGATTTTGGAGAAGATCGGTTAAGAGAAAGGGGTAGTTTGCCTGAAACATTTTATGATTTAACAAGAGTAAAGTACTTAATTTTTATAAATAAAGTATCCTGATAAGAAGCTCATAGTAATCCACTGTAGAAGCGTAGATGAAATATCTATAAATGAAGAAGTTAGGTGAACGGGGTGGGGGTAATTTTCTATTATTAAAAATTATAGTTGAAGGTGGAGGGGAGAATTTTTTATATGTGTACTACGTTATCGGCAACAAAGAAGTAGTTTTTTGTTAAAATTGCTTCCCGGGCTCTTTAGCCGTAGTCCAATGTTATCTGCAAAACCAGACTTTTCGGCAGTGCCATCGACTGCCATTATCGGTGAAAATCGAGTGCGAAAACGTGAGGTGGTATACGTTAGTGACCACAGTACTGTGGGTAATGCTGAAGCAATAAGTAGAAAGACGTAGTTTCTATGGAAATATTTCATTTCGAATATGATTTTAAATATAAATCTTAGAACATGGAAGTCATGTATGGTTCTCCATACCGATATTTTTTTTAAATCAAGGGTAATTATTTCCTATGGCAAACGATAACAGCCGCAAATTCAAACAGAATAAAATAAGGATTTGCATACAGCCCTGAATTGTAGAGTTCTCAGGACCTATTGTTTTTGGTGAAGATTGGTTAAGGGATAGTGGTAGTTTAACTGCAACGTTTTATGTTTTAAAAGGGTATTTTCTGTGGTAAACGATAACAGCCGCAAATTCAGAGTGAATCAAATAGTTATTTGCATACAGCCCTGACCTGTAGAGTACTCAAGACATATTGTTTTTGGTAAAGTTCGGTTAAGGGAAAGGCGTAGTTTACCAACAACTTTTTTTTTTATGAAGGGTAATTTGTTATATGGTACACGATAACAGCCGCAAATTCAAACAGAATCAAATAATATTTGGGATACAGCCCTGAATTGTAGAGTTCTCAAGACCTGTTGGTTTTGGTGAAGATCGGTTAAGGGAATGGGTAGTTTACCTGCAACATTTTATGTGATAACAAGGTTAATTTTGTCTATGACGAACGATAACTGCCGTAAATTCAATCATAATCAAATAATTTTTACTTCCATGTTCCTTAAGGAAATGGAAGTATGATGATGGCAAAAAAAAATCGTGTTTGAGATTATTGCAGATTCTGATTGTACTACACTCAAAACATGAAAAAAAGTCATTTTTCGAAAAGTGTTTGTGTGTGTCTGTCTGTCTATCTGTGTGTGTTTGTTTGTCTGTAGATTTATTCCTATGACAAACGATAACAGCCGCAAATTCAAACAAAATCAAATAATATTTTGCATACAGCCCTGAATTGTAGATTTCTCAAGACCTGTTGGTTTTGGTGAAGATCGGTTAAGGGAAATGGGTGTTTACCAGCAACGTTTTATGTTTTAAAAGGGTATTTTCTATGGCAAACGATAAGAGCCGCAAATTCAAACAGAATCAAATTAGTTTTTGCATACAGCCCTGATTTGTAGAGTACTCAAGACCTATTGTTATTGGTGAAGGTCGGTTAAGGGAAAGGGGTAGTTTACCAGCCTCGTTTTTTGTTTTAACCATGGTATTTTCTATGGCAAACGATAACAGCCGCAAATTCAAACATAATCAAATAATATTTTGCATACAGCCCTGAATTGTAGATTTCTCAAGACCTGTTGGTTTTGGTGAAGATCGGTTAAGGGAATAGGGTAGTTTACCAGCAACATTATATGTTTTAACAAGGGTAATTTTTTTATGACGAACGATAACTGCCGTACATTAAAACAGAATCAACTACTCTTCTGCATACCTTTCTGAATTATACAGAACTGAAGGTCTGCTGATTTTGTTGAAGATCGGTTAAAGGAAAGGGTAGTTTAACAGCAACGTTTTATCTGTTAAAAAGGGTAATTTTTTTATGACGAACGATAACTGCCGAAAATACAAAGAGAATCAAATAATTTTTTGCACACTTTCCTGACTTGTAGAGAGCTCAAGGTCTGTTCATTTAGGTAAAGATCGGTCAAGGCAAAGGAGTAGTTTACCAGCAACATTTTATGTTGTAACAAGAGAAATGTTTCCATGACGAACGATAACTGCCGCACATTCAAACAGAATCAAATATTTTTATGCATGCATCCCTGAATTGTAGAAGACTGAAGGTCTATTGATTTTGGAGAAGATCGGTTAAGAGAAAGGGGTAGTTTACCTGAAACATTTTATGATTTAACAAGAGTAAAGTACTTAATTTTATAAATAAAGTATCCTGATAAGAAGCTCATAATAATCCGCTGTAGAAACGTAGATGAAATATCTATAAATGAAGAGAGTAGTTGAACGGGGTGGGGGTAATTTTCTATAAATGAAAATTATAGTTAAAGGGGGAGGGGAAATAATTTTTATATGTGTACTACGTTATCGGAAACAAAGTAGTAGTTTGTTGTTAAAATTTCTTCCCGGGCTGTTTGGCCGTAGTCCAATGTTTTCTGCAAAACCAGACGTTTCAGCAGTGCCGTCGACTGCCATCATCAGTGAAAATCGTGTGCGATAACTTGTGGTGGTATAAGTTAGTGACCACAATACTGTTGTTAAGGCTGAAGCAGTAAGTGGAAAGTAATAGTTTCTATGGAAATATTTCATTTCGTAAATGATTTTAAATATAAATCCTAGAACATGGAAGACATGTATGGTTCTCCATACCGATATTATATGTGTACTACGTTACCGGCAACAAAGTATTAGTTTGTAGTTAAAATTCCCGGGCTGTTTGGTCGTAGTCCAATGTTTTCTGCAAAACCCGACGTTTCGGTAGTGCCGTCGACAGCTATCATCAGTGAATATCGAGTGCGATAACGTTTGGTGGTATACGTTAGTGACAACAATACTGTGGTTAAGGCTGAAGCAATAAGTGGAAAGTAGTAGTTTCTATGGAAATATTTCATTTCGTATATGATTTTAAATTTGTATCTTAGGTGATGGATGGATGTTGCGCGGGCGTCTTGCGCCCTAATTTGTGTGCGTTGTCCAGGCCAAGTCCTGATGAACGCCAGGTGCCAACAGGTCAGCGCGGTCGTTTGCTCTGCACAAGGAGTTATGGTGCAGTCCGCGGGTCCATGATAAGACATGGCCACCACGGAGGCAAGCTTGAGCTTTTGCTTCAGCCAATTGTCCCGCCGAGGCGCGACACCATGGTCCCCTCAGGCTAACCTTTGGGAACGTAGTGACGCACTGGCTGACAAGAGGCTCGAGCGCCAACTGGCGTTGTAACATTACGCTCGTCCGCCAAGGCGAAAGCGAGCTAAAATGAAACATCGCGTCGTCGGCAAATAGAGATAACGTGACCCCGGGATAAACAGGCAGATCGTTCGTGTACAGTACGTACAGAACGGGGCCGATGACAGATCCTTGTGGGACGCCGGCGGCGACATGGCGAACCCGAGAGAACGCCCCATCTACGCTGATCCTGAAGGTGCGATCCGTCAGATAGGATCGGAGCAAGTGGACGATAGATGCTGGGAGTGGCGAATGCGCCAGTTTGTAGAGCAGGCCTTCGTGCTAGATTTGATCGAAGGCTTTGCTCACATCCAACAGGACGGCGCCTGTTGCCTGATGATTGTTGGCGGTGTCGGCTAGATAGGTGACAACCCGTACTAGCTGAAGAGTAGTCGAGAGCCTCGGCCTAAACCCAAACTGCTCCTCGCGGATGAAACCATCCACCAGGGGCCGAATACAGGACAGGAGAAGACGTTCGAATACCTTCGAGATTAATGGCAATAGTGATATCGGGCGGTAGCTTCCAGGTAGCGTGGGCCAGGGTCCTTTCTCTTCTTCAGTCGGCTTAGGACAAACGCACGGTCTTCCTCGTCGACCGAATTAGGAGGATCATTGGGGGGAGCAGAAAAGTATCCAGATAGGAAATCCCTGACGACGGCCAAATCTTAGAACATGGAAGTCATGTATGGTTTTCCTTACCGATATTTTGCCATTACCATACTTCCAATTCCTTAATGAACATGGAAGTAAAAATTACCCCTGATAAAAAAAACGTTGCCGGTTAACTACCCCTTTCCCTTAACCGATCTTCACCAAAAACAATAGGTCTTGAGCACTCTACAATTCAGGGCTGTATGCAAAAAATTATTTGATTCTGTTTGAATGTGCCGCAGTTATCGTTTGTCATAGAAACAATTACTCTTGTTAAAACATGAAAAGTTGCTGGTAAACTAACCCTTTCCCATAACCGATCTTCACCAAAATCAACAGACCTTCTCACTCCATTAGAATTCAGGACCGTGTGCAAAAAATTATTTGATTCTATTTGAATTTACGGCAGTTATCGTTCCTAAAAGAAAAATTACCCTTGTTAAAACATAAAACGTTAATGGTAAAGTACCCCTTTCCGTTAACCGATCTTCAACACAATCAACAGACCTTGAGTTCCCTATAATTCAAAAAGGTATGCAAATAATTATTTGATTCTGTTTGAATTTTCGGCTGTTATCGTTTGCCATAATAAATATCCTTGATATAACATTAAACGTTGCAGGTAAACTACCCCTTTCCCTTAACCGATCTTCACCAACAACAATATGTCTTGAGTACTCAACAACTCAGGAATGTATGCAAAAAATTGTTTGATTATGTTTGAATTTGCGGCTGTTATCGTTTGCCATACAAAATAATTACCCTTGATTAAAAAAAATATCGGTATGGAGAACCATACATGACTTCCATGTTCTAAGATTTATATTTAAAATCATTTACGAAATGAAATATTTCCATAGAATATTTCCACTTATAGCTTCAACCTTAACCACAGTATTGGGTCACTAACGTATACCACCACACGTTATGGCACTCGATTTTCACTGATGATGGCAGTCGAGGGCACTGCCGAAACGTCTGGTTTTGCAGAAAACATTGGACTACGGCCAAACAGCCCGGCAAGGAATTTTAACAACAAACTACTACTTTGTTGCCGATAACGTAGTACACATATAATAATTATCCCCTTCCCCTATTACTATAATTTTCATTTATGGAAATAACCCTCACCCCGTTCAACTAGCCTCTTCATTTATAGATATTTCATCTACGTTTCTACAGTGGATTATTAAGATCTTCTTTTCAGGATACTTTATTTATCAAAATTAAGTACTTTACTCTTGTTACAACAAAAAATGTTTCAGGTAAACTACCCTTTCCCCGTAACCGATCTTCACCAGAATCAACAAGCCTTTCTATTTCTTTTATGAATTTGCTAACTGCTATAATTTTTTATTGTTCGACTAAGCTTTTCGTCATTACTGACATCTTCAGGTCTTAAACAACCTCGTTGTTTAAGACCTGAAGATGTCAGTAATGACGAAAAGCTTAGTCGAACAATAAAAAATTATAGCAGTTAGCAAATTCATAAAAGAAATAGTAAGGATGGCTGCTAATTTAAACAATACGAAGAATACAACAAGCCTTTCGTTCTCTACAATATAGGGATATATCCAGAAAATTATTTGTTTATGATTGAATTTACGGCAGTTATCGTTCGTCATAGAAAATATCGGTATGGAGAACCATACATAACTTCCATGTTCTAAGATTTATATTTAAAATCATTTTCGAAATGAAATATTACCATAGAAACTACTTCTTTCTACTTACTGCTTCAGCCTTAACCACAGTACTGTGGTCACCAAAGTATACTACCTCACGTTATCGCACTCAATTTTCACTGATGATGGAAGTCGATGTCATTGCCAAAACATCTGGTTTTGTAGAAAACATTGGACTACGGCCAAACATCCCAGGAAGGAATTTTAACAAAAACTACTTCTCTGTTGCCGATAACGTTATACACATATATATAAAAAATATGCATAAATTTAATGGCTTGTATAAGTTAATGTTTGATCTCCATTAAGTAGTGCTCAAGTTTCCAAAGTTTTAATATTATGATGTCCGTAATTAAAACATCAGGGCAGGTTTAGCGTGTATGAGGGTACATCGTGGACAAAAATTTTCAACATTTCCTATTGAGCGTTGCGTAGAGTAAAGCTGCGAATCTACAGTGTACGTTTCACAGAACAAAAACGCGGAAAAGAAAGAGCGCTCCGAAGTCACTCATGGACCCCCAGCATCTTGCAGAGGGTTCATTCCCTAAAGACGAAAATTCTGTCTATGAATCGTTCCTTTGTAAACACGTGCAGTTACACTGCCCAGCGATCCACAGGAAGCAAATCGCTATCCACGCTGGACAATTTTTCGGCTAGCACGCGTTATGTTGGTGTGGGTTTCGGCACTTTCCATTTAAAAAGCGTGCAAATGTAAGAAAATAAACATGAGTGACGCCAGAAATAACGCGAATTTTGTGTGTGTGTGTGTGTGTGTGTGTGTGTGTGTGTGTGTGTGTGTGTGTGTGTGTGTGTGTGTGTGTGTGTGTGTGTGTGTGTGTGTGTGTGTGTGTGTGTGTGTGTGTGTGTGTGTGTGTGTGTGTGTGTGTGTGTGTGTGTGTGTGTGTGTGTGTGTGTGTGTGTGTGTGTGTGTGTGTGTGTGTGTGTGTGTGTGTGTGTGTGTGTGTGTGTGTGTGTGTGTTCCCTGCCTTTTTATTGCAGTAATCATAATAATAAAATGGAAACGTAAACATTACATAATTGAGATATGCTTGCCTGCCACGAACGATATATTTTCTCTCATACATGATTTACATTAAAATGAAAAAATTATAATTTTATTGCCTGGTAACTAAATTATTTTATTTTTAACAATTACCATTGTTTGAAAAAGTTTAAATGAATTTTCAAGAACTTTACTGTTGTTAAAACGTAAAAGGTTGCTGGTAAACTACCCCTTCCCGTTAACCGATCGTCACCAAAATCAAAAGGCCTTGAGATCCCTACAATTCAGGGATGTATGCAAAAAATTATTTGATTCTGTTTGAATATGCGGCTGTTACCGTTCGTCATAGAAAAAATAACCCTTGTTAAAACATAAAATGTTGCAGGTATACTACGCTATTCCCTTAACCGATCTTCACCAAAACGAAAAGGTAGTGAGAACTCTACAATTCAGGGAGTATGCAAATTATTATTTGTTCTGTTTGAATTTGCGGCTGTTATCGTTTGCCCAAAAAAAAAAATTACCCTTGATAAAAATCGCTGCAGGTAAACTACCCATTTCCCTTAACCGATCTTCACCAATAACCGTAGGTCTTGAGATCTCTACAATCTAGGGCTGCATGCAAATAATCATTTGATTCTGTTTGAATTTGCGGCTGTTATCGTTTGCCATAGAAAAGAAATCTACAGATAGACACACAGACACTTTTCAAAAAATGACTTTTTTTCATGTTTTGAGTGTAGTACAATCAGAATCAGCAATAATCTCGAACACAATTTTTTTTGCCATCACCATACTTCCATTTCCTTAAGGAACATATCGGTATGGAGAACCATACATGACATCCATGATCTAAGATTTATATTTAAAATCATATTTTAAATATGATTTTATTGAAATGATATATTTCCATAGAAACTACGTCTTTCTACTTATTGCTTCAGCATTAACTACAGTACTGTGGTCACTAACGTATACCACCTAACATTTTCGCGCTCGATTTTCACTGATGATGGCAGTCGATGGCACTGCCGAAAAGTCTGGTTTTACAGAAAACATTGGACTATGGCTAAAGAGCCCGGGAAGCAATTTAAAAAAAAAACTACTTCTTTGTTGCCAATAACGTAGTACACGTATAAAAAATTTTCCCCTCTAATTTCAACAATAATTTTTAATAATAGGAAATTACCCCCACCCCGTTCACCTAACCTCTTCATTTATAGATATTTCATCTAAGTTTCTACAGTGGATTATTATAAGCTTCTTATCAGGATACTTTATTTATAAAAATTGAAGTACTTTACACTTGTTAAATCATAAAATGTTTCAGGTAAACACCCCTTTCTCTTAACCGATCTTCTCAAAAATCAAAAGACCTTCAGTCCTATACAATTCAGGGATGCATGCAAAAAAATATTTGATTCTGTTTGAATGTGCGGCAGTTATCGTTCGTCATGGAAACATTTCTCTTGTTACAACTTAAAATGATGCTGGTAAACTACCCCTTTCCCTTAACTGATCTTCACCAAAATCAACAGACCTTGAGGCCTCTACAAATCAGGAAAATATGCAACAAATTATTTGATTCTCTTTGAATTTTCGTCATAAAAAAATTACCCTTTTTAAAACATAAAACTTTGGTGATAAACTACCCCTTTCCCTTAACCGATCTGCAACAAAATCAACAGACCTTGAGTTCTCTTTAGTTCAAAAAGGTATTCAAAAATGTAGTTGATTCTGTTTGAATTTACGGCAGTTATCGTTCGTCATATAAAAAATAACCCTTGTTAAAACATAAAATGTTGCCGGTAAACTACCCCTTTCCATTAACCGATCTTCACCAACACCAAAAGGTATTGAGAACTCTACAACACAGTGCTGTATGCAAAACATCATTTGATTCTGTTTGAATTTACGGCTGTTATCGTCTGCTATAGAAAAAAATTACCCTTGATAAAAAACCGTTGCTGGTAAACTACCCCTCTCCCTTAACCGATCTTCAACAAAATCAACAGACCTTGAGTTCTGTATAATCCAAAAAGGTATGCAGAAGAGTAGTTGATTCTGTTTTAATGTACCGCAGTTATCGTTCGTCATAAAAAAATTTACCCTTGTTAAAACATAAAATGTTGCTGGTATACTACCCTATTCCCTGAATCGATCTTCACCAACGCCAACAGGTCTTGAGAGCTCTACAATTCAGGGCTGTATGCAAAATATTATTTGATTATGTTTGAATTTGCGGCTGTTATCGTTTGCCAAAAAAATACCCTTGTTAAAACAAAAAAAGGGCAGGTAAACTACCCCTTTCCCTAACCGATCACACCAAAAACAATAGGTCTTGAGTACCCTAAAAATCAGGGCTGTATGCAAAAACTTATTAGTTTCTGTTTCAATTTGCTGCTCTTATCGTTTGTCATAGAAAATACCCTTTTCAAACATAAAACGTTGCCAGTAAACTACCTCTTTCCCTTAACCGAAATTCACCAAAAACAATAGGTCCTGAGAACTCTACAATTCAGGGCGGTATGCGATAATTTATTTGATTATGTTTGAATTTGTAGCTGTTATCGTTTCCCATAGAAAATACCCTCGTTAAAACATAAAAAGTTGCCGGGAAACTACCCCTTTCCCTTAACCGATCTTCTCCAAAAACAATAGGCCTTGAGAACTCTACAATTCAGGGCTGGATGCAAACAATTATTTGATTGTGTTTGAGTTTGTGACTGTTATCGTTTGCCATGGAAAATATTACCCTTGATTAAAAAAATTATCGGTATGGACAATCATAGATGACTTCCATGTTCTAAGATTTATATTTAAAATCATTTACGAAATGAAATATTTCCATAGAAATTACTAATTTTCCACTTATTGCTTCAGCCTTAACCACAGTATTGCGGTCACTAACGTATACCACCACAAGTTATCACACTAGATTTTCAATGATGAGGGCAGTCGACTCCACAGCACACTTCAACTATAATTTTCATTAATAGAAAATTACCCCCACCCCGTTCAACTAGCCTCTTCATTTACAGATATTCATCTACGTTTCTACAGTGGATTATTATGAGCTTCTTATCAGGATAAGTACTATCAGTTTATCAAAATTAACTGATTTACTCTTATAAAAACAAAAAATGTTGCAGGTAAACTTCCCCTTTGTCTTAACCGATCTTCACCAAAATCAATAGGCCTTCATTCCTCTACAATTCATGGATGCATGCAAAAAAATATTTGATTCTGTTTGAATGTGTGTCAGTTATCGTTCGTCATAGAAACAATTACTTTTGTTAAAACATGAAAAGTTGCTGGTAAACTAACCCTTTCCATTAACCGATCTTCACCAAAATCAACAGTCCTTCTCACTCCATTAGAATTCAGGACCGTGTGCAAAAAATTATTACATTCTCTTTGAATTTACGATAGTTATCGTTCCTAAAAAAAAAAATTACCCTTGTTAAAACATAAAACGTTGCTGGTAAACTACCCCTTTCCCAATCCGATCTTCACCAACACCAAACAGTCTTGAGAACTCTACAATTCAGGGCTGTATGAAAAACAATATTTCATTCCCTTTGAATTTACGGTAGTTATCGTTTGTCATAGAAAAGATTACCCTTGTTAAAATATAAACCGTTGCCGGTAAACTAACCCTTTCCCTTAACCGATCATCAGCAAAACCAACAGGCCTTCAGTCTTTTACAATTGAGGAACGTATGCAAAAGTATATTTGATTCTGTTTGAATGTGCGGCAGTAATCGTTCGTCATAAAAAAAATTACTGTTGTTAAAAACATAAAATGTTGCCGGTAAACTACCCCTTTCCCTTAACCGATCTTCACCAAAAACAGTATGTCTTGAGTACTCCACAATTCAGGAATGTATGCAAAAAATTATTTGATTATGTTTGAATTTGTGGCTGTTATCGTTTGCCATAGAAAATAATTACTATTGATTAAAAAAAATATCGGTATGGAGAACCATACAGGACTTCCATGTTCAAAGATTTATATTTAAAATCATTTACGAAATGAAGTATTTCCATAGAAACTACTACTTTCCACTTATTGCTTCAACCTTAACCACAGTATTGTGGTCACTAACGTATACCACCACACGTTACGCACTCGATTTCCACTGATGATGGCAGTCGACGGCACTAACGAAACATCTGGTTTTGCAGAAAACATTGGACTACGGCCAAACAGCCCGGCAAGGAATTTTAACAACAAACTAGTACTTTGTTGCTGATAACGTAGTACACATATAATATCGGTATGGAGAACCATACATGACTTCCATGTTCTAAGATTTATATTTAAAATCATTTACGAAATGAAATATTTCAATAGAAACTACAACTTTCCACTTATTGCTTCAGCCTTAACCACAGTATTGTGGTCACTAACGTATACCACCACACGTTACGCACACGATTTCCACTGATGATGGCAGTCGACAGCACTAACGAAACGTCTGGTTTTGCAGAAAACATTGGACTACGGCCAAACAGCCCGGGAAGGAATGTTAACAACAAACTACTACTTTGTTGCCGATAACGTAGTACACATATATAAATTACCCCACCCCTTTTAACTATAATTTTCATTTATAGAAAATTACCCCCACCCCGTTTAACTAGCCTTTTCATTTATAGATCTTTCATCTACGTTTCTACAGTGGTTTATTAAGATCTTCTTTTCAGGATACTTTATTTATCAAAATTAAGTACTTTACTCTTGTTACAACAAAAAATGTTTCAGGTAAACTACCCTTTCCCCATAACCGATCTTCACCAGAATCAACAAGCCTTTCGTTCTCTACAATATAGGGACATATGCAGAAAATTATTTGTTTATGATTGAATTTACGGCAGTTATCGTTCGTCATAGACAAAATTAAACTTGTTTTCACATAAAATGTTGCTGGTAAACTACCCCTTTCCATTAACCGATCTTCACCAAAAGCAATCGGTTTTGAGAACTCTACGATTCAGGGCTGCATCCAAAATAATAATTGAATCTGTTTGAATTTGCGGCTGTTATCGTTTGCCATAGAAAAAAAATTTCCCTTGATAAAAAAAAAACGTTGCCGGTAAACTTCCCCTTCTCCTTAACCGATTTTCACCAAAAACAATAGGTAGTGAGAACTCTACAATTCAGGGCGGCATGCAAAAAACTGTTTTATTCTGTTTGACTTTGCGGCTGTTATCGTTTGCCAATAAAATACCCTTGTTAAAATATAAAATGTTGCTGGTAAACTACCCTTTTCCCTTAACCGATCTTCACCTAAAACAAAAGGTCTTGAGAACTCTAGAATTCAGGGCTGTGTGCAAAATATTATTTGATTCTGTTTTAATTTACGGCAGTTATCGTTCCAAAAAAAAAAATTACCCTTGTTAAAACATAAAACGTTGATGGTAAAGTACTACTTTCCGTTAACCGATCTTCAACAAAATCAACAGACCTTGCGATCTGTACAATTCAAAAAGGTATGCATAAAAGTAGTTGTTTATGTTTTAATTTATGGCAGTTATCGTTCGTCATAGAAAAAATTACCATTGTTAATACATAAAATGTTGTTGGTATACTACCCCTTTCCCTTAACCGATCTTCACCAAAACGAACAGGTCTTGAGAACTCAACAATTCAGAACTGCATCCAATATATTATTTGATTCTGTTTAAAGTTGCGGCTGTTATTGCTTACTGTAGGACAAATTACCCTTGATAAAAAAAAGTTGCAGGTAAACTACTCCTTCCCCTTAACCGAACTTTACCAAAAACAGTAAGTCTTGAGTACTCTACAAATCAGGGTATTTGTATGCAAATAACTATTTGATTCTGTTTGAATTTGTGGCTGTTATCGTTTGCCATAAAAAATACCCTTTTAAAACATAAACCGTTGCCAGTAAACAACCCCTTTCCCTTAACCGATCTTCACCAAAAACAATAGGCCTTGAGAACTCAACACTTCAGGGCTGGATGCAAACAATTATTTGATTATGTTTGAATTTGCGGCTGTTATCGTTTGCCATGGAAAATATTACCCTTGATTAAAACAAATATCGGTATGGAGAACCATACATGACTTCCATGTTCTAAGATTTATATTTAAAATCATTTACAAAATGAAATATTTCCATAGAAACTACTACTTTCCACTTATTGCTTCAGCCTTAACCACAGTATTGTGGTCACTAACGTATACCAACACAAGTGATCGCACTCGATTTTCACTGATGATGGCAGTCTACGGCACTACCGAAACGACTGGTTTTGCAGAATACATTGGACTACGGCCAAACAGCCCGGAAAGGAATTTTAACAACAAACTACTACTCTGTTGCCGATAATATAGTACACATATAAAAATTATCCCCTCCCCCTATTACTATAATTTTCATTTATGGAAATAACTATCACCCCGTTCAACTAGACTCTTCATTTATAGATATTTCATCTACGTTTCTACAGTGGATTATTAAGATCTTCTTATGAGGATACTTAATTTATCAAAATTAACTACTTTACTCTAGTTACAACAATAAATGTTTCAGGAAAACTATCCTTTCCCCGTACCCGATCTTCACCAGAATCAACAGGCCTTTCGTACTCTAAATATAGGGACATAATATAAAAATTATTTGATTATGATTGAATTTACGGCAGTTATCGTTCGTCATAAACAATATTAACCTTGTTATCAGATAAAATGTTCGAGGTAAACTACCCCTTTCCCTTAACCGACCTTCACCAAAACCAATCGGTCTTTAGAACTCTACTATTCAGGACTGCTTGCAAAAAATTGTTTTATTCTGATTGAATTTGCGGCTGTTAACGTTTGCCAAAAAAATACCCTTGTTGAACATAAAACGTTGCTGGTAAACTACCCCTTTCCCCAAACCGATCTTCACCTAAAACAAAAGGTCTTGAGAACTCTACAATTCAAGACTGTGTGCAAAACATTATTTGATTCTCTTTGAATTTACGGCAGTTACCATTCGTCATAGAAACAATTACTCTTGTTAAAACATGATAAGTTGCTGGTAAACTAACCCATTCCCTTAACCGACCTTCACCAAAATCAACAGACCTTCTCACTCCATTAGAATTCAGCACGGTATGCAAAAAATTATTTGATTCTCTTTGAATTTACGGCAGTTATATTTCCTAAAAAAAAATTACCCATGTTAAAACATAAAACGTTGATGGTAAAGTACTACTTTCCTTTAACCGATCTTCAACAAAATCAACAAACCTTGAGTTCAATATAATGCAAATAGGTATGCAAAAAAGTTGTCGATTCTGTTTGAATTTACCTCAGTTATCGTTCGTCATAGATAAAATTACCCTTATTAGTACATAAAATGTTGCTGGTAAACTACCCCTTTCACTTAACCGATATCACCAAAACCAAAAGATCTTGAGAACTCTACAATTCAGGGCTGTATGCAAACAATTATTTGATTATGTTTGAATTTGATGCTGTTATCGTTTGCCATAGAAAATAATTACCCTTGATTAAAAAAAATATTGGTATGAAGAATCATAAATGACTTCCATGTTCTAAGATTTACTTTTAAAATCATTTACGAAATGAAGTATTTCCTTAGAAGCTACTACTTTCCACTTATTGCTTCAGCTTTAACCACAATATTGCGGTCACTAACATATACCACCACACGTTATCGCACTCGATTTTCACTGATGATGGCAGTCGACAGCACTGCAGAAACGTCTGGTTTTGCAGAAAACATTGGACTACGGCCAAACAGCCCGGCAAGAAATTTTAACAACAAACTACTACTTTGTTGCCGATAACATAGTACACATATAATATCGGTATGGAGAACCATACATGACTTCCATGTTCTAAAATTTATATTTAAAATCATTTACGAAATGAAATATTTCCATAGAAACTACTACTTCCCACTTATTGCTTCAGCCTTAACCACAGTATTGTGGTCAATAACATATACCACCACAAGTTATCGCACTCGATTTTCACTGATGATGGCAGTCGACTGCACTGCCGAAATGACTGGTTTTGCAAAAACCTGGGACTACGGCCAAACAGCCCGGGAAGGAATTTTAACTACAAACTGCTACTTTGTTGCCGATAATGTAGTACACATATAAAAATTATCCCCTCCCGATTTAACTAAAATTTTCATTTATAGAAAATTACCCTCACCCCGTTCAACTAGCCTCTTCATTTATAGATATTTCATCTATGTTTCTACAGTGGATTATTAAGATGTTCTTATCAGGATACTTTTTTTTTATCAAAATTAACTACTTTACTCTTGTTACTACAAAAAATGTTTCAGGTAAACAACCATTCCCCGGACCCGATCTTCACCAGAATCAACAGGTCTTTCGTTCTCTACAATACAGATACAAATGCAAAAAATTATTTGATTATGATTGAATTTACGGCAGTTATCGTTCGTCATAGACAAAATTAACCTTGTCATCACATAAAATGTTGCAGGTAAACTACCCCTTCCCCTTAACCGATCTTCACCAAAAACAATAGGCCTTGAGAACTCAACACTTCAGGGCTGGATGCAAACAATTATTTGATTATGTTTGAATTTGCGGCTTTTATCGTTTGCCATGGAAAATATTAACCTTGATTAAAACAAATATCGGTATGGAGAACCATACATGACTTCCATGTTCTAAGATTTATATTTAAAATCAATTATGAAATGAAATATTTCCATAGAAACTACTACTTTCCACTTATTACTTGAGCCATAACCACAGTATTGTGGTCACTAACGTATACCACCACAAGTTATCGCACTCGATTTTCACTGATGATGGCAGTCGACTGCAGAAATGTCTGGTCTTGCAGAAAACATTGGACTACGGCCAAACAGCCCGGGAAAGAATTTTAACAACAAACTACTACTTTGTTGCCGATAACGTAGTACACATATAAAAATTATCACCTCCCACTTTAACTATAATTTTAATTTATGGAAATAACCCTCACCCCGTTCAACTAGCCTCATCATTTACAGATATTTCATCTACGTTTCTACAGTGGATTATTAAGATCTTTTCAGGATACTTTATTTATCAAAATTAACTACTTTACTCTTGTTACAACAAAAAATGTTTCTGGTAAACTACTCTTTCCCCGTACCTGATCTTCACCAGAATCAACAGGCCTTTCGTACTCTAAAATATAGGGACATATGCAAAAAATTATTTGATTATGATTGAAATTACGGCAGTTATCGTTCGTCATAGACAATATTAACCTTGTTATCGCATAAAATGTTGCTGGTAAACTACCCCTTTCCCTTAACCGATCATCACCGAAAACAAAAGGTCTTGAGAACTCTACAATTCAAGGCTGTGTGCAAAACAGTATTTGATTCTCTTTGAATTTACGGCAGTTATCGTTCGTCATAGAAAAAATTACCCTTGTTAAAACATAAAATGGTGCTGGTAAACTACCCCTTTCCCTTAACCGATCTTCAACAAAATCAACAGACCTTGCGTTCTGTATAATTCAAAAAGGTATGCAAAAAAGTAGTTGATTCTGTTTTAATTTATGGCAGTTATCGTTCCTTATAGAAACAATTACTCTTGTTAAAACATGAAAAGTTGCTGGTAAATTAACCCATTCCCTTAACCGACCTTCACCAAAATCAACAGACTTTCTCACTCCATTAGAATTCAGGACTGTATGCAAAAATTATTTGATTCTCTTTAAATTTACAGCAGTTAACGTTCCTAAAAAAAAAATTACCCATGTTAAAACATAAAACGTTGATGGTAAAGTACTACTTTCCGTTAACCAATCTTCAACAAAATCAACAAACCTTGAGTTCCCTATAATTCAAATAGGTATGCAAAAAAGTAGTTGATTCTGTTTGAATTTACGACAGTTATCGTTCGTCATAGAAAAAAATACCCTTGTTAAAACATAAAACATTGCTGCTATACTACCCCTTTCCCTTAACCGATCTTCACGTAAAACAAATGTGTTGAGAACTCTGCAATTCAAGGATGTGTGCAAAACATTATTTGATTCTCTTTGAATTTTAGGCAGTTATCGTTCGTCATAGAAAAAATTACCATTGTTAAAACATAAAATGTTGCGGGTAAACTACCCCTTTCCCTTAACCGATCTTCAACAAAATCAACAGACCTTGCGTCCTGTATAATTCAAAAAGGTATGCAAAAATGTAGTTGATTCTGTTTTAATTTACGGCAGTTATCGTTCGTCATAAAAAAATTACCCTTGTTAATACATAAAATGTTGCTGGTAAACTACCCCTCTCCCTGAACCGATCTTCACCAAAACGAACAGGTCTTGAGAACTCAACAATTCAGGGCTGTATTTAAAATATTATTTGATTCTGTTTGAAGTTGCGTCTGTTATCGTTACCCATAGAACAAATTACCCTTGATAAAAAAAAGTTTCAGGTAAACTACTTCTTCCCCTTAACTGAACTTTACCAAAAACAATAAGTCTTTAGATCTCTACAAATCAGGGCTGTATGCAGATAACTATTTGATTCTATTTGTATTTGCGGCAGTTATCGTTTGCCATAAAAAATACCCTTTTAAAACATAAAACGTTGCTGGTAAACTACCTCTTTCCCTTAACCGATTTTCACCAAAAACAACAGGTCCTGAGAACTCTTCAATTCAGAGAGGTATGCGATACATTATATGATTATGTTTTTGAATTTGCTGCTGTTATCGTTTGCCATAGAAAATACCCTTGTTAAAACATAAAATGTTGCCGGTAAACTACCCCTTTCCCTTAACCGATTGTCAGCAAAAACAATAGGCCTTGAGAACTCTTCAATTCAGGGCTGGATGCAAACAATTATTTGATTATGTTTGAATTTGCGGCTGTTATCGTTTGCCATGGAAAATAATTACCCTTGATTAAAAAATTATCGGTATGGAGAACCATACATGACTTCCATGTTCTAAGATTTATATTTAAAATCATTTACGAAATGAAATATTTCCATAGAAACTACTGCTTTCCACTTATTGCTTCAGCCTTAACCACACTTCAACTATAATTTACATTAATAGAAAATTACCCCAAACCCGTTCAACTAGCCTCTTCATTTATAGATATTTCATCTACGTTTCTACAGTGGATTATTATGAGCTTCTTATCAGTATAATTTGTTAATCAAAATTAACTACTTTAATCTTATAAAAACATAAAACGTTGGAGGTAAATTACCCCTTTGTCTTAACTTATCTTCACAAAAATCAATAGGCCTTCAGTCCTCTACAATTCAGGGATGAAGGCAAAAAAATATTTGATTCTCTTTGAATGTGCGTCAGTTATCGTTCTCCATGAAAACATTTCTCTTGTTACAAAATAAAATGTTGCTGGTAAACTACCCCTTTTCCTTAACCGATCTTCACCAAAATCAACAAGCGTTGAGTTCTCTACAATTCAGGAACGCATGCAAAACATTATTTGATTCTGTTTGAATGTGCCGCAGTTATCGTTCGTCATAGAAACAATTACTCTTGTTAAAACATGAAAATTTGCTGGTAAACTACCCCTTTCCCTTAACCGATCTTCAACAAAATCAACAGACCTTGCGTCCTGTATAATTCAAAAAGGTATGCAAAAATGTAGTTGATTCTGTTTTAATTTACGGCAGTTATCGTTCGTCATAAAAAAATTACCCTTGTTAATACATAAAATGTTGCTGGTAAACTACCCCTCTCCCTGAACCGATCTTCACCAAAACGAACAGGTCTTGAGAACTCAACAATTCAGGGCTGTATTTAAAATATTATTTGATTCTGTTTGAAGTTGTGTCTGTTATCGTTACCCATAGAACAAATTACCCTTGATAAAAAAAAGTTTCAGGTAAACTACTTCTTCCCCTTAACTGAACTTTACCAAAAACAATAAGTCTTTAGATCTCTACAAATCAGGGCTGTATGCAGATAACTATTTGATTCTATTTGTATTTGCGGCAGTTATCGTTTGCCATAAAAAATACCCTTTTAAAACATAAAACGTTGCTGGTAAACTACCTCTTTCCCTTAACCGATTTTCACCAAAAACAACAGGTCCTGAGAACTCTTCAATTCAGAGAGGTATGCGATACATTATATGATTATGTTTTTGAATTTGCTGCTGTTATCGTTTGCCATAGAAAATACCCTTGTTAAAACATAAAATGTTGCCGGTAAACTACCCCTTTCCCTTAACCGATTGTCAGCAAAAACAATAGGCCTTGAGAACTCTTCAATTCAGGGCTGGATGCAAACAATTATTTGATTATGTTTGAATTTGCGGCTGTTATCGTTTGCCATGGAAAATAATTACCCTTGATTAAAAAATTATCGGTATGGAGAACCATACATGACTTCCATGTTCTAAGATTTATATTTAAAATCATTTACGAAATGAAATATTTCCATAGAAACTACTACTTTCCACTTATTGCTTCAGCCTTAACCACACTTCAACTATAATTTACATTAATAGAAAATTACCCCAAACCCGTTCAACTAGCCTCTTCATTTATAGATATTTCATCTACGTTTCTACAGTGGATTATTATGAGCTTCTCATCAGTATAATTTGTTAATCAAAATTAACTACTTTAATCTTATAAAAACATAAAACGTTGGAGGTAAATTACCCCTTTGTCTTAACTTATCTTCACAAAAATCAATAGGCCTTCAGTCCTCTACAATTCAGGGATGAAGGCAAAAAAATATTTGATTCTCTTTGAATGTGCGTCAGTTATCGTTCTCCATGAAAACATTTCTCTTGTTACAAAATAAAATGTTGCTGGTAAACTACCCCTTTTCCTTAACCGATCTTCACCAAAATCAACAAGCGTTGAGTTCTCTACAATTCAGGAATGCATGCAAAACATTATTTGATTCTGTTTGAATGTGCCGCAGTTATCGTTCGTCATAGAAACAATTACTCTTGTTAAAACATGAAAATTTGCTGGTAAACTAACCTATTCCCTTAACCGACCTTCACCAAAATCAACAGACCTTCACACTCCATTAGAATTCAGGTCCGTATGCAAAAAATTATTTGATTCTCTTTGAATTTACGGCAGTTATCGTTCCAAAAAAAAAAATTACCCTTGTTAAAACATAAAACGTTGATGGTAAAGTACTACTTTCCGTTAACCGATCTTCAACAAAATCAACAGACCTTGCGATCTGTACAATTCAAAAAGGTATGCATAAAAGTAGTTGTTTATGTTTTAATTTATGGCAGTTATCGTTCGTCATAAAAAACAATTACTCTTGTTAAAACATGAAAAGTTGCTGGTAAACTAACCCTTTCCATTAACCGATCTTCACCAAAATCAACAGACCGTCTCACTCCATTAGAATTCAGGTCCGTATGAAAAAAATTATTTGATTCTCTTTGAATTTACGGCAGTTATCATTACTACAAAAAAAATTACCCTTGTTAAAACATAAAATGTTGATGGTAAAGTACCCCTTTCTGTTAACCGATCTTCAACAAAATCAACAGACCTTGAGTTCCCTATAATTCAAAAAGGGATGCAAAAAAGTAGTTGATTCTGTTTGAATTTATGGCAGTTATCGTTCGTCATAGGAAAATTTACCCTTGATAAAAAAAAAATGTTGCAGGTAAACTACCTCTTTCCCTTAACCGATCTAGGGCTGTATGCAAAAAATTATTTGATTGTGTTTGAATTTGCGGCTCCTATCGTATGCCATAGAAAATAACATTGTTAAAACATATAACATTGCTGGTAAACTACCCCTTCCCCTTAACTGATTGTCACCAAAAACAATAGGTCTTGAGAACTCTACTATTAAGGGCTGTATGCAAAACATTATTTGATTCTGTTTGAATGTGCGGCAGATATTGATCGTAATAGAAAATAATTACCCTTGATTAAAAAAAATATCGGTATGGAGAAATGTTCTAAACACCTTCACACTCCATTAGAATTCAGGTCCGTATGCAAAAAATTATTTGATTCTCTTTGAATTTACGGCAGTTATCGTTCCAAAAAAAAAAATTACGCTTGTTAAAACATAAAACGTTGATGGTAAAGTACTACTTTCCGTTAACCGATCTTCAACAAACTCAACAGACCTTGAGTTCCCTATAATTCAAATATGTATGAAAAAAGTAGTTGATTCTGTTTGAATTTATGGCAGTTATCGTTCGTCATAGAAAAAATTACCCTTGTTAATACATAAAATGTTCCTGGTAAACTACCCATTTCCCTTAACCAATCTTCACCAAAACCAACAGATCTTGATAACTCAACGATTCAGGGCTGCATCCAATATATTATTTGATTCTGTTTAAAGTTGCGGCTGTTATCGTTTACCATAGAACAAATTACCCTTGATAAAAAAAAAATTGCTGGTAAACTACTCCTTCCCCTTAACTGAACATAACCAAAAACAATAAGTCTTGAGTATTCTACAAATCAGGGCTGTATGCAAATAACTATTTGATACTGTTTGAATTAGCGGCTGTTATCGTTTGCCAAAAAATACCCTTTTAACATAAAATGTTGCTGGTAAAGTACCCCTTTCCCTTAATTTATCTTCACCGAAAGCAATAGGTCCTGAGAACTCTACAATACAGAGCGGTATGCGATAATTTATTTGATTATGTTTGAATTTGCGGCTGTTATCGTTCGTCATAAAAAAAAATTACCCTTGTTAAAACATAAAACGTTGATGGTAAAGTACCCCTTTCCCTTAACCGATCTTCAACAAAATCAACAGACCTTGAGTTCCCTATAATTCAAAAAGGGATGCAAAAAAGTAGTTGATTCAGTTTGAATTTATGGCAGTTATCGTTCGTCATAGGAAAATTTACCCTTGATAAAAAAAAAATGTTGCAGGTAAACTACCTCTTTCCCTTAACCGATCTAGGGCTGTATGCAAAAAATTATTTGATTCTGTTTGAATTTGCGGCTCCTATCGTTTGCCATAGAAAATAACATTGTTAAAACATATAACATTGCTAGTAAACTACCCCTTCCCCTTAACTGATTGTCACCAAAAACAATAGGTCTTGAGAACTCTACTATTCAGGGCTGTATGCAAAACATTATTTGATTCTGTTTGAATGTGCGGCAGATATTGTTCGTAATAGAAAATAATTACCCTTGATTAAAAAAAATATCGGTATGGAGAACCATACATAACTTCCATGTTCTAAGATTTATATTTAAAATCATTTACGAAATGAAATATTTCCACAGCAACTACTACTTTCCACTTATTGCTTCAGCCTTAACTACAGCATTGTGGTCACTAACGTACACCACCACAAGTTATCGCACTCGATTTTTACTAATGATGGCAGTCGACTGCACTGCACACTTCAACTATGATTTTCATTAATAGAAAATTACCCCCACCCCGCTCAACTAGCCTCTTCATTTATAGATATTTCATCTACGTTTCTACAGTGGATTATTATGAGCTTCATATCAGGATACTTTGTTTATCAAAATTAACTACTTTACTCCTATAAATACATAAAACGCTGCAGTTAAACTACCCCTTTGTCTTAACCGATCTTCACCAAAATCAATAGGCCTTCAGTCCTCTACAATTCAGGGATGCATGCAAAAAATATTTGATTCTGTTTGAATGTGCCGCAGTTATCGTTTGTCATAGAAACAATTACTCTTGTTAAAACATGAAATGTTGCTGGTAAACTAACCCTTTCCCTTAACCGATTTTCACAAAATCAACAGACCTTCTCACTCCATTAGAATTCAGGACCGTATGCGAAAAATTATTAGATTCTCTTTCAATTTACGGCAGTTATCGTTCCCCTAAAAAAAAATTACCCTTGTTAAAACATAAAATGTTCCTGGTAAACTACCCCTTTCCCTTAACCGATCTTCACCAACAACAAAAAGTCTTGAGAACTCTACAATTCAGGACTGTATGAAAAACATTATTTGTTTCTGTTTGAATTTGCGGCTGCTATCGTTTGCCATATAAAAAGTAAAAATTACCCTTGATAAATAAACGTTGCAGGTAAATTACCTCTTTCCCTTAACCGATCTAGGGATGTATGAAAAAAATTATTTGATTCTGTTTGAATTTGCGGCTCCTTTTGTTTGCCATAGAAAATAACCTTGTTAAAACATATAACGTTGCTGGTAAACTACCCCTTCCCCTAAACTGATTGTCACCAAAAACAATAGGTCTTGAGAACTCTACTATTCAGTGCTGTATGCAAAACATTATTTCATTCTCTTTGAATTTATCGTAGTTAACGTTCATCAAAAAAAAATTACCCTTGTTGAAATATAAACCGTTGCCGGTAAACTAACCCTATCCCTTAACCGATCGTCAGCAAAACCAACAGGCCTTCAGTCTTTTACAATTGAGGAACGTATGCAAAAATATATTTGATTCTGTTTGAATGTCCAGCAGTTATCGTTCGTCATAAAAAAAAAAATTGCTGTTGTTATAAACATAAAATGTTGCAGGTAAACTACCACTTTGCCTTAACCGATCTTCACCAATATCAATAGGTCTTGAGAACTCTACAATTCAGGGCTGTATGCAAAAAAATAATTGATTCTCTTTGAATATGCGTCAGTTATCGTTCGCCATGAAAACATTTCTCTTGTTACAACATAAAATGTTGCTGGTAAACTACCTCTTTCCCTTAACCGATCTTCACCAACAACAAAAAGTCTTGAGAACTCTACAATTTAGGGCTGTATGAAAAACATTATTTGTTTCTGTTTGAATTTGCGGCTGTTATCGTTTTCCATTTAAAAAAGTAAAAATTACCCTTGATAAAAAAATGTTGCAGGTAAACTACCTCTTTCCCTTAACCAATCTAGGGCTGTATGCAAAAAATTATTTGATTATGTTTGAATTTGCGGCTCCTATCGTTTGCCATAGAAATTAACCTTGATAAAACATATAACGTTGCTGGTAAACTACCCCTTCCCCTAAACTGATTGTCACCAAAAACAATAGGTCTTGAGAACTCTACTATTCAGGGCTGTATGCAAAACATTATTTCATTCTCTTTGAATCTACGGTAGTTAACGTTCATCAAAAAAATTACCCATGTTAAAATATAAACCGTTGCCGGTAAACTAACCCTTTCCCTTAACCGATCGTCAGCAAAACCAACATGCCTTCAGTCTTTTACAATTGAGGAACGTATGCAAAAATATATTTGATTCTGTTTGAATGTGCGGCAGTTATCGTACGTCATAAAAAAAAATTACTGTTGTTATAAACATAAAATGTTGCAGGTAAACTACCCCTTTGACTTAACCGATTTTCACCAAAATCAATAGGTCTTGAGAACTCTACAATTGAGGGCTGCATGCAAATAACTATTTGATTCTGTTTGAATTTTCGGCTGTTATAGTTTCCCATAGAAAATATCACTGATATACCATTAAACGTTGCTGGTAAACTTCCCCTTTCCCTCAGCCGATCTTCACCAAATACAATATGTCTTGAGTACTCTACAATTCAGGAATGTATGCAAACAGTTATGTGGTTGTCACTAACGTATACCACCACAAGTTATCGCACTCAATTTTCACTGATGATGGCAGTCGACTGCACTGCCGAAACGACTGGTTTTGCATAAAACCTGGGACTACGGCCAAACAGCCCGGCAAGGAATTTTAACAACAAACTACTACTTTGTTGCCGATAACGTAGTACACATATAAAAATTATCCCCTCCCCCTTTAACTATAATTTTCATTTATAGAAAATTACCCCCACCCCGTTCAACTAGCCTCTTCATTTATGAATATTTCATCTACGTTTCTACAGTAGATTTTTAAGATCTTCTTTTCAGGATACTTTATTTATCAAAATGAAGTACTTTACTCTTGTTACAACAAAAAATGTTTCCGGTAAACCTCCCTTTCCCAGTAACCGATCTTCACCAGAATCAACAAGCCCTTCGTTCTCTACAATATAGGGACATATGCAGAAAATTATTTGTTTATGATTGAATTTACGGCAGTTATCGTTCGTCATAGACAAAATTAACCTTGTTATCACATAAAATTTTCCTGGTAAACTACCCCTTTCCGTTAACCGATCTTCACCAAAACCAATCGGCTTTGAGAACTCTATGATTCAGGGCTGCATCCAAAATATTATTTGATTCTGTTTGAATTTGTGGCTATTATCGTTTGCCATAGAAAAAAAATTACCCTTGATAAAAACAAACGTTGCCGGTAAACTTCCCCTTCTCCATAACCGAGCTTCACCAAAAACAATAGGTACTGAGAACTCTACAATTCAGGGCTGCATGCAAAGAATTGTTTTATTCTGTTTGAATTTGCGGCTGTTATCGTTTGCCAAAAAAATACCCATGTTAAAATATAAAGCGATGCAGGTAAACTTCCCCTTTCCCTTAACCGATCTTCAACAAAATCACCAGACCTTGAGTTCTGTATAATTCAAAAAGGTATGCAGAAGAGTAGTTGATTCTGTTTTAATGTACGGCAGTTATCGTAGGGCGGAATGCAAAAACTTATTTGATTTTGTTTCAATTTGCGGCTGTTAGTTTGCCATAAAAAAAATCTACAGACACAGATAGACAGATAGACAAACAGACACTTTTCGAAAATTGACTTTTTTTCATGTTTTGAGGGTAGTACAATCAGAATCTGCAATTATCTCGACCACGATTTTTTTTGTATGGAGAACCATACATGACTTCCATGTTCTAAGATTTATATTTAAAATCATATTCGAAATGAAATATTTCCATAGAAACTACGTCTTTCTACTTATTGCTTCAGCATTTACCACAGTACTGTGGTCACTAACGTATACCACCTCACGTTTTCGTACTCGATTTTCACTGACGATGGCAGTCGATGCCACTGCCGAAAAGTCTGGTTTTGCAGAAAACATTGGACTACGGCTAAACAGCCCGGGAAGCAATTTTAACAAAAAACTACTTCTTTGTTGCCGATAACATAGCACACATAAAAAATTCTCCCCTCCACCTTCAACTATAAATTTTAATAATAGAAAATTACCCCACCCCGTTCACCTAACCTCTTCATTTATAGATATTTCATCTACGTTTCTTGAGTGGATTATTATGAGCTTCTTATCAGGATACTTTTTTTATAAAATTAAGTAATTTACTCTTGTTAAATCATAAAATGTTTCTGGTAAACTACCCCTTTCTCTTAACCGATCTTCTCCAAAATCAATAGACCTTCAGTCCTTTACAATTCAGTGATGCATGCAAAAAAATATTTAATTCTGTTTGAATGTGCGGCAGTTATCGTTTGTCATGGAATAATTTCTCTTGTTATAACAGTAAATGTTATATTTTACCGATTTTCACCAAAAACAACAGGTCCTGAGAACTCTTCAATTCAGGGCTGTATGCAAAATATTATTTGATTGTGTTTGAATTTGCGGCTGTTATCGTTTGCCATAGAAAAAAATCTACAGACACACACACACACACAGATAGACACACACACACACACACACACACACACACACACACACTTTTCGAAAAATGACTTTTTTCATGTTTTGAGTGCAGTACAATCAGAATCTGCAATAATCTCGGACACGATTTTTTTGCCATCACCATACTTCCGTTTCCTTAAGGAACATGGAAGTAAAAATTAGCGTTGTTAAAACATAAAATGTTGCAGGTAAACTACCCCTTTCCCCGTAACCGATCTTCACCAAAATCAAAAAGCCTTGAGTCTTCTACAACTAAGGCACATATGTAAAAAATTATTTGGTTCTGTTTTAATTACGGCAGTTATCGTGAAAATATTTCTCTTGTTAGAACATAAAATGTTGCCAGTAAACTACCCCTTTCCCCCAACCGATCTTCACCAAAATCAACAGGCCTTGAGTTCTCTATAATTTAGGGATGTATGCAAAAACTTATTTGATTATGTTTGAATTTACGGCAGTTATCGTTCGTCATAGAAAACATTATCCTTGTTATCACATAAAATGTTGCTGGTAAACTATCCATTTCTCTTAACTGATCTTCACCAAAATCAATAGATCTTGAGTTCTATACAATTCAGGGATGCATGCAAAACATTATTTGATTCTATTTGAATGTGTGGCAGTTATCGTTCTTCATAGAAACAATTACTCGTTAAAACATTAAATGTGGCCGGTAAACTACCCCTTTCCCTTAACCGATCTTCACCAAAATCAACAGGCCTTGAGTACTCTATAATTCACGAAGGTGTGCAAAAAAGTATTTGATTCTGTTTGAATTTACGGCAGTTATCGTTCGTCATAAAAAAAATTACCCTTGTAAAAACATAAAAAGTTGCAGGTAAACTACCCCTTTCCCTTAACCAATCTTCACCAAAATCAATAGACCTTCAGTCCTCTACATTTCAGGACATAAAACGTTGCAGGTAAACTACCCCTTTCCCTTAACCGATCTTCACCAAAATCAATAGACCTTCAGTCCTCTACAGTTCAGGACTGCATGCAAAACATTATTTGATTCTGTTTGAAGTTGCGGCTGATATCGTTTGCCATAGAAAAAAATTACCCTTGTTAAAACATAAAATGTTGCTGGTAAACTACCCCTTTCCCTTAACTGATCTTCACCAAAAACAACAGGCCTTGAGAACTCTACAAATCAGACTGTATGCAAAAAATTATTTGTTTCTGTTTGAATTTGCGGCTGTTACGTTTGCCATAAAAAAAATCTCTAGACAGACAGACACATAGATAGACAGACACACAGACACTTTTCGAAAAATGACTTTTTTCATATTTTGAGGGTAGTACAATCAGAATCTGCAATAATCTCGACCACGATTTTTTTTGCCATCACCATACTTCCATTTCCTTATGGACATGGAAGTAAAAATCACTGTATAATATTAAGCTCTTAGTAATAATATTAAATTATATATTTAATAATATGATTATAATTTTTAGGTCTCATATTAAATCTATGTCATTTTGTATACTTCTAGTGAAAACTTAAATTACTCTTCCTAAAGGGAGATAGGCCTTTACATTCTCTTGTTTCTTATTTTCTTTTAAACAGTAACAGTTTAATAAAGCCCTAGCATAAAGGAACACTGTTGATACTTTTAGTTTAAATTTATTTCTTACAACAAATTATACAATAATTTCAAAACTGAAATTGTTTTTCTGTTAATATAGTTTTATATATTGCCACTGGTAAGTAAAAGGTAAGATAATTTGTATTTTTATAATTAAGACGCAGACTACTTTTGGAGCCTATTATTTATTGATTACCCTTTATTGTCATTTACTAAATCTTCAATTAGAGCATGAAGTATTCTAGTATTTTGTTTAGTATAATACCGGTATGTAATAAAATATATAAAAATTTTTTAGTCTAATTATTTGAAAATGTGGATTTTTCTGCTTTAAAAAGTACTGGATAGTTGAACATTTTTTTATCAGTTAGTATAACTAGTAAACGAACAAATAATACCAAGATAAAATTAATTTTTATGAGATAAAAATATTAAGTCATTATTACTTTTTACTAAATGACATACACTGACACTATTCTGTACTGAATAAAACAAAACCCAGAATGAAATAATTAATTTAATTATCAAAAAATTAGGAAACAGTATGATTTAATAATTTATATTTAAAACTTATTCTTCAGGAGTTGAAGTAAACACTAATGTTCAAAGTTGATTATACTGTTAATTATTATGAAATAATACGTCATACACCATTAATTCTTTTCACTTTTTCTTTTATTTTATTGTAAAATTTTATTCTTCTACCATTAAAATGAACACCATTTCTCCTAATATGAATTAACCAGGCTTGTTGTATTGATAGCTCAACAGTTGGTAGCTTGAGTTCAAAAATCTCAGAGATGTAGGCTATTGTTTACGTTTTGAAAATATAACCCTTATGAGTTCTTTACACCACAATAATTAACAAAAAATACCTTTTTTGAAGAACAAAACATTACAATATAAAATTAAATATGATATTATAAAACAATAAAGTAAAATCTAAAGTGACGAACAGTTCATAATTCGGACAGTGTCCGGTGTTGCTGTTAAGTAACCTAGTTTGGCTAAGTTATTTAGTTAAACATTAAATACTAAAACAAAATACAATAGTTAAACATTAAATAATATTAATAGTGTTAATGTTTATATGCAATGGCAATATAAACAGAAGTTCACAAGTGTCTATTACTAGTTACTATGGGATCGTGATAATTAATTATTAGTTGTCTTGATTGTTCATCTCTTCTTTCACAGCACTATCACTTTACTAAAAATGAACTTTATCTTGTGAAAACTTACTTTTTTCGTCGGACGCGTTTCGGCGTACGTATCCGCCTTCTTCAGCTTTTAGTCAGACTGCCATCATTTCGTAACGGTTTTTGTGTGGAAGGTGTAGTGGGGGTGGTGTGTGGGGGAAGGGGATTGGTGCGGGGATTCAACTTGATGTTTGTTTTTTGTAAAATTGTGTCAAAAAGTGTATGTGATTTATATTGTAATTGATCGTTGAGTATGTTGTTTGGTTGTGTTGTGTGGTGTTTATATATTTCGTATTATTCAGCTGTGTTGAATTTTCGACCTTTAGGTAAGTAATGTAAAATTTCGAGATTAGTGTCAATGTTGGTGTAACTGTGGTTTTCTGTGTGTAAGTGTGTGGCAAATGCGGAGTGTATATTGTTGTTGGTTAGAGCTTTTAAGTGTTCAGAATAACGGGATGAAAAAGTTCTTCCTGTCTGGCCGATGTAGAAACTATTGCAGTCATTACAATTTAATTTGTAAACACCTGTTTTGTTATATTTGTCTATGTCTGTGTTTGTGTTATTGATGTGTTTTGTAATGGTATTGGTTGTTCTGTATGCTATTTTGTATTTGTGTTTTCTGAATGTGTTGGCGATTTTGTGTGTGTAGGAGTTGTGGTATGTGAGTGTTGTGTGTAACAAGATATACACACAAACAGAAGGTCTCCCGATGGGTTCCCCCATATCAGGAATACTAGCAGAAATATATATACACAACATAGAACAGAACCACATAATAAACAACAACAAATACACTAACAAAATTATATACTGGCACAGGTATGTAGATGATATATTACTTTTATTCAAAGGCAACACAAGACAAGTTGAAAACTTCCACAAATACATAAACACTATACACCACAAATTAAAATTTACACTGGAAATTGAACAAAACAATAGTATAAATTTTCTAGACCTAACAATTAACAAAACTAACAATACACACACGTTCAAAATATACAGGAAACCAACCACAACTGACATGGTTATACACAACACATCAAACCACCCAACACAACATAAACATGCAGCCTTCAACCATATGCTCCATAGACTAACTAAAATACCCTTAAATAAACAAGATTACACCGACGAACTCAACACAATAAAATACATAGCAATCAAAAACGGTTACAACCCTAATTTAATAAACACACTACACAAACGCATCAAAAACAAAAACAACAAAACACAAAATACCATCAACACACAACACAATAAATACATCACACTCACATACCACAACTCCTACACACACAAAATCGCCAACACATTCAGAAAACACAAATACAAAATAGCATACAGAACAACCAATACCATTACAAAACACATCAATAACACAAACACAGACATAGACAAATATAACAAAACAGGTGTTTACAAATTAAATTGTAATGACTGCAATAGTTTCTACATCGGCCAGACAGGAAGATCTTTTTCATCCCGTTATTCTGAACACTTAAAAGCTCTAACCAACAACAATATACACTCCGCATTTGCCACACACTTACACACAGAAAACCACAGTTACACCAACATTGACACTAATCTCGAAATTTTACATTACTTACCTAAAGGTCGAAAACTCAACACAACTGAACAATACAAAATATATAAACACCACACAACACTACCAAACAACATACTCAACGATCAATTACAATATAAATCACATACACTTTTTGACACAATTTTACAAAAAACAAACATCAAGTTGAATCCCCGCACCAATCCCCTTCCCCCACACACCACCCCCACTACACCTTCCACACAAAAACTGTTACGAAATGATGGCAGTCTGACTAAAAGCTGAAGAAGGCGGATACGTACGCCGAAACGCGTCTGACGAAAAAAGTAAGTTTTCACAAGATAAAGTTCATTTTTAGTAAAGTGATTAATTATTAAGTTTGTTATAAATTCTCAAAATAAACACTCTACTTTCCTTTTCTTTATATTTTCTTTATAATTCACTGTTAATAATTATTCACTGTAATGTCCTTTAATGATTAAAACCACTTCACAACGCTTGATGTTCACTGTTGGGTTACGTTCCCATTTGTAGGTTAGACCATGGTTTGTTTACACTCCACATAACCTCAATTAGGATCGAGACTTTGAGGACAAGACTATTTACATTTTTCATGTCACAGAGGAGGTGTTCTTTACTGTATGATGACCGGCGAAAGACTGATGCATTAGCGTTGCATTATGGGTTAATTCACCTGACCAATGAAGGATTCTGATTGGTGGAATTATTAAACATTTTCGTTTTTAATCACAAAAATTCCGTTTTCTGGTTGATGCTCACCAACAGACGCCAAGTTAAGCTTCCCTTTTTTGATCAAATATATTACAAAATCTTAAAATTGACATATCTTCCTTATGCTACTGAATATAACAAAGATATTACCACCATTACACAGCATTTTTTATGCTGATCATTTTGAGACCTTTTAAGGCATGGTTCTGTTCAGTAATAATAAAATAACAATTTTAACAGATTGATTTAGTCTAGTATTCTCTATAAAATATTAATTTTTCTGTTCCATCATTTAATTCTTAGTTGTAGAATTGGTTTTACTTTAACATTATATGGTTTAACAATAGTAACAATAATTATACACATCAATTTATTGTTGTCTTGTTTGTTCATCATCTTCTTTCACAGCACTACACTTTATATAATATTGAAACTTTCTCTTGTGAAACTTACTTGTCTTTTTTGTTGAACGCGTTTCGTCGTCGTATTCGCCTTCGTCAGCTTAGAAACAGACATTTATCAATTTATTATAAAAATCTTGTATTGCCATCTAGGCCTCATCATATCCATGCTCATTGGGACTTTAATTCCTTTCTCAAACTAAAATTACTTAATTCTACTACAAAGTAACAACTCTTAATTATCACTTATGATCTACTTGAACTTTTACAATATATTTTATACTTCACTATGTCGTGACCGAGCGGTGAATCGCCGACAAACTAACAGGCAACGTGAGTGGGTTGTGTGAAATGATTGGTTACAACTTCTAGCTTTACAATAAGAACTTCTTTATTTAACATTTAACATGAAAATTACTATGCCTGTACTCTCTTTAACTCATCAACACTTGTATCACGTAATATCTTTCAGTACTTACAACACGCAGCACACCACACCGTAGTTGATAGGAGTGAAGTAGTCGACATTGTCAAGACGCACATGGTACACACGCAACCCACACCCCTCTAGCTAAACTGCTAACAAAGCGAAACGAACAGAATGAGAATGAATCTAAGAATGAGTGCGAGTCTCACTAAGTTGTCAGTTATATAGACTCTGGTTACTAAGGGACCACGCCCGGGACACAGGGTTCGGACTGGGCCTCCTGGAGCATCAATCAACCAATCAGGAGAGAGGTCGTCACTCAAGGCGATGTGACGTGTATAAAGGTTAAAAGGGTCCTTTCCTCCTGTACAGTCTTGGGAATATAGGAAGTGTTGGTTTTCGTGGTTTTTACTAACAACCACAGTGAGACGAAATTAAACATACACTCTCACAGTCATGATAAAATAAAGAAACTAATTCTGAAATTATAATAAAACTTTGCGCCTTACTACAACTACTACTACAGCTTTTTTCCTTGTACTGACCATTATAAACTTCCAATTAGCTGTATGAAGTGTTTGTCAAAGCTGACACCTTATTATTTATATTATGCCTGGTCAATTCTTGAGATTTCTCATTATTACCTTCTTACTCCACTCACATACATTATTTTATAATCTATACTATATCATTTAACAGGTTTTATTTATATAAATTGTTATCATTTTTCCTACCCAGTACATGTAGGCTTTTGTCTCATCAGTTTCTTACTATTTACATTATTACTTAGTTCCTAAACATCAATAGTTAATTATAATTGTCTTATTTATTATTCTGTTTGTTGTTCATACTTTTTATCATGAAACTATTTATCTTACTTTCTTCTTTATTTCTTTGTTTTGCTTTAACATAGACATATGTTGCATAACCTAACTTATATCATTACACTTTTATATACAATTAAAACTTCTTGGATTTCATTGTCCATGACGTGTCCGTTTCTTAACTAAATATAATTATTTCACTACGACTCGGAACACAAAACTTTTTATAGGTAAAAATGTAAAAGCTTTACCTTACAACCTGAACCGGTTTTCACTTTTAAAAAGCTTCTTCAGAGGTTGCCACTTCATCAGAGCGGCAATCTCTGAAGAAGCTTTTTAAAAGTGAAAACCGGTTCAGGTTGTGAGGTAAAGCTTTTACATTTTTACCCATAAAAAGTTTTGTGTTCCGAGTCGTAGTGAAATAATTATATTTACAATTAAAACTGTTATTATTCACTTATTTTATACTAATCCTTCTCTGAATTGTTTTGGTGACTTGATTCACACTCAGGTATGATTATTCTCTGACTCTTTAGTTCTTTTACTTCAAATTTTATCTAGTTTATAAATTTTCCTGATTGGTAAACCATTTAAGTTCTGCTGTATAGGCTTTCACCTATTTTTTTACAACATTACATATGCAGTTTACTAGAGTTATTTATTATTAAGTTCCAGATAATCATATTTGGTATTTTGGTCTTATTATTTTATTTCATATTCATCTTAAATTTACTATTTAACACATATTTTATATTATACAAGTTCCTTACTTAATTATTATTCTGTTCTTAATTATTAGGATAAGATAATTATTTAGGTTATAGTATATTCTTTATGTAGAGGGAAACATCACGTTACAATATTTGTTTAGTAAAATCAAGACTACCATTTGACACTATTAAATTTTGTTTACATAGGATTAGGTGAAAGACTACAAAATCACAAAGTTATGCACAATGTGTTAGATAAGCGTTGACTCTACGATTCGTAATGCCGTAGTAATTGGGGAGTCGGGAAAAATTCTCGAAGTACCGTAAATGATTCGTAGAAAATTTGAACTCAGCCATGTATATCCACAACCGATATTGGTTGCGAAGATAAAGAAGGTTTTATTTTTTCTTTATTAGTTTACAATATTTTATGATCGTTTTCGTATTATTTTGGGTCTCTCTGGAGATCATACAATGAATACACAATTTTAGAAGGTGGATATTCACCATTTGGTGATCAATTGCAGTCAGAATTTTGTAGATCCTGTAAATGAGGTACACATGCAATCGACCAAGTCTTTATGGATGGTCTTTAAATGTCGCATCAGATGGGATAACAAAACTAGTCAGAATCGGCTCTACGAATTCATGTGGGGGTGTCACCTCAAATGTTTAATTCAACAAATATGGGCAGATATTTACGTGCACTGACCATCTGAATAGTTGTTGATTGTGTCTTAAACTATATTAGTTTCAGGTGTAGGTGGTTATGCTAATTTTGTGCAACGTACTAGCGACAGACGACTTTTGTATAGAGGTAAGTCACATTGAATAAATTTGTAGTCTTCCGACTATAACAACGTTTAGTAGAGTACTACAATCGATTGAAATATGAACAAAAGAATTTGTGACTGTTGCACTATTTCCGATTTGGATTTCCTTCCACCCAAGAACACAATTATCTTGGATTCAATGATTTTCTTAATCCCTGTATTCCACATATCTTTTCGGGTAACAATAAACAAACCTTAGTACAACTGGGGGTTGCGCGGCCCGCGCTTCCAGTAGTTGCAGTAGCAGTAGTGCGAGTAGTGCAGTGTCCCGAGTCTCAGAAAGGACTCCTGCCACTGGGTCTGTTTGAGTTCATTTTATACTTTTTATCTACTTATGGGGGGGGGTCTGAAGCGACCTGCGATTGGTGGATTATACCACCGGGACTAACAAACGAGGTCGCTTCCAGGACTCGCCTGGTCGCGGGGTGTATTTACCAAGTCCGGCAATGAGGGAATTGTGGGTCACTCTGTCGGAACGAACATAGAATCTATGCGCCAGGCGTCTCACGGTGTCATCAAGACAGCGGACACCGAGTCCTCTCCTCAAAATACGAGAATAGTACCTCCGGGGGACTTTACACGCAAGCTTCAGTCCTCAGTCGAGTACGCGCTGGAGTGTTGTTCTATGACCACGAGCCAGGTATCCCCAAATAGGACAGGCATAGGTAATCACGGGCAATACGTACGAGTTGACTATGAGCTTACCTAGCCGGGGGTCATTGCCGGATTAGATAGCACGGGCCAGAGTCTACTGAGTTGCGCCGAAGCGCGTTGTCGGATATATTGAGAATGGGTTCGCCAGGTGAGTCGGGAGTCCATGTGGAGCCCGAGGTACTTGACGCTGTTGGTCCAGGGTACCTCGATGGGGCCTACTTTAAATGGCCGAGGCCGCTTGCGTTTGCGTGGGAATATTACCACGGCGCTCTTGGAAGCGTTAACGGCAACTCTCCAGTCATCGGTCCACCCGACATACGCATCGAGTTGACGCTGGAGCTTAATTGCCACATAACTTGCGTTCGGCTCTGAGGCAAAAGCCGCAGTGTCGTCCGTGAACAGCGACAATTCAACTCCAGGAACTCGGGGCGTGTCGTTGACAAACAACAAGAACAGGATAGGCCCAAGGACACTTCCCTGAGGGACACCAGCGGTAATACGCCTCTCTGAAGAGAGAGCGTGGTCTATTCTCACTCGGACGCTATGGTCTCACAGAAAGCTGCTGATCAAGTGAACGTAGCAACCTGGAAGAAGGACTTCCGTGAGCTTGTAAAGGACACCCTCGTGCCACACGCGGTCAAAGGCTTTCTCTACGTCTAGGAAGATCGCAGTCGTCTGTTTGCCCTGGCAGCCAGCCTCGGTAATGCCTTAGTTTATGATTCTTTGGTTTGTGAAGGTTCCATACAGAAAATAAATTTACTTATTTTGTAACTTTAACTACCGGTAATTGATTTTATGTAATATTAAAATGGCCCCCTTAACGGCCCTTTCACGAAACGTTTGTGCAGGCATTTAAACTCATTTTGTTAACATTTGTTAAACAGGACTCCATGTAGGTATTATGATACCATAGGCCTAATATAATAATATTATTGTCTACGTCGAGTCGTTTCTGATTGGTATGAGAAATCTCTTTCTCTATAATAATAACTCAGTGAGGTTTCTGATACTTTGTTACATGTATTTTGTAATTTCAATTTGCAGTTTACTTTTTGTTTTTACTAATTAGTTAGTTTTCTCTTATATCTTGAAAAATATTTGAACACTAAAACAGAATATCCACATGTTTGGTTTTGAGTGCAATTTTTTTTCCAAAAACAATACTGACAGATGCAAACTAAATTTTCTGACAACAGAAACATAACAAATGAACGGATGCATTTAGGTTTCATTTTAATATAGGCTACACGAATGACTGTTTGATGCCTGTATAAATGAAATGACGCCGAGCATGTTTTTTAGATTGATTAGCTCTCACCCTTTTAATGAAGGGGGTAAGGTCGTGAAGGCTACTACAATGCTTTTTAAATGGAGCGTTTATGGTACACATATGACCCATTTCCTCAGGACTTACTTGAAGGATTTATTTGAAATTTTTACCTCTTCCTTCTGTGTATACAATAAATGTACTGAACTAAAATTAATCCTCTAACTTAAAAAAATGTGATTTAATTATGCTAATTTAAAAAAGTAAAAAAAAAAAACAGAAATGTTTTATTTTAAATATTTTTTATTGTAAGTAATGATTGGATCTCATTAATAATTCTAGTTCAGTATAAGTACAAAGTTATGTTTTACACACTTGCAAAAGTTCAGCACTATAGGTTGAGTAGAAGCTGAGATAATGGGACATTTATGAAAAAAAATACAGGTTTTGGTAAAACAGGTTTAAAGATGACACTACACATTTTTACATTTTTAAAACTCTCCAGGTCCATAGGAACAATCTTCCTTGCTTTCCTCTTCTTCCCTCTTTCTTTTACTGTGTCTTCTTTTGACTCTAGCTTCTTTTGTCACTGATTCTGCTTCTTTTTCCGCTTTTGCAACACGTAACTCATCGATTTGCCTCAGCGCCTTTACCATGTTCTTGCCTGGTTGAATAGCAAGTTCTTGGAAAACCCTGGCCTTCCCCATAGCTCCTTCATTAAATGTAAGAATTGCATCATACACTCCAATTCTCAGAGATTTTAAGCCCACAAATGTAGTCTTGGGCACCCTGCTCCATATTACATGGTTTAGGCTTTCGTTAGGGTTTTGCGTTTTACCGTGCAAGCATTTACACAATAACTCATGTTTACTCAGGTCTTGAAACACTGGTTTGATTGATTCCATAACAGCCAAAGGGAGAGCGTGTTTGTGAGAATATGTTTCATTACTTTCTTGGGCCTTGTTATATCTGCACCAAGATTCAGGTCCTTTAGGGCAAAGTTGGTGCTGTGGATGGGTGTCGGTTGACAATTTGTGATAAAATATGGCCCATATTTCTTTTTTCATAAGTGTTTGATCATGAATGTTCCTCCTAATTGCAAGGCCATAGTACCTTTGCAACTGGTCTATTTCACTATCAGTCAATCTTCCTTTTCCACCTAAGCCCTTTCCATCTGATAGGACAGTACCTTTTAGGGTATTTTTCATCCAACGCAACCTTGTTCCAACTCGTTTTTGAACATGGCCAATACACTCAAGCTTTTCTATCGTTGTATCACCATAAGGCTTCTCAGATTGTACATGCTGAAACCCTTTGGAATCACCATCCCCCAGATATTTTATATATCTAACTCCACGTTTTTCTTCTGAACGCTGGAAGATTTTCAGCACTCCATTACATTCCATTGCTCCACTCGAACCTTCATGATTTTTCAAACAGTTGGTCTGATGTTCAACCTTTTTGTTTGGATTTTTTATACAACCATGGCAAAACTTAGTAAGGCACTCTACATCTACCACTTTACCTGTGTCAAATGATGTGGCTGTTATGACACCATTTAGTGAGGTGTGGCCTCGCTTTTGCCACGTTCCGTCGAATACAGCAGCGATGTCTGAACTTCCATTGTTTTCCTTTACTGCTTCATGAGCAGCATTGACCATTGAGGCTTCTGTCACAAAACTAAGAGCATTCAAAAGCAAATCATTATATCTACTGAATTTTAGAGGAGGTTGAGGCAGATTTAAAACTGCACACAATGTTTTAGCAGCTGCAACTCCTTTTCCAATTGAACGGAGAGCATATGCAAATCTCATGTTTATTTCATATAACCTATTTTTAGTGATCTTTGAACTCATTGTTCTATCATTTTCTTGACAGTTTGAGCATTTCAGTACTAAATTGCTTGCTAAACCTTCACTTTTATTAGCATCTTCACTTAGCATAACTGTGTTTTCACAGTTGCCAAACTTACATTTTACAAATTGACACAATAAGTTAGATAACTGGTTTAGGTCTACAAGAGCAAAGGCTGAATCACTATTTAGAGCATTTATGCCTACATTGTTATCTACCTTAGAAAGATAGCTTAACTTCTTTTTAGATGAGCTAGGAGGATGTTCCAAAGAAACATGCCTTAGAGGAACCTCATTATTTATAGGTTCAGTACCAGTAACAAGCAGACATTCCTCAGAATTTTCATTGCACACACTCTCCCCTAAAGAGTACCTATTACCACAAAACTTTCTTTTTTTGAATAATTTCTTTGATCTTGTCATTTCAATATAAAAAGAAAGCTCACAATCGGAGAAAACTTCACTTTCCAACAATAGAAACACAGCACAGCAGAAAGAAAACAATGGCAAACATCAGATGTTGTTTTTAGGTTATGTTTACTAAAATACATCAACTGTTGAACATATGCTGTAAAATCAGCTGATCAAAACACAAAGCCAACAAAATATAAAGTATTATAATATATTATACGAAATTACAGACTGAAGCAACAGGGAAGTATTCCTGAGCTGAGGCACTGAGAAAACGAAGTGCAGACATAAACTAAAAAATTTATTTAGACCTTATTTGGTCGAATTATTATTATAATGTATATATTTTCTTGTTCAGGACAAAATGTGCTATCATATAAAAAAATTTAAAAAAATAGTTTTTTCGCGACCTTACCCCCTTTGGCTGTTAGTTAACTAATGCGCCAAAAAAATTTACCGTGTGCATAACCAAAGAATTTAACACTCGTTAACTTTAACAGACCCTGTAACTGTTACCGAATGAGTTAACAGCCATTAAATCCTTAACTAATGTCGTGTTGAAACGGGCTGTTAATTTTTATTTATTGCAAACTGTGGCACAGAAGTGAACGTTGAAAGGACAGGAAATAAATTGGATCTTGAGAGATTTTGTGCGGGACTGTCAATTCCGTGTATACTATGTGTCTTGATTTTAATATGTACCACGCGCATGCACACTGTCTTCCTACCCCTTGCAACCAACATACAAACCTACAGGTAGTACATCTGCCAGGCTTAGTTCTATAACATGATAAGGAAGAAAGAAATCAGCCCAAACCTACAACCACTGTGGGAAGGCTTTTACACCATTACCAAGAAGATTAATGATGTCATCTAAGAATAACTCATTAGGCCATTTAGCTTTATTTATACATTTAATGCATCTTAATTAGTACTTAATCAATTACTTACTTAATTAGTACACTAACAGCACTGCTCTGTCTTACAGTAACACAACACGTTACACTAACTCAAAAGAATTTCTTGTTTTCAGTTTAAGAAAGTTGAAATTGTGTATTTCTTTTCTTTTCCATTCACTTTTTGTGAAACGTGCTTTACATTAATATGTGTACGCTTACTATATTGAAATCCAATGTTCACTATCCAATAATTACAAATTTTGTGGAATTGTGAAATTAGTAACACTATGTACTAATGTGTGATTATCAATCTATATTATCAGTTGAATTTCTGAATTTCTTTGATTCATTAATACATTTTACTAATTTGTTTCTTTATGTCTATTGAATGATTTCTTATTAGTTCTTAATCTTTGTGTTTTCATTATTCATTTGTAAATTCTTGGATTTTGTTGTCCATGACGTGTCCATTAACTAATTATCATTAAAACACGCACACACACAATTCCTTTTTTCTTTATTAAATTTGAATTCTGTATTAGAACAAATGTTATATATTTTATACAGGCACAAGTTTTTTTTTTTAATTGTATGCAATGTGGACACTACAGAGGAGTGTCAGTATTTTTATATATATCAATAAATAAAAATGAGAGAGAGAGAGAGAGAGAGAGAGAGAGAGAGAGAGAGAGAGAGAGAGATAGAGAGAGAGAGAGAGAGAGAGTAGAGTAGAGACCAAAAATGGCCTCTACAGAAACTTCATCAGAACTTTTCCTGATAGTAAAAAAATAAATAAATAATGAATGGCAAAGAACATTAACAAAATTAATGGAAATTATAGTTATAATTTCTTGTCTAATGAATAGGTACTAGTAATTGCTTCATATACTTCAAATCTTAAATTATAAACCTATTAAAATCATATTTGGTATACTCAGCTTGAAACAAACATTCAGACCAAAAAAAATGGTTTAAATTTTGCCATGCTGCATTATTAGTACTGTTGAAATGGCAGTTTGATTATAATTGTTTTTAGAACAGACTTCTGGAATGATGTGTGCAAAATGATTAAAGCATACCTCCTTACAGTGTGCCTTAATAAGTTGTTGATTATTCTAACTGATACACTGTCATGCCATTATCATATGACAGTTCTCAGAGCTTCAGTAATAGTCATCTTTGCTGTTAACATGGACACATCTTGCAAATGTTCATTTCTTACAAGTTCTTCTCTTTACAGGACTAATAGTTTTGTAAAAACCTCAATTGTTTGTTATTACATTTTCAATTGTTACCCTTAAAATTTCGACCTCATCATAAAATAACTTCTTGGATTTCGTTGTCCATGACGTGTCCGTTACTTAACTAAATATCACTATAGTATTGACGACTCGGAACACTAAGTTTTTTATAAGTAAAAATGTAAAGTTTTACCTTACAGCCTAAACCGGCTTTCACCTTTAGAAGGCTTCATCAGAGGCTGCCATAGGTAGCGTTGTCCGTCTTGTTGTTGGCGACGGGATAGTTATTCGAAAGATTGAAGCTGTGTGTGTGTGGTGAGATGTGTTCGAATAATGCGTGCGATTTGAATTGTGTCTGTTCGTTTAGGATGTCGTTTTTATTTGTTTTTGTGTGTTTGTATATTTCTAATTGTTCTAGAGTGTCTAGTTTTCGGCCTTTTGTGTGTACGTGTAGAATGTTCATGTTATTGTTGATGTTTTTATATGTGTGGTTTGCTTCGATGAGGTGGTTTGCAAAGGTAGATTCTGTAGTGGTGTGGAGTGCTTTTGTGTGTTCAATGTATCTCTGTTTGAAGCTACGTCCTGTCTGGCCTATGTAGAATTTATTGCAATTTGAGCAATTTAGCTTGTATACACCAGGTAGATCAAATTTGTTTTGTGCTTTGGGCATGCGTTTTGATAGTGTGTGTTCTGTTTTGTTAGTAGTTTTGTAAGCGATTCTGTATCCTGCTTTTTTGAATTTGTGGGCAATTTTTTCAGTTTGTTTGTTGATGTATGTTAGTGTTATGAATTTGTTTTTTTCTGTCTTTGCCTGTTGTTTGTTTTGTGTTTTGTGTAGGAGTTTACTGACTATTGTTCTGTCATAACCGTTAGATTCTACTAGATATTTTATCGTGTTTAATTCGTCTTTGTAGTCTATTTCATCTAAGGGGATGTTGTTAAGTCTATGTATCATGGTTCTAAAAGCAGCTAGTTTGTGTTGTATTGGGTGATTGGAGGTGTTGTGTATTAGTGTGTCAGTTGTAGTTGGTTTTCTGTATATACTGAATTTGTGCCTGTGTTCTAGTTTTGTGATGGAGAGGTCTAAGAAGTTTATGGTATTGTTGTGTTCACATAAAAACATAACCTTCACTGCCGAATACGAACACAACAATACCATAAACTTCTTAGACCTCTCCATCACAAAACTAGAACACAGGCACATATTCAGTATATACAGAAAACCAACTACAACTGACACACTAATACATAACAGCTCCAATCACCCAATACAACACAAACTAGCTGCTTTTAGAACCATGATACATAGACTTAACAACATCCCCTTAGATGAAATAGACTACAAAGACAAATTAAACACAATAAAATATCTAGCAGAATCTAACGGTTATGACAGAACAATAGTCAGTAAACTCCTACACAAAACACAAAACAAACAACAGACAAAGACAGAAAACAACAAATTCATAACACTAACATACATCAACAAACCAACTGAAAAAATTGCCCACAAATTCAAAAAAGCAGGATACAGAATCGCTTACAAAACTACTAACAAAACAGAACACACACTATCAAAACGCATGCCCAAAGCACAAAACAAATTCGATCTACCTGGTGTATACAAGCTAAATTGCTCAAATTGCAATAAATTCTACATAGGCCAGACAGGACGTAGCTTCAAACAGAGATACATTGAACACACAAAAGCACTCCACACCACTACAGAATCTACCTTTGCAAACCACCTCATCGAAGCAAACCACACATATAAAAACATCGACAATAACATGAACATTCTACACGTACACACAAAAGGCCGAAAACTAGACACTCTAGAACAATTAGAAATATACAAACACACAAAAACAAATAAAAACGACATCCTAAACGAACAGACACAATTCAAATCGCACGCATTATTCGAACAGATCTCATCACACACACACAGCTTCAATCTTTCGAATAACTATCCCGTCGCCAACAACAAGACGGACAACGCTACCTATGGCAGTCTCTGATGAAGCCTTCTAAAGGTGAAAGCCGGTTTAGGCTGTAAGGTAAAACTTTACGTTTTTACTTATAAAAAACTTAGTGTTCCGAGTCGTCAATACAATAGTGATATTTATAAAATAACTGTTGAGAAACTGAGAGCTCTTTTTTAAAAAGACTTTTTATTAGTAAAGTTACTAATAAGTAGGCATACATTTGTACTCATAATATGAGGTTAAGAATTAAGAAAAGGTGAAACCAACTCGTTACACTGAAAAACTTCTAGGTATACTACTACTGATTGAAAAAGACAAGATAACTCAGGGTGAACCTTTTCTTCAAACCTTTTAACACCATGGATTCTGCATTTATCCACAGTTACTTTGCCCTTTTTTACATTTTATCAACTTGTGTTCCCAGAGTCACAGTATTCTGAATTGTTCTTAAAATTTCCATTTAGGATTAGACCCATCCATAGTTATCTGTAGCACTTTATTAAGATGCAGATTTATTCCTAGTAGAGTTATCTTCGAATCCCTTAAAAAACCTTAAAGATTACTTTAGAATAGGAAGTCAAAGAAACACAGAATTCAAGTAGCAAGTTTCCACTACTTTGTAAAACATATCCTAGAAACAAACTGTGACATCCAGTAACTGTTGCTGAGAAACTTTACTAAGGAGGTTATAAAAAAAAATTACAAGCTTGCTCTTTTGAACATGTGATGAAAAGGTTTTGTAAAGTGTACCTAACATAAAAACATACAATGTTCGATTTGTCCTTGTATTCCATACTTCCAGCAGTTTTATCTGCTGAAAAATCTAAAACTTTTCAGCAGAGCTATCTAAAAGCTTAAATCTGCTGATGATCTAAAGGAGTGATAGTTATTTGCAGACTGACAGGGTTATAAAATAATTCTGAAAGAATTGTTGCTTTTACAACACCATCCTTTATCAAGTGACTACTCAAATCTGCCAGTTTTTCACAGAAACTGAAGTTTGATGATTAGATCCATCATGACCTAGTGATGCTCCAAACATTTCAAGGATTCTCCTAGCCTTAAAAAACTGGACTGGCCTCATTGATTGACATGATTAATGTTAAATTTACTTTGGGATATTTCCAAACATAATACAGTTTACAATAAACAAACAAAATTTTATGCCTGTCTAATTTTTCCAGAACTGTATACACATAATTTGATCTGGATAGAACATTTATTAAACAATAATACTATTTGATGCAAATAATTAAAATATCGGTATGGATAGGCTTACCATAATTTTTTCTTTTCAAACCAGGACACTTGTAAAATAATTTGTCATGCAATTTTGAAAATATCAAGTCTTAATTATTACGTAACTTTAAGCTTTCTACGCCTCAATTACACAGTTAGGCCAACTTGGGTACACATTACAGAATACTAAAAGTGCGTTCACGCGTTCACGATCACACAGAATTACAATTACAAAATAGATACATATTTTACTATATGAGGAACAAAACTACCTAATGTTCTTACTGCAAAAACCTAGTTATCAGCTGGTTGAAACCATTCATATTTGTTACTGGTGTGGACATTTTTTAGAAACGGTTTGTCATTTTTAATTTTGTCATAAAATTCACTACAGCCGAGTTCAATGTTTAATTAACAAATCATTAGACATTTCACTGTGGATTCTGCCATTTTACCTCTTTCTTCAGACCATATATTGTTCATAATTGAAGATGCCCTTTCAACAGGACCAGAAGAGCCTGGCAGGCAGAAAATGTACTCGACAACGCGGCTGAGATTATCCACAGAAATATTTCGATTCTTGAAATGCCGGAACAGTTGAACCCATTTATCTTGACAGTTCAAGTTATTGGTTTTCCAGTTGTCACAGTTTGAAGACCAAAATGCTTTGGCAACCACCACTTCATCAAACAGTTCATCCATTATTATGGCTGGTTTTCCAAGTGTTTCGTTGATTTTTTCACCAGCTATCTCAATTTCGGGCCATGTAATGTCATTGTTGTTTATTCACGTAAATGATTCTCCTCCACCAAAACTATTTTCCCACAGCTCAATATAGGAGAGACATCGGTCATAAAAATCTGTAAACTCTCTTATTATATTAACAGAATTGATACCACAATCCTCATCCTCAAGTTTCTTCAATAGTTTTTTAGCTTCTTGTGGTACAAATTTATTGTCGCGCCTTTCTTGAAGATTGTGTTTCAGATTTTCCAGTTCAATCACAATATTGGTTGCACTAGCTGCAGTTTTCTCCATACCCAAGATTGTTTTATTAAACAAGGTAAGCTGTCCACGAACAAACCACAAATACATTTCTCCACTATCACTCTCAAAGAACTCTTTTATCATTTTCGGGCACTGTTCTTGGGATAAAAAGTAGGACTTAAGTCCTTCATACATGAGAAGTAATCTCTCAATAGCTGGAAGCAGGGAAAGGAACCGGGTGGTACCATGTTGTAGAACGTTTTTGTACTCAATGTGTACAAAGTCGCAAACTCTTCTAATTCAGTCACTTGCACAGTATAAATGTAGAAATATTTGTATATTTTTACTACAAGAGCTTCTACTTCAATAGGTAGCACATCTACTGCAGTTTTCAGGCAGTTGTGGACTATATGAGCACCAATACCCACAATATTTCTTGCCAATTCTTTCTTCAGTCGAACATAAACATTATTTACTCTTTTGCGTTTTACGCCTCCAAAATTTGTGTTGCAATTATCACCATAAAATCCAAAGACTTTCTGTACTGTCATTTTTCATTATAACTGACACTAAATATTTTGTCAATATCTCGGAAGTTTCACCAGGAACTGACTGAAATTCTAGAAGCTTAACTTCCACTCCTTGTTCTGGCACAAAGTACCGCACAATACAGGGGACAATCTTAATTGCTTTTCTGTTAGAAGCATCGATTGTTAGTGTCACAAAATTTGATATACTCAAATCGTCGTTGAGTTCTTTAACTGCCATTGGTGCAATCATGTTTATAATGATAGCCTCACAGTTCGTTCGGGCGAGACCAAACTTAGGTTCAAAGAACTTAGATATTAATTTTGAAGAACAATCTGCAGTTTTGAAACTTAAATCGTGAGCAGCAGTGTGGAAAGCAAAAGTAGCTTCCTTAGCAGCAATTAAAAGATCTTTGTCGACGGGATCGGCACTTTTAAAAAATTACGAAATTGTTGAGGAACCACCAACTGCAGTTAAACTAGCTTTTGCTTTGTACTTTTCAAATGTTCTTTTATGTCTGAACGCCCGCCGTGAGAAACTGAAAATTCAGACAAACAATGTTCACACTTTACTCTGTCCTCATAACCACACAATTTTTTCAAAAATGGATAATCTTGCTTTAAAGCATCAGTAAATGTGCTGTTCCTTTTCGGCATCTTGATGTTCTTGAAATGACACACTCTTGGAACTATTTATATCAGACTTTAGACACAATCTAGCAGTAAGCGCTATCACGTTATGGTAATCACGGCATCAAGCTAACACTAAATACAACCAACAAAATGTTCGTTAGAATTCAAACGATGCCAGTCATGGTTGCCAACCGAATTTGTGGAAGAGTCTTTAACTGTTAAGTCACAGCCACGATGATGACAAATTATTAGGCTACATCTACATGTTGCCACAAAAAAGTCAAATTGGCAACACTGAGCCCATGTTCCATTTATTATGCGGTAATTCAATTTTTTTATATGGAATAACTTTTCAAACCGGGACAATTGACAAACTGGCCGGGACCCTGGGATCAGGTCATCAAACCGGGACGTATGGTAAGCCTAGGTATGGAGAACCATACATGACTTCCATGTTTTAAGATTTATATTTAAAATCATTTTAGAAATGAAATATTTCCACAGAAACTACTTCTATCTTCAGCCTCAACCACAGAATTGTGGTCACTAACATATACCACCTCATGTTAGCACACTCGATTTTCACTGATGATGGCTGTCAATGGCACTTCCGAAATGTCTGGTTTTGCAGAAAACATTTGACCATGGCCAAACAGCCCGTGAAGGAATTTTATCAACAAATTACTTCTTTGTTGCCGATAACGTAGTACACATATAAAAAATTATCCCCTCCCCATCACCTATCATTTTCATTTATAGAAAATTATCCCCTCCCCCTTCAACTTCCCCCTACTCCTTTTAATTTATAGATATTTCATCTACCTTTCTACAGTGGATTATTATGACCTTCTTTTCAGGATACTTTATTTATCAAAATTAAGTACTTTACTCTTGTTAAAACATAAAACGTTGCAGGTAAACTACCCCTTCTCCTTAACCGATCTTCACCTAAATCAACAGACAAAATCAAAGTCCTCTACAATATGCAAAAAATTATTTGAATTTGTGGCAGTTATCGTTCGCCATAGACAAAATTCTACACACAGACAGACAGACACACACACAGACAGCTTTCAAAAAATTACTTTTCTTCATGTTTTGAGGGTAGTACAATCAGAATCAGCCCTTATTTCGAACATGATTTTTTTTGCCATTCATTTCCTTATGGAACATGGAAGTAAAAACAATATCCTTTTCATAATATGTATTGCACATGTTTTCTAACATGGGAAACTAATTATTAGATAAAATGTTTACCTTCAATTAAGCCAGCTTCCACTCACTGTGTCCTTTCTCAGAGGCCATAACATGTTCTTTTTGACGTTGCCGAACATAAATTGATGTTAAATTAAAAATAAAGTAAAGGCTTAGCACCTGAAGTTTGCAACATGCAAGCTGCAGAATCTACTTAATTATTGCACTTAACTTGATATAAGTACTAATTACATTTCAGGATTATTATTTTCAGAAATAATGTAGTATGTAAACCAGTTTTCCCTATATAAAGTTAGTTAAAATTCTTTAATGCATAGCATTCCAGGCCTTTATGGTAGTAGATTTGTATTACTAAATTTGAATTTACACAAATAATTCTCTTTGATTAACCAGAGTTACACACACAAACTAAATGTTGAGTGTCCTTCTAGTGTATAAATTCAGTTAAAACACTATTCCAAAAACTTACCTTGTTACTAGAATACATATATTAAATTAAGTAGTTAGTGGACTTAAAAACCTGCAGTAGAAACTCCAGTTTTTATAAAACAAATATGGAGAGAATAAGAAGATTTCTTGTTTGGAAATGTTACAGCTGTTTTTCTTCACAAGTAACAAATGGCAGGCTATGATTTGTAATCATGTTTTCTCATAATGTATGTTGTTAATGACCTTTTTTAAGAGTATGAAAAAAACAATAGATACCAATATTTGAAAAAAGGTGAATGTTATTGGTACATACTAAAGTATAGTGTCCTATTTGTTTCTATTCATTAACAAAGGTCCGTACTGTAACAATTTTGTATGTAATATACAAGCATTCTTTAATATTTTTACGTGATTCTCCAATTTTATTTGCATTAATTCAGACGGTAGTAACATGCAAGTCCACTGTAACCCATTATTATCATTTGCGTGTTAACAGAAACTGCACATTGCTTTTTATTGCATTATGTTGAAAAGAGGATTTTAATGTACTTTTGGTTATATATTATATTTACGTAAAATTGTCTCTGTACCGTAATCATGTGCGATAAATGGGAACAAGTTTTTAATTCCAATACTTCCAATACATACAGCCTTTTAATGTACACTATCTGGGGAAATTTTAGTTAAGACTAATTTTAAAAACCCAAAATGTTGTTATATTTTTAATCTTAGACATAACCTCCACAAATTGTCGTGAGTTGTGAGGTAGTACTGGGTAAAACAGTATGTATGTTATTAGAGATGTACCGACTAGTCGGGTAAGCTGACTAGTCGGCTGTTTTTGTAGTCGGCAAATAGTCGGCCTCAATTTTATGTCATTACATTAATAAAATTAGTAACTTTAAATTAATATAATAAGGCACAGACAAAAAAACGTGTTTTATACCATTATGATCATTTTAATCAGTCACATTTCTTGTTTCCAGTTATTACTTACTAATAAAAAACTAAAACTTATAAGTTTAATAAAACAACATAAGCGTTTAGTTAACATAAACTCAACATTAATATAAACTCAAAAACATAAACTTCTATGTCAAATCAACATTGTTAATATAATTTTTTTCCTTTGGATTAACAATTATAAATATGAACAATCATTATACTTAATTAAGTCTCAATAAGTATTAAAGTTTGTAACCATCTAATTTTAGTCTTTCTTCACCTTTTTCTGTCATAATTAGGATGTCATAATATTGCTTATTAAACTAAAGTGTAATATACGTAATAACAATAACATCGTCAGTAATAACTAATTTGAAATATTCAAATCGTATATATAAAAATGAATGTTTCTTTGTTTGTCCCGTATGCGTTCCTATACCATTCATCCGATTGCGATGAAACTTCGGTGAGTTGTTGTGCGCACGCCCGCGAAGATTTCTGAATTTTTTTCGAAGGGGTCCTTTGGGGGGTTCTTTGGGGTCTTCCACATCTCCTCCTAAACCACTGGACCGATTTCAACCAAACTTGGCACAAATATTTTACGCAACGGGAGAACCAACATAGGATAGGTGTTTTTTTTGGCGGGGTCCTTTGGGGTCTTCCACATCTCCTCCTAAACCACTGGACCGATTTCAACCAAACTTGGCACAAATATTTTACGCAAAGGGAGAACGAACATAGGATATGTGTTTTTTTTATATGATCCTTTGGGGGGGTCCTTTGGGGTCTTCCACATCTCCTCCTAAACCATTGGACCGATTTCAACCAAACTTGGCACAAATATTTTACGCAAAGGGAGAACCAACATAGGACAAGAGTTTTCTCGATACGATCCTTTGGCGGATCCATTGGGGTCTTCCACATCTCCTCCTAAACCATTGGACCGATTTCAACCAAACTTGGCACAAATATTTTACGTAACGGGAGAACCAACATAGGACAGGTGTTTTTTTCGATACGATCCTCTGGGGGTTCCTTTGGGGTCTTAAAAAACTATTAGATCTGGTTACTATGGCAACCCAATAGAATAGATTCTGTTCTAAATATATTATCGCATTAAATTGAAGACCACGCGAACGAAGTCGTGGGCAGCAGCTATTTATTTTTAAGAAACCTACTTTAATTGAACTTTATTAATTAAACCAACATTTTCTTTACGTACAACGTGAAACTCCGTAGCGAAGCACGGGTATTCCGCTAGTCTATATATATAAAAATTAGCTGTCACAGTGTTTGTCCGCGATGGACGCCAAAACTACTCAACCGATCTTAATGAAATTTTTTTCAAAATGTGTGATTTGTTCCAACTTAGGCTATAGGATAGGTTTTATCTCAATAAATACTATAAATATTTTTTTAATGCAAATTAATTGTTTCTATAGAACGAAAGGTCGCTAAATATTTATGTTCTATAATTTTCCGGCAGATGGCAATGTAAGTCAGTGTATTGTCTGCAATCTGCTGTCAACTAAGTTACGTTAGCATCAAATAGATGGCGCCGTACTTCAATTCATAATCTCTTGATGCTACAATTTATTTCATGGCACACGTGTTTTCTAGATTCGCAGACGACATAACCGTACTTTTTCTGTTTATTCGTATATCATTATTACTGTTCTGATTCCGGTATTAATTCATATGTTCTTATTCCTTACTAAGAAATAATTGTGATTCTTGAAATTTTGAGTATAACTTTCATTCCGTTTTTCAATTTACTATTTCTTTGATGTGAATAAAAAATGTGTAAGTACCTACTTGATTTTTATTCTATTATTATTTTCTTTAGTTGATAGGGTTAATAATAATAATTATAAAGCACACGTGTTTTCTAGATTCACAGACGACATAACCGTACTTTTTCTGTTTATTCGTGTATCATTATTACTGTTCTGATTCCGGTATTAATTCGTATGTTCTTATTCCTTACTAAGAAATAATTGTGATTCTTGAAATTTTGAGTATAACTTTCATTCCGTTTTTCAATTTACTATTTCTTTGATGTGAATAAAAAATGTGTAAGTACCTACTTGATTTTTATTCTATTATTATTTTCTTTAGTTGATAGGGTTAATAATAATAATTATAAAGCACACGTGTTTTCTAGATTCACAGACGACATAACCGTACTTTTTCTGTTTATTCGTATATCATTATTACTGTTCTGATTCCGGTATTGTTCATCTGAATCCGACTTAATTTTGATTGTTTTAATTATTTTTTCCAGAAAAATGCCGCCAAAAAAGTCTAACCTCTACAATCGGCATAGTAGAGAGTCCCGGCGCAAACGTTTTGAAAGAACTCACCAGTCGGCCGATCAAATTGAGGATAGAAACGCTTATTCCTTACTAAGAAATAATTGTGATTCTTGAAATTTTGAGTATAACTTTCATTCCGTTTTTCAATTTACTATTTCTTTGATGTGAATAAAAAATGTGTAAGTACCTACTTGATTTTTATTCTATTATTATTTTCTTTAGTTGATAGGGTTAATAATAATAATTATAAAGCACACGTGTTTTCTAGATTCACAGACGACATAACCCTACTTTTTCTGTTTATTCGTATATCATTATTACTGTTCTGATTCCGGTATTAATTCGTATGTTCTTATTCCTTACTAAGAAATAATTGTGATTCTTGAAATTTTGAGTATAACTTTCATTCCGTTTTTCAATTTACTATTTCTTTGATGTGAATAAAAAATGTGTAAGTACCTACTTGATTTTTATTCTATTATTATTTTCTTTAGTTGATAGGGTTAATAATAATAATTATAAAGCACACGTGTTTTCTAGATTCACAGACGACATAACCGTACTTTTTCTGTTTATTCGTATATCATTATTACTGTTCTGATTCCGGTATTGTTCATCTGAATCCAACTTAATTTTGATTGTTTTAATTATTTTTTCCAGAAAAATGCCGCCAAAAAAGTCTAACCTCTACAATCGGCATAGTAGAGAGTCCCGGCGCAAACGTTTTGAAAGCACTCACCAGTCGGCCGATCAAATTGAGGATAGAAACGTAACTCAAAGAACCAGGATGGCAGAGAACCGTATGCAAGAGTCTCGAGATCAGCGTGATGAACGTCAGCGACAGAATCTATTGAGAACAAGAGCAGCGCGTGAACAAAATATTGCAACATACAGAACGCGAGAACAAGAGAGACAGGAAACCAGTCGCACATTCAATCGTTCATATTTCGTTCGTCTTGCGTTCGAATATGCACCAGACATCAATTATTCTGCACATCCTAAAATTAGCATCGGTGCAATGGACAAAGAATGTCAATTCTGTCGGGCATTAAAATTTCGCAATGAAACACCTGGCATGTGTTGTGCGTCAGGGAAAGTCAAACTAACGACTCTTCCAACTCCACCAGAACCTTTAAAATCACTTCTTACTGGCCAATCGCACGACTCAAAATTATTTTTGAGCAAGATTCGAAAATTCAATTCTTACTTTCAAATGACGTCATTTGGGGCAAGCAAAATTTGCGATCTATCAACCAATGGACGCAATTTTGAAACTACGTTCAAAATACAAGGCCAGGTATATCATACAATCGGGTCGTTGATGCCAATGCCTGACGTCGTACCAAAATTCTTACAAATTTATTTTATGGGTAGCTGTGAAGAACGCGTGACAACTCGGTGCCAGCATAATTATATTGAACGAGCAGAAGAGAGAACAATTGTAGAGTTATTGGAAAATTTGTTGGAAAGTCGTAATCAACTTATTCAGTTCTTTAAACGAGTGTCGCCACAATTAAAAAACGACAATTTTCAAATCGTTATTAATGCCGACAAAGTGCCTTCAGGAGAACACGCTGGCAGGTTCAACGCGCCAACTGTAGATGAAGTTGCTGTAATAATGGTTGGCGATCCAGTTAATAGCCGGGCCATCAAAATAACACGTCGAGACAGCACTATAAGTATTATTTCTGATATTCACCGTTCATATGATGCCCTTCAATACCCGCTGATATTTTGGGATGGACAGGATCAATATCACATCAATATCAAACAGTGTGATCCAGTGACTGGTAATGAAACAAACAAAAAAGTAAGTTCAATGAACTACTACGCGCACCGATTAATGATTAGGCGTTACCAGGACAACTATATCCTTTTATATCGTCAGCTCTATCATCAATACGTAGATTGATGGCCATCATGTACGCTAAGATTGAAAGCGAACGTTTAAGATTTATTAGACACAACCAAGCAAAATTAAGATCAGAGGAATACATCCATCTACGAGATGCTATTACCGGAAATATTGATGGAAACTTAAACATTAATGACATCGGAAATGCGTTCATTTTACCTTCAAGTTATATCGGAAGCCCACGAAATATGCAGGAATATATACAAGACGTCATGACTTACGTACGTCATTACGGTCGTCCAGATTTGTTTATAACGTTTACGTGCAATCCGAATTGGGAGGAAATACAAACTTTGCTATTACCAGGTCAACAAGCAATACATCGTCATGATCTGACGGCACGTGTATTTAAACAAAAATTGAAATCTTTGATTGATTTCATAGTAAAATATTCAGTTTTTGGCAAAACAAGTTGTTGGCTATATTCGATTGAGTGGCAAAAGCGAGGTTTGCCTCACGCCCATATTTTGATTTGGCTTGAAGTTAAAATCCGTCCAGATGAAATTGATCAAATAATTTCAGCTGAGATTCCCGATCCAGCAATTGATCCAGAATTTTATGAGATTGTCACCAGTCACATGATCCACGGCCCATGCGGTGTTTTTAATATGACATCGCCATGCATGGAAGATGGAAAATGTAAGAAGCGTTTCCCAAAGCAATATACGAATGATACTATCACTGATATCGATGGTTATCCTTTGTATCGTCGCCGAAACGCTGAGAATGGTGGACACACTTTCAAAATGCGAATCTCAAATCCTACAAATCAAGTTGAAATTGACAATCAATGGGTGGTACCCTACTCACCGTTGCTTTCGAAAACTTATAAAGCTCATATAAATGTAGAGCTGTGCAGTTCTGTAAAATCCATTAAGTATATTTGCAAATACGTTAATAAAGGTAGTGATTTGGCCGTTTTTGAAGTACGAAATATCAATAGAAATGACGAAATTTTACAATATCAAATGGGTAGATACATAAGTAGCAACGAAGCTATCTGGCGTATTCTAAGTTTTCCCATACATGAAAGAGAGCCTTCCGTCCAACATCTTGCAGTTCATCTTGAAAACGGCCAACGGGTATACTTCACAGAACAAAATGTCCTCCAGAGAGCACTTGAGCCACCAAAAACCACTCTAACTGCATTTTTCACGTTGTGTCAACAATCTGATGCTTTTGGCCAATTTGCAAAAACATTGTTTTACACTGATATTCCACAATATTTTACATGGAACAAATCAGGAAAAAATGGGTACCACGTAAACAAGGAGAAACGCATCCTTCAATAGCGGGCATATTTAAAGCCAAAAGTTTGGGACGGCTTTATACAGTACATCCAAAACAAAGAGAGTGCTTCTTTTTGCGTTTGTTATTGGTAAATGTTCCTGGACCAACTTCTTTTGAATTTTTGCGAACAGTTAACGGTCAAGTGTTCAATACATATCAAGAAGCATGTCGCGAGTTGCAACTGCTGGAAGATGACAATCATTGGGACCTGACACTTGCTGATGCCGCATTAACGTCTATGCCGAATAGTATTCGCCAACTGTTTGCAATTATTTTGACGACATGTTATCCAACACAATCATCGACTTTGTGGGAAAAATACAAAAACTACATGACTGAAGACATACTACACCGAGTTAAACAAACGAACCAATGCTTAAATATGGATTTTACACCAGAAATGTATAATGAAGCATTAGTATTGATCGAGGACTTATGTGTTTCAATTTCAAATTTGCCACTTAATCATTTTGGTATGCCATCACCAGATCGCCCGGCTACAGACTTAGTTAACAGTGATTTGCAACGAGAAAAACAGTTTAACAACCATGACTTAGCTACAGTAGTTGCAAACAATGAGCTATTATTGACTGACGAGCAGAAGAATATTTACCATCGGATTATGCTGGCTGTTGATGCTAAACAAGGTGGCTTTTTTTTCTTGGATGCACCGGGTGGGACCGGTAAAACATTTTTAATATCGTTGATCCTTGCCAAAATAAGATCACAACAGAAAATTGCATTAGCAATTGCATCATCAGGCATTGCTGCCACTTTGTTGGATGGTGGGCGAACGGCACATTCAGCGTTCAAGCTGCCATTAGATGTTCATAACAAGCCAAATGCAATGTGTAACATTAAAAAAAGAAGCGGAATGGCTGCAGTGTTGCAGGAAAGTTCAATAATAATCTGGGATGAGTGTACAATGGCTCATAAGCATTCACTCGAAGCATTACATAGAACTATGCAAGATTTAAACGGTAATGATAGACTGTTCGGTGGTGCTATCTTACTATTGTCTGGTGATTTCCGACAGACATTGCCAGTCATTCCTCGCTCTACTTTTGTCGATGAAATAAACGCATGCCTAAAACAATCGTTTTTATGGAGAAACGTCGAAACACTCCGATTGACAATAAACATGCGAGTTCAACTCCAAAATGATCCAGCGGCACAAGTATTTTCTAAGCAATTGCTGGATATTGGAAACGGTGAAATTGATTCTCGGCCTAATACACAATGCATAACATTGCCAGACGATTTCTGCACTGTTGTTCAAACAAAAAATGAACTAATTGAGAGTGTTTTTCCGGATATACTGACTAACTACTTAGATCACAATTGGCTTAGTAGTCGTGCTATTTTGGCAGCAAAAAATGTTGATGTGGATCTCATTAACTACCAGATACAACAATTGTTGCCAGGAGAATTGATGTCATTCAAATCAATCGACGCTACTGTGGATGAAAACGAAGCCGTGAATTTTCCAATTGAATTTTTAAATTCTTTGGATATATCAGGAATGCCACCACACAATCTTCAGCTAAAAATTGGTTCACCGATTATTCTTTTGCGTAATTTAAACCCCCCTAAATTATACAACGGTACACGTTTGGTCATCAAAAAGATCACCGGAAATGTTCTTGAAGCAACCATTTTGACTGGAAAGTTTAAAGGAGAAATCGTCCTGTTGCCACGTATTCCGATGATACCATCAGATTCTCCAATACCATTCAAAAGGCTTCAATTTCCCATTCGTTTGGCTTTTGCAATGACCATCAATAAGTCTCAAGGCCAAACAATGTCTGTTTGCGGATTAGATTTAGAAAATCCATGTTTTTCCCATGGGCAACTATACGTTGCTTGCTCACGTGTAGGAAAACCATCGAATTTATTAGTGTTAACAAAAGATAGGTTGACAAAAAATATCGTACATCGACTAGCGCTTAATTAAGCTTTAACTATGAATTATTGTTATTAAAGGTAATGAGAGTACTTACTAATAAAATAAAAGATTAGAAAATTTATGTTGATTTGTATTGATAAATAAAATATAGAATTAAAACTTTCATGTTTCGTTTGGGCTTAATTTTGTCTTCTAAACTCTTTCCTAATCACTATCAGATTTTGACTCAACTATCCGTTCTCTACTCCGTCCATTTTTAGATCAGCTCATACGCCGATGTTTCTTTGTTACTAATCATTAACAATATTATACCAAATAGTTGATTATAATATCAATGTAACATGTAATAACCAGGGCCGTAACAAGGTACTCCTGCGCCCTTGGCAATTTTGACAAAGCTGCGCCCCCAACAGTGGTGCCGATCCCCCCCAAGCCCTATGTCGCTTCCCCCCCAACTCCAGGCTCAATTACTAAAAAAAAAAAAAAAATAATAAAAAAATAAAAAATAAAAAAATAAAAAATAAAAAGCTCTTTTTATATAGTACTGTGATTCGTGGATGTCTCATCACGTGATACACCATGCAGCCCCCTTAAGCAAGCTTTGACGCAAATTGCGACCAGGAAATACGTTCTCACATTGTATTCGGTATTTTTGTAATAGTAAATTTCATACAACAGTAAAAAAAATTCATAACTTTAGTCGGTGCTTTAGTTCTATAATTTATCTCGATTTTTTTTACACAGGACTTCAGGACTTGCACTTACAACATTCTGTTGTTGTAACTGCAGGTACCATTTTTTTGGCTCTGGGGGCTGGTAAATAACAAATTGAAACTCTTCAGTAAACAAATATATTGCTTTTACAAATTGTTACATACAGTATACAGCAGAAAAGCCATGGAACTAAACTTTACCTTTCTTGCTTTCAGCAAGGCAAACTCACTAATTATTTCACTAAAATCAAGTTTTGAAGCAATCTCATATTCTATGGACAGGATAGCTAAGTTTGTCAATCTGTTTTCACACATACTTGACCGTAAGTAGTTTTTGATTATCTTCAGCTTGCTGAAAGTACGCTCGCAAGACGCCACACTGACGGGCATTGTCAAAAATGTCCTCAATGCTATTTCGATGTTTGGATAAGCATCTCTTAATCCATAGTTTGAAATAACTTTCAGAATATCCAAATGGGAAGCCTTGTAAATGTTCTTCACCAGCTCTTTTGCATGAAACTTGAAAGCAGCTACTTCGTTAACTAGCTCAACTCTATCAGTGTCTCTGCTATATATCGCGCCAAGATCAGCTGCACACTTTTCAAGAAAAGAAACAGAGCATTCACTTAAGGACTTTCCTGACAAAAAACTGAAGTCTGATGAAACTGTGTGGTAAATGTGTGCCCTTTTTTCCATTTCACTTACAATTCTATCAAATACAGTGTAACATTCTATCTCAAATGATTTATCAGAACTCAACAAGTGTGCTTCATCTTCAGCCGTCTCCCCAGCCATCCTCTTGACTTTCCTCAGCCTCTTAACAGCAAAACTGCTTTGGATGGCCATGGAATCACAAATAGCTTTGGCTTTTTCTGTGTATTTTTTAATTCCTTCTTTACGTAGGTCTTCAACTTTTTTTGCCAAACCTGAGAGCAAACTTGATGCTACGTCAAGAGTTGTGCCCTTTCCTTGCAGTGACTTGTTGGTGCAGTCCAAACTTATCAAAACATCAGACCACATCTCTAAAAGGCACACAAATTCGTAATCAATTTGTCTAAGAAGTTTCATAGCACCAGACAGTGTGTCAGTGTTCCAGTCGTTGTCTTTATCAGCCATGTTTTGTAAAACTTTGTGTACAGATGATAAGTTCTTCTTAAGAGCTGTCACAGCTTGACGCCTGGAAGACCATCTTGTATCACAATGTCTGTTAAGGGTAGTTTTGAGACAACCAATCAAAGCCTCCCACCTTAAGGTAGAGCTACTAAAGAAGTTGAAAAACTCCAACACATTTCCAAAAAAACTTGTCATCATAATTGACACTTCCGCGGCGTGCACGCCAACGAGGTTAAGACTGTGTGCTGCACAAGGCACAAATTTAGCAAGGTCGTTTAGTTGGGATATGTGCGCTTGAACGCCTTCATATTTTCCTGCCATGTTTGAGCCGTTGTCAAAGCCTTGACCACGACAGTTCTGAATATCCAAGCCGTCATTGTTTAGCTTTTGCAATATTTCTTGTGATAACCCTCTTCCTTTTTTCTGGTGACTTATGATGAAGTCCACAAAACTTTCTTCAACTGAGCATTTCCCATCCTTAATGTTAACATGCCTTATTATTTCACTCATTTGTTCTAAATGTGCTGTGTCCGGGGTGCAGTCAAACATAATAGAGAAATACTTAGCACTTTTTACATTCTTCAGTATTTCAGATCGAACCTTATTTCCTAAAATATCTATGACCTCATTTTGAATTAGAGGTGAAAAATAGCTTGTGACATGTTTTCCACTTTTAACATTTTCTATGTGCTTAGATAGTTGAGGATTGTAGTGACTAATAACTTCTAATATACTCAGAAATACACCACAGTTGCTGTCACTGATCGAATCGGAACCTCCTCTTAAAGGTAAGTTATTCCTTGCACAATGGAGAATTACATCCACAATACATTTGAGAACATTGCACCACTTTTCTGCTTCAGCTTGTATCAATGTTTGATGTTCTGCATCAACAGATCTACTAGTTTTCAGTCCAATTTCTAATTCTTTCCAATCGACATAAGAATGTCGGTGAGGTATCGACCTTTCGTGATTGACAATAAATGGGTTCAAGTGTCTCCAATCATTGAATCCCTCATCAATATTAGAGAAAGCAGATTTGTCCTTTTTGTCATCTTTTGAAAAGAGAAGGCAAGGGAAACAAAACAGTGCGTCCTTAGACTGGCTGTACAACAACCATTGCCTTTTTACTTTTTCCCCGTTTGGTAGAATTTTATAAACCCATTTCTGAGAAAAGTGTCTTCCATCATCTGCACAGGGGAATTTGTAGCTATCTAAGTCAATTGTTTGTGGGCCTCGTTCAACAAGTTTACAACGAACTGTGTCTGATCGAAAATTTGCTGGCCATTTTTTGGGATCCTCGTAGATAATTTCTATTCCCACATCAGTAGTATTTAATGCATCATTTTCATTATAATTAGATGTGCAAGATGTGCTGGGTTTTTCAAGATCAGTAGATTGCCTGCCCATTGTGGAATGACTTAGCTCAGGATCACTTCCTTCTTCAAAATCAATGACGTTTGTGACGAACTCCATTGGAGTGATCTGGCTGTGGTTGTCTTCTGAAACAGTCTCAGTCTTGCTATCTTCTTTTTCATTTTCTCCTTCCTTTTCTTCTTGGTCGTCTTCTTTTTCTTCTTCTTCTTCTTCTTCTTGAAGTGCATTACTATTACTGGCACTATCACTTTCACCTACTTCTTTCTCTTCATTTCGCAGCCAATTTCCAAGCGCCGATGCTAATTTTTCGTCGTCTTCTTCTTTTCGTTTTTTGATTTTTTTAAATTCACTTCCAGAAGTTTTTTTTGGCCCCATTTCTGAAACAAACCATTCCCATTTAATTTACATTGTATTACAGTTGTAAATGGCTGCCATTTAAAAACTACTTGACCGATCTCAAACATTAACGAACTCCGCCTAGATATTGTGCCCACTGCCCAAGGACCTGTGTGCCAAGTTTGGTCATAATCGGTAAATTTGTTTGGGCGCTGCCGCTGTCATTGTCATTGTTACAGACACACAGACGGCCAAAAAGTTTTTTTGAATCCTGAGTAATAGGATTACACGGAAAACGCGAAGCACTGTAAATACAAGTGAGCCTCTCGCGGTAAGAAAAAAGAAACGATGTCTGCGACGTTTTAACGCTATCACCGAATTTTTCGGTGAACGCAACTGTCGGCACTGAACATAAACAGGCACTGAAATTCGTGTTTATGTTCAGTGCCGACAGTTGCGTTCACCGAAAAATTCGGCGATAGCGTTAAAACGTAGCAGACATCGTTTCTTTTTTCTTACCGCGAGAGGCTCACTTGTATTTACAGTGCTTCGGGTTTTCCGTGTACGCGATCGCTCATCCAATTATAAAAATAAAATTGATACCATATTCATGAAACTTGTGATTGAAATATTTACGTAAACTAATTTTGAAATCGGGACTATATTAGTCAGCAGACTTGCGCAACAAAATCAGCTGACACTTGCTGAAAATTGGACATTTACAACCACGACCATTTCCGCTAAAAATGAACCAATAGGAATATAAGTTATACCAATGGAACGGGCCCGTTCTTCTTCTTTCTTCCGGTATTTTTTTTATTTTCTGTAGGTCTAGAAAATTAAACGGCGAACACAGTGATATTAGTTAGGCCTATTTGGCTTTGTCAGTCTGGCAGTAAAGACAGAACGAATGTTGGGAAATTATTTCTGACAGCTGGAGTCAAGTTTCGCACGGTAACCTCCATTGATTGTTTGATTCACTGACGTTTTCGTGATGTTGAAGAGTAAATAGTATAATTAATGTATTGTTTTGCAATAATACCGTGTTATAATAATAATAATAATAATAATATGTAGTGTTTTCAAAAACTGTACAAAAAGGGAAAAAATAGGCCACCACGGGGAATAACATGCGCCAATTCTAGGGTTAATGTAGACTAAGCTATGGTACATTTTATTGAAATCATTCTTACCCGTACAACAGAAGCAACGCCAACATCAACAAGTAACAACACAAACACTATAAGTGTCGTCTAATCGCTGAGTGTGAAAATCACTTAGTTCACAAATTACAATAGAAAATAATACCAGCGGCTGTAATTACACTGAGTCTCAACAAAACCAACAGAACAAACTAGAATAGAGCAATAGATTGACGTGGCCGTGGCAGACGTGGGGGGAGGGGTATGAGTATGAGTAATATTCAAGTTATGACAAGCTTGCTAAAACCAACGAATATAGACGTTACTAGAAGCACACTTCTGGGTTATTAAAAGCGTAGTTGAAACAATGCTACTACTTTTTGTATAAAAGAGTGGTAGATGAAAAACATGTTTGTAATAGGCCTAATAAGACGCATGTTCTTGTATATTTTAAAATTCTTTTGCGCACTGCATAATAAATGAATGCATCAAAAGTGCATTTTTTGAGTAGGCTGCATTTATTTGATTCATTCCTTCGTACCCAGTGTGTCAAACAAATGTGAAAAAATTTTGGAGGTTGTGTCTAGTCTAACCCCTACAAACATTTTTTCATCTACCACTTTTTATCTGATAAGTTGTAGCTTTTTCCAATTATATATTAACGAAAATGTTTGAAATTTACTAAATTTCGCGGTATAATACAAAAAATTACTTGGAAACGCCAGCGCCATCTAGTTGCCGGGGTGTTGAACTACGGTTTATCACCCCAGAAAGCTGACCCCACTCGCTCCATAAGAAGTGTTCTTCTAGTTACGTCTATATTCGTTGCTAAAACCAAGAAGGCGCAGGTGCAGTGCAGTGACCCAGTGACTGACACATCAAGGGATGGGCGGAGGGGAAGGGATTTTCGCTTTGCGCCTGGCCCGACTCCGCGCCCATCAGTAGGGCAAGGTCCAGTGCAGTTACTAAATTTACGTAGCTGCTTTTTGTTTATTGTATAATAGACACAAATACAGACAGTTCACGTACAGTAACTTTTAACAATCTGAAACTGAAAGATTTTTTCCAATAACGTGGAGTTTTTATTTGCTTGACAAATTGTACCAATCTAACTCTAAAAAAAGATATTTTTCATGGTCAATTTTGCGCCCTCTTTGTACCTGCGCCCTTGGCGGGGGCACATCTCGCCAACGCCTAGTTACGGCCCTGGTAATAACTAAGCCACAGCAACGCGTGGCCGGGTCAGCTAGTCTTATATATAAAAATGAATGTTTCTTTGTTTGTCCCGTATGCGTTCCTATACCATTCATCCGATTGCGATGAAACTTTGGTGAGTAGTTGTGCGCACGCCCGCGAAGGTTTCTGAATTTTTTTCGATGGGGTCCTTTGGGGGGTTCTTTGGGGTCTTCCACATCTCCTCCTAAACCACTGGACTGATTTCAACCAAACTTGGCACAAATATTTTACGCAATGGGAGAACCAACACAGGATAGGTGTTTTTTCGATGGGGTCCTTTTGGGGGTTCTTTGGGGTCTTCCACATCTTCTCCTAAACCACTGGACCGATTTCAACCAAACTTGGCACAAATATTTTACGCAATGGGAGAACCAACATAGGATAGGTGTTTTTTTCTATGGGGTCCTTTGAGGGGTCATTTGGGGTCTTCCACATCTCCTCCTAACCCACTGGACCGATTTCAACCAAACTTGGCACAAATATTTTACGCAACGGGAGAACCAACATAGGATAGGTGTTTTCTTTGGCGGGGTCCTTTGGGGTCTTCCACATCTCCTCCTAAACCACTGGACCGATTTCAACCAAACTTGGCACAAATATTTTACGCAAAGGGAGAACCAACATAGGACAAGTGTTTTTTCGATACGATCCTTTGGGGGTCCTTTGGGGTCTTCCACATCTCCTCCTAAACCATTGGACCGATTTCAACCAAACTTGGCACAAATATTTTACGCAACGGGAGAACCAACATAGGACAGGTGTTTTTTTCGATACGATCCTCTGGGGGTTCCTTTGGGGTCTTAAAAAACTATTAGATCTGGTTACTATGGCAACCCAATAGAATAGATTCTGTTCTAAATATATTATCGCATTAAATTGAAGACCATATGAACGAAGTCGTGGGCAACAGCTATTTATTTTTAAGAAACCTACTTTAATTGAACTTTATTAATTAAACTAACATTTTCATTACGTACAACGTGAAACTCCGTAGCGAAGCACGGGTATTCCGCTAGTACTTATATAATTTAAATTTCTGTATTTATTAAAGGTAAATTGTGATGAAGAAATGTCAGATTTTCGGCTCGTTCAGGAAGAAGCCGATTTCATTTTGTCTCATAAATGTTTCCAGCCTCAGAGAAAAGCCTCTCACTATATACTGTGCTGACTGGACAACACAAGTATACTTTAGCAATACGTGCCATCTCAGGGTATCGCCTACAATTTTGTTGCCACCACATGAACCGATCGTCATTTCGGTTTATTACCGGCGATGCACAGTATGCCTCAAGTTCGTAAGCTGAAGAAGATTTTTCATCGCCTTCAACCTTCTTTGATACTATTTCCTTGGTAACACTCCCAAAAATTACGGTGAACACTAACTTCTGATTGAAAGATTGAAGAGTTTAGTGAATCGTTATCTGCATTTACTTTTTCGGAATAATTTCTTTCATTTGAACTATTTTTTAGCGCTTCTAACTGGGATTTCACTTTATGCACATTTTCTGCTTTGAAAAATTGCAGTTTGTACCTTGGATCTAAAAGTGTTGCGAGTGTAAAAATTTTATTATCTTCTAACTTGAACCTTCTTTTCAAGCCATTTTCCAATTCAGTTTTCAATTGTATTATTTCCTCATTTTCATCAATATAACTTTCAAGGTACCTTAACAGAACTTTAAGATGAGGAATGACTACGGAAATTGACGAACAGGCAGAGCTAATGATTTTGGTCACTTCTTCAAATGGATTTAGTAAAGCGATACATTTTTCAAGAAGCTTCCATTCGTAGGTCAGCAGATGATGATTTTGACACTGTGCTCAGTTATGTATAAAGAGACTGTACGTTTTTGTTCTGCTAATCGAGATAACATATAGTACGTGGAATTCCACCTGGTCGGAACATCTTGAACAAGTTGATGATTTGGAAAATTTAGTTCTTTTTGTATATTGTGGAGTTTCTCTTGTGCTGGTCCTGAATGGTTAAAATGAGTAACAATTCGTCTCGAATTTGTTATAACTTGTGCAATAGTTTTTTCAACTTTGAGGGCATCATTGATCACCAATTGCAATGTATGTATGAAACACGGAACTGCCTGGAAACTGGAATCATCAATCGCTTTGACCATATTTCTGCCATTATCTCGCACTATAGCATGTATTTTGGATGGATTGATATCCCATAAAGTAGGTATTTCTTGTAGATGTTTTTTTATATTATCAGCCGTGTGTAAACCGGAAAAATGTTTCAGTTGTAATACTGTGTGTTGAAGTTGGAAGTTGTTGTTTAACTAGCGAGCAGTGAAACTTAAAAAGTTTTGTAAATTGTTGGTGTTTGTCCATAAATCTGTAGTGACAGAAATTGCGTAGGTACTGACAATTCCTTTTTTTATTTCAGCTTTCGTCTCCAAGTAAATATAGGGTATAATATTGTCGGAAAAATATTTTCTACTAGGCAAATTATACTTTGGTTTTAATTTCTTCATCAAACTAGTGAAACCCGTATTTTCGACTATAGAGATTGGTTGGTTGTCAAGCGCAATCATCTTACCAATAGAAATATGTATTTCCCTCGATCTCGAATCGTCAATTGACCACTTCACAGATATAGATTTCTGTATCGTTTGTTGAGATAGTTGACATTTAACAGCAGAAGTTGACGCAACCGATGCCTGTGACCAGGGTGCCCATCCCCCCCCCAAGGCCCAATGCGCAACTCCCCCCCCCAAAGTCTCAGCACTCCCCCATTTGAAAAGCCCCCCACTAATAATGACCCAGGGGGTGCAAGCCGTTCCGGGGGTCTGGAATACCCCCCAGTAAAAGGGGAAAATTTGAAAATTAAGACTTCAAAACTCGAGTTTTAGGTATATTTTAGACCTAAATCTTGGGGTTTTTTTCAATAAGCCTATACAAATTATTTTAGTTAAAAAAGTCAGGCGCTACACTGGTGTGGGTGTGGATGAGAAGCAAAGACATTTGAGAGATATATTTTAAAACATATTAGTCATATTGGAACATGGATGACCAGTTTAAGCTTACAGAATTGTATCATTAGCCCTAATAATATTGTTTAGAAGTTTTGTATGTCATTACTTTGAACAAAACAGGCTAGATTCAAAGGGTATTGGAGTAATTAAAAACCAAGCAAATATTGTACTTAGCAAATAGTATTTAACAAATGTGTTGCTAAACTAAAAATACATTTTAAATAATTGTACTAATAAAACCAATACATGAAATGACGCAAAAACGACGTACAGTACAATGTAGTTTAAATTATGATAGGAAAAATACGTTTGTGCAAAAATATACATTTACATTAGTTATCACCTCGTTTAAATGTCTTGTACAAAAGCAGCTTTTTTTCTTTGTACACTTGTGGTTGCAAATTTGTTAATGATTTCTTTGTTTAGTATCTGGCTCAGTACGTTGTTTTCACAGGATAGAATCAACAAACTTGACAGCCAAGAGTCTCCCATGCTGTTCCGAAGCCGATTTTTCACTATTTTCAAACGGCTCATCGTTCTCTCTGCAGAGTAGCTGGTCACGGCAATAGATAACAATATTCGGTACATCACTGTCAGATTAGGTAGAGCCGAAAAGTTAAGGACACACCTGAATGGTCTAATGAATCCTCTCATTATCCATTGGTCCATCATACTATGTTTCTCACTTTGTAAATTTCCTTCCTTTACCTCCTCATTTTCTAAGAACTGAGGACCCGCCCCTTTTACTCCACTGCCCGCCGGTCTACAAGCTTAGCACACGCACACATTTTTACATTCACGATTTATTATTCACGGACCCTCTGACTCATTGACAGGATGTTGCTGCAGACTGCCAGGGTCAGTTTTTCAAATTTCAAAACAAAATTTACTACTAGTTGTACTGGTAGAGACATTTATGCCGCCAGTTCGTTAAAACAATCATAAAGATATGCAATTGCTTTAGTTTTTTACTAATAGCTTAGTTTGTTGCATAAACACAGTAAAAATTTCCATCAATGTTGGATTTAAAATGTTATTCTTGAAAAAATCCCCCCCAAAAATTCTCAATGCGCAACTTGCGCTATGATCTCCCCCTGTGGGAACCCCTGCCTGTGACGATGAAAACTGAGACGGAGATGGTAAATGCTCCGTGAAAGAACTCTTTATCACGGCAGTTAGCTGCACCATCAATTCATTAAGTTTGTATTTAATATGATTAGTCATACTAGTGTTATTGGCCGATTTACCAACACCACCACGCGAAATCACTGCTTGACATTGATTACATTTCACTTTACTCACTTCACCTATTATCTGATCAAAAAATGTCCAAATACGTGACTTTCGTCGCAACATTATGATTAAAAAGCTGTTTTTATTTTCTACACGGAGACAAATAATTTTACGCACTACACAAACAAAGCAAAACCGGCAACAACTTGTGATAGAGGCCACATGTAGGGCAGCACTTGCCGCGTCCGAACGCCACACGAATACAACGAAGACGCACGAAGTGTTTTCACACGCTTCTATGAGCACATTCAAAATAGTCGGCAAAGCCGACTACTAGGCTTTTTCTTAGCCGGCTAGTCGGCCCACTTAAATAATTTACTTTGTTAGTGTACATTAAAAAGGTGTATTTATTGGAAGTACAGAAATTAGTTTCCATTTACCGCACATAATTACGGTACAGAGACGATTTTTGGAGGTTGTGTCTACGTTTAACAATGTAACTTAACCTTTTAGATTTTTAAAATTAATTAGACTTAACAAACATTTCCTTAGTTAGTATACATTAAAAGGCTGTATTTATTGTGTGGATAAAAGGCTGTATTTATTCGAAGTACCGGAATTAAAACCTATTTCCAATTTAGAACGTATAACCTAGTACGTTATTGGTACATATTTTATTGGGGTTTATTGATACATATTTTATTAAAAGGCTGTATTTACTGGAAGTACAGAAATTAGTTTCCATTTATCGCACATAATTACGGTACAGAGACGATTTTTGGAGGTTGTGTCTACGTTTAACAATCTAACTTAACCTTTTAGATTTTTAAAATTAATTAGACTTAAAAACATTTTGCTCAGTTAGTGTACATTCAAAGGCTGTAGTTATTGTATGGATAAAAGGCGGTATTTATTTGAAGTACCGGAATTAAAACCTACTTCCAATTTAGAACCTATAGCCAAGTACAATCTAACGTGTAACCAAACAAGTACATTCAAATCCTTTTTTCAACATAATGCAATAAAAAGCAGTGTGCAGTTTCTGTTAACACGCAAATGATTAAGTATTAATAATGGGTTACAGTGGAATTTAATGTTACTACGGTCTGAATTAATGCAAATAAAATTGGAGAATATCGTAAACATATTAAAGAATGCTTGTATATTACACACAAAATTATTACGGTACCGACCTTTGTTAATGAATAGAAACAAATAGGACTCTATACTTTAGTATGTACCAATAAAATTCACCTTTTTTCAAGTACAGTATCTATTGTATTTTCATACTCTTAAAAAAAGGCCATTAACATTTTAGTTACTTGTGAAGAAAACAGATATAACATTTCCAAACAAGAAATCTTCAATTCTGTCCCTATTTGTTTTATAAAAACTGGAGTTTCTACTGCAGGTTTTTAAGTCCACTAACTACTTAATTTAATATACATAATTGTTCCTGATCTTGTTGGGTAACATTATATTAATACATCTACTCCCTACTCATATCTCATATGTACAAACAATGTTTTTAATGGTCAGTCCTAAACATCTTTAAAATTTAGACAAAGTCTAATGAGCAATTAGACCTAACCTGAATTACTACACTACATCTAAGAATATCTTATTCGGTCATTTACATACATACATACATACATACATCCTCGGCGCTACAGCCCAGTCCGGGCCCTGGCCTCCAAAAGAAATCTTCCCCACTGGTCTCTACTCCCGGCCAATGTCCACCAGTTTGCTGCACCCAGCCTCACTGCCTCCTTACCAACCTGGTCCAGCCATCTTGTACGCGGTCTTCCCCTCCTTCTCCTTCCCATCGGCAAATAATTCATCACTCTTTTTGGGATTCTATCCTCTGCCATTCTCTGCACATGACCAGCCCAACGCAATCTGTTAATTTGTATGAGTTGCACGATCGGAAGATCTTTAAACCTTTCGTACAACTCTCGATTATGCAGTCGCCTCCAAATGTTGTTTTCCCTCACAGGGCCATAGATTCTCCTCAGTACCCTCCTCCCAAAAACGGATAGTCTCTGCTCATCTAGTTTTTTTAACACCCAGCATTCCGAGCCATACATCAGGACTGGTCTAATCAAGGTCTTGTATAGGGAGGCTTTTGTATCTTTAGTTATTAATTTTGATTTAAAATGTTTTACCAGTCCGTAGTAACACCTATTAGCAGATAATATTCGTCTTTCAATATCTCTAGAGGAGTCATTTCCAGAGTCCACATATGACCCGAGATATGGAAAACCCTGAACCTTTTCAAATTCATAATCGTTAATGCGCAGGGACAGGGTACGAGTATTGGCACCTACAACCATATATTTGGTTTTGCTTTGGTTTATAACCAAGCCCATAGCCTTAGCGGACAACTCCAGTTCCTGAAAGGCTTCCTTTAAGCCAGATTCAGACCTACTTATGACGTCAATGTCATTGGCATAGGCCAGAAGCTGTACCTCCTTGTGAAATATGTGTCCGCTAGTTTGAATTCCTGAATCCCTGATGACCTTTTCTAGAGCTATGTTGAACAACAGACATGCTAAGGCATCTCCTTGTTTCAACCCATTCAATGTTTTTAAGGAGTTAGATAGATTTGATTGTATTCTGATTTGGCATTTAGAATTGGACATAACTACTCCAACCATACGCACCAACTTAGATGGTATATGCAACTCCTTCATAGCTCTATATAGCATTTTCCGGTTGATTGAATCATATGCCGACTGGAAATCCACAAAGAGATGGTGAGTGGGCACTCCATATTCCAACGTTTTTTCCAGGATTTGCCTTAGTGTAAATATTTGGTCTGTTGTTGACCTATTCCTAGTGAATCCACACTGATATTCTTTTATGTTTTCCTCAGCGTAGGGAAGCAGCCTAGAAAATATGATGTTGGACAATACCTTATATGCTGTATTAAGTAGAGAGATTTTTACATATAAGCGGATCACCCTTTTTATGTATTAAACACATCACCCCATTGTTCCACTCATCAGGCATTACCTCCTCCAGCCATATTCGCTCTATAAGATGGGCAAATTCCTTTATGAAATCTCCTCCTGCGCTCTTTAATAGTTCCCCTGGTAAACCATCGGAACCTGCTGCCTTGTTATTTTTAAGCTTTTCTAGAGCTTCATACACCTCGTCATAGGATGCCACCAACTCCTCTCTATCATCCTCGAATTCTCCTACCTCCTCTTCATTCTCAGATGCCTCCATCGAAGCCTCCCCAACTGAGCCTAGCAACTCTTCGAAGTGTTCTGTCCATCTCCTGATCACGCCAGCATTATCACTCACAAGGCCACCATTATTATTCGGTCATTTAGCTTTATTTATACATTTAATGCCCGATTTAATTAAGGGGTCTTAATTAGCACATTAACAGCACTGCTGTGTCTTACAGTAACACAATACGTTACACTAACTGTAAAGAATTTCTTGTTTTCAGTTTAAAAAAGTTGAAATTCTGTATTCTTTTCTTTTCCATTCACTTTTTGTGAAACAACCTACACTAATATGTGAACGCTTACTATATTGAAATCCAGTGTTCACTATCCAATAGTTAAACATTTTGTGGAATTGTGAAATTAGTGACACTATGTACTAATGTGTGATTATCAGTTGAATTTCTGAATTCCTTTGATTCATTAATAAATTTTACTAATTTGTTTCTTTATGTCTATTGAATGATTTCTTATTAGTTTTTAATCTTTGCGTTTTCATTATTCATTTGTAAATTCTTGGATTTTGTTGTCCATGACATGTCCATTGGTTAACTAATTATCATTAAAACACACAGAGGACTGATCCTCTTTTGCAAGATCACAAGTATGTTTCAAGACCATTTGCAGGTCAGGTATTGTTCTGTCTGTTCACTTTCTGAAAGGGGTTGAGGAGCAAGGGGGAAGATGTCTCCATTAAAGCACACACACACACACACACACACTAGCATGCACACAATTCCATTTTTTCTTTATTTAATTTGAATTCTGTATTAGAACAAATGTTTTCAGAGTTTACAAGTTTTTTTTTTAATTTCTTGGATCTTTTTTTTTTTTAATTTTATGCAATGTGGACACATACAGAGGAGTGTCAGTTTTTTATGTTTTTTTAATAAATAAAAATGAGAGGGGGAGAAAGAGAGACCAAAAATGACACGTACAGAAATTTCATCAGAACTTTTCCTGATATTAAAAAAATAACTAAATTATGAATGGCAAAGAACATTAACAAAATTAATGGAAATTATAGTTATAATTTCTTGTCTAATGAGCAGGTACTAGTAATGGCTTCACATACTTCACATCTTAAATTATAAACCTATTACAAACATATTTGGTATACTCAGCTTGAAACAAACGTTCAGACCAACAAAAATGGTTTAAATGTTGCCATGCTGCATTATTAGTACGTACTGTTGAAACAGCAGGTTGATTATAATTGTTTTTAGAACAGACTTCTGGAATGTTGTGTGCAAGTGTATTGTGTTCAAGTAGCAAGTTTCCACTACTTTATAAAACATATCCTAGAAGCAAACTTTGACATCCAGTTGCTGTTGCTGAGAAACCTTACTAAGGGACTTATAAAAAAAAGAAAAACAACAATTAACACGCTTGCTCTTTTGAACATCTGATGAAAAGGTTTTGTAAAGTGTACTTAACCTAAAAATGTCAATGCTCGATTTGTCTTTGTATTCCATACTTCTAGCAGTTTTACATGATATATTGCTAACACGAATAAGAAAAGTTTAAATCTGCTGAAGATCTAAACAAGTGATAGTTATTTGCAGACTGACAGGCCCATAAAATAATTCTGAAAGAATTGTTGTTTTTACAACACCATCCTTTATCAAGTGACTACTCAAATCTGCCAGTTTTTCACAGAAACTGAAGTTTGATGATTAGATCCATCATGACCTAGTGATGGTCCAAACATTTCAAGGATTCTCCTAGCCTTAAAAAACTGGACTGGCGTCATTGAGTGACATGACTAATGTTAAATTTACTTTGGGATACTTCCAAACATAATACAGTTTACAATAAACAAACAAAACTTTATGCCTGTCTAATTTTTCCAGAACTCCATACACATAATTTGATCTGGATAGAACATTTATTAAACAATAATACTATTCAATGCAAATAAATAAAATATGGGTATGGCGAACCATACATGACTTCCATGTTTTAAGATTTATATTTAAAATCATTTTAGAAATGAAATATTTCTACAGAAACTACTTCTATCTTCAGCCTCAAGCACAGAATTGTGGTCACTAACATATACCACCTCACGTTAACGCACTCGATTTTCACTGATGATGGCAGTCGATGGGACTTCCGAAACGTCTGGTTTTGCAGAAAACATTGGACCACGGCCAAACAGCCCGTGAAGGAATTTTATCAACAAACTTGTGTTAAACTTGTTAAGTTTTGTTACATTTTTAATCAGTATTCTGTGTTGTGAGTTTTACATTAATTATACATAGTTACTGTATGGTCTCCAGATCACTGTATATGATTAAATAAATAATTACCTTATTTTATCCACTAAGTGATCTTCTTTTTCTAAATTACAACATGTTTCAGGGCTTATATCCCCATCTTCAGGGAAAAACAATATCTACCCTATTGTTACGGTTTCGTTAAAAAGTTCACAAAGACACAAACACATAACACACTTAAATAAATTAACATAGAACATCGAGTTTGCATCGGAACGCGCTACAACCGTACCAGTGCACTGGCCGAAGTCCGACTTCCAACTGATCCGTACACGCTATTCACGGTTTATTTTCATTGCTGTGTCATATAGTTTATTTGACTTGAATGACAATTGTTCATTAAGTACCTGACTTTTATTCATTCTTAAGGCCTTGTATATTTCAAATTCTTCTAGGGCATCTAGTAGTTGACCCTTTTTACTTATATGTAAAGGTTGCAGATTCTCTTTAAATCCAGTGTATGTATGATTCTCATTTATTAGGTGTTGTGCGTAATACGATACATTAGTATTGGGGAACTTCTTAGGAAAATGTTCTTTGAATCTCTCGGAAAATTTTCTCCCCGTCTGGCCTATATAGATTTTATCGCATTCATTACACCGGATCCTATAAACACCCGAACAATCCTCTAGTAATGCTGTGGTATGAGGCTTAAGTATATTTGTTAATTTATTTGTGGTCCACTAGATACATGAACATACTACCTAATATACTACATAATGAACTAAAAAAGATAGGGATTATTGTCTCGTTCAGGACCACAAATAAATTAACAAATATACTTAAGCCTCATACCACAGCATTTCTAGAGGATTGTTCGGGTGTTTATAGGATCCGGTGTAATGAATGCAATAAAATCTATATAGGCCAGACGGGGAGAAAATTTTCCGAGAGATTCAAAGAACATTTACCTAAGAAGTTCCCCAATACTAATGTATCGCATTATGCACAACACCTAATAAATGAGAATCATACATACACTGGATTTAAAGAGAATCTGGAACCTTTACATATAGGTAAAAAGGGTCAACTACTAGATGCCCTAGAAGAATTTGAAATACACAAGGCCTTAAGAATGAATAAAAGTCAGGTACTTAATGAACAATTGTCATTCAAGTCAAATAAACTATAGGACACAGCAATGAAAATAAACCGTGAATAGCGTGTACGGATCAGTTGGAAGTCGGACTTCGGCCAGTGCACTGGTTCGGTTGTAGCACGTTCCGATGCAAACTCGATCTTCTATGTTAATTTATTTAAGTGTGTTATGTGTTTGTGTCTTTGTGAACTTTTTAACGAAACCCTAACAATAGGGTAGATATTGTTTTTACCTGAAGATGGGGATATAAGCCCTGAAACATGTTGTAATTTAGAAAAAGAAGATCACTTAGTGGATAAAATAAGGTAATTATTTATTTACATTAATTGTTAAGAATGATTAGGTATGATGAACTGTTGAGTCTTATTAGTACAGAAGAGGATGCAATTTCTTTTCTTCAAGGAAAAGGATTACTTCATGTTGCATTAATGGACATGATATGGTACTGAAAATGGGACAGCGACCTCGATGGTGTTGCAATAAAAAAACTTGCAGTGAGTATAAAGTACTTCGCCAGGGCACATTTTTAGAGGGGTGCAAAATACCGCTGAGAAAAATAATTTTGTTTATTTATTGCTGGTGTGAAAAGCGTAGTAGTATGAAAAACAGTAAAAATCAACTGGAAATCGGCGCCAACACACACACAGAGTGGACGGCTTACTTAAGATATATCTGTGGCTTAGACATCATGAGCAACCCACAGAAAATTGGAGGACCGAATTTAACAGTTGAAATTGACGAGAGTGTGTTTGCCAAGAGAAAAAATAATGTTGGCCGGGTGTTACCACAACAGTGGGTATTTGGAGGATACTGCCGGGAAACCAAGGAATGCTTCTTGTGTTGTGTCGAAGATCGCTCAGCCGCTACTCTTCTTCCTCTCATACAGTAAAATATTGAACCAGGGTCCACTATAATATCAGATGAGTGGTGTTCATACCAGCAAATTGTTAGTTTGCCACAACAGTACAGTCATTTGACTGTAAACCATAATTATAACTTTGTGGATCCTCAAACGGGAGCGCATACACAAGGCATAGAAAGCCTATGGCGGTCTTGTAAACGCCGAAATAAGATTGAATGTGGTACAAGAAGGGAACTCTTAGATTCCTATTTATGTGAGTTCATGTGGCGAACAAGAAACGCAAACGATGATTTGTTCGAGAAAATGCTTCAAGATATCAAAAAATATCATGATTAATGATTCTTGTTTTACATGATTTTGGTAAGTACTATCAATTTTGTTAAATATGTTCTATTTAGAATACTAATTTCATAATGATATTGACTTTGAAATCATGTGCTTAGTTTAATTATTCCTTGCTCAAGCTTAATCCAATACCATTTTCAAGGATTTTAAGTATTCTGTAAAAGTATTTTGTTTCCTTATTGAACACAATACATGACAAATTAAAAGCATTCAGTACTTAAAAGTAGGTTAGGTAACATTATTTAATCTAAACAACTTCACAGAAGCTGTAACAAAGTTAATTATAAAATAATAATCATTTTATATTTTTTCTTTTACAAGTGGATATTAAGCCAACAAGCTGATATCATATAAAGTGTAATAATCATGTCAGTGTTACACATATTATTATTATTTTTAATATCATAGGTTACAGATTAAACTAACCTTATACTCACGAGGTATAATTGTACTGATTTCACCTGTAAAAGAACAGTTGGCTGAAAATAAGACACAATTGTAACACATATCAGAACCTGTGTGTGTGTGTGTGTGTGTGTGTGTGTGTGTGTGTTTTGGTGGATGGGTCAATAATCTGTAAAACCTTTAATATTGGTCTCCTAGAATGTTGACTGATTAAACAAAACAATTAATTAATGTTCATATGTCAGTACTTTGCATGTCCGGTGATGTAATTTATTTTTCTTTGCAGGCATTCGTGATTTAATGCAAAACGTGGCTGTGAATCGAAAAATCGATTACCATATGTATTCCAGCACTATATTCAGGTTTTTAATTTACACAGTGAAACCAGTCAAAACAAAGTATTAAAATTCATTGAGAATATTATTAAAAGCAGGCACATTACATGGTAAGAGATGTGATGAAATAAGTGATACACACTATCATCATTGTATGGTGTTCTGTTGTGTGACAGGTCCCAGATATTACCAATCATCTCCATTCATATGTATTTGGCTTGAACTTTTGAGCTTTCATCTCTACATAAGATACTCCACTTTGCATTTCGTACACAAGCTCATCTTCTCTCCTTTCATGGTTCTCTCAAAAACTGGTGTTAACTGTTCATTTTTTCTCAGGATTAAATATACTTATACTTAATATTCAATACTTAAAAGTTGGTTAGGTTACATTATTTAATCTAAACAACTTCACAGCAGCTGTAACAAAGTTATTTATAAAATAATTATCTGCTGTATTTTTTCCTTTACAAGGGGATATTAAACAAAAAACCGATATCATATTCTTATACCATAAGAAGTAATATAATCACGTTATGTTCATGATGAGCTCTGTTTCTTGTGTATAGTGTGTTTCAGTGTTTGCATTAAACAAAACATTTTTAAATCAGTGTTAAACACTTGCCAAGTAGTGTGCGTGATATTTTCCAACAAATTCGTATACTGTATGAGAGTAGACTATTGATGTATACTACTTTACATGTCAGAAGTACTGTATAACGATATATTTACAAATTACTTTATTCTATATTCTTATGTTATTATTATTATTATTATTATTATTATTATTATTAAATAAAAAATAAAATACTTTTTAACAAAAATACACTTTTATTTTAATTATTGTATTGTATTTAATATTACTTCAGAAACATAAATATAATTAAAGTAAAATTAAATAGTTGTATAACTAATAAATGTAATAATTTAATTAAAAAGTATATTTTTGTTAAAAGGAATGTCTTAATTATTCAACAATGATATATAACTCTCTCTCTCTCTCTCTCTCTTCCCCTCCCTCTCTCTGTGGGGGGGTGAATATTGTAACGTCCCGCGAGCTCTCCACGATCGCCTTTTATAGTTACAATGTTTGTATTCTGATAGTGTTATTTATTTTTAATTGGGAGTGTGTGATTATGAAATTATTGACCACAGTATTCTTTAGTAGGTATTATATCGGTTCAGTTGTTTGAAAATGGGTAGGGAGAGAGAGAGAGAGAGAGAGAGAGAGAGAGAGAGAGAGAGAGAGAGAGAGAGAGAGAGAGAGAGAGAGAGAGAGAGAGAGAATTCCTCTCTTTGTATACGATTTAATCGTTTGATTTTTTCGCGCGTGGAATCAGCTGTTTTGCACTTTCTAACCAATTGAAAGTTGTTGTCCGGCGTCTTTCATACGTTCTGATGTCGGAGTTAATTTTCTTCCTCTTCTCTGCTATTAACCTGTTTCCTGTAACAAAGCTGCTATCTACAAGAAATAATACACAGTCAATTACCTAAAAGGAAGGTATTTATTGATTGAATTTAGTTTAATTTTTCTGGAAATTATTACCTCCAAAATCATGAGTTTACAATCGATTATTTTAAAAAATCACAACATTTTTCGATATTAGTTTTTTCATATAACACAACAGATGTATTCAATTACAGTTACTATTAAAATTAATATATTATTCATCTCAGGGTTATTTTGAGGATTCTTTGAACTATAAGAAAGTCAGAAATGCTTAGTAAATAGAATCATGCTTTACATTAATTAATATTTGTTTTCTTAAAATGTGATTCAACAAGTTCGTTTTCTAAACGCCAGAGTGCAGACTGCGTATTCACACTGAAGGCTATGAAAGTAAGATGGCTGCCATAGATTTCTAATGAAACCACATTTTACTATTTTTGGTTAAATAAAATAAAGTTTATAATGTTCACACTACGTTTTCTTATAAATTGAAACATGTGGTACTGTTTCTAGTGTTTGTTACTTGTTGGTGATGTGTAATTTTTTAGTTTATTAAAGTAGGCGTTCTCACCCAAAAAAGTTACAGTTCCAAATTTCTAGGCCATGACATGGTTAGATGAATTTTCTGTTTTCATTAATTTTCTGGCATTGATTATTGTGGTTCCATGGATGTCTCAGATGTAGTTGCTTGTGCTGAATCGTTTCATTAATTTAGTATGGTGGTTTTTCCGAATTGTAGTTATTAAATTTTTAAATTTACTGGACATTATTTTTTTTTTTCATCTACTCACTTGGAATACCATTTAACAATTAACAATTCTTGTTGATTAGTTACTCTTAGTAACCAAGAAATTGATGATTTTCTATTGGCTGACCTAGGTACAGTTATAATAAATAGGCTAGTATTAATTATTTTTTGTTCTTCCCTATTTTAGGAAAAATACTCCTTGATAACTTTTAACTATAATTAAAATTAATTTATACAATGTTTTTCTTCATTTAATTACATAAACTTAGATACTTGTATTTTACAATTTAATGGTTTTTTAACTTAGTTTATTTCTGACTTTCACTTCTGTAAATGTATTATTACTCTGGGCACTATTTTCATTTTCTACCATCTCCTTACTTTATACTAATTAGCAAATATATATATTTCTTATATAACCCTGGATCCTTCAAACATAAACAAAATAATCTCTTAATTACATTGATTTTGCCTTTGTGGCCTAATAACACAAAACTACAACAACTTATAGTTTATTACTATAGTACTGCATCTTCACTTATTTGTGATTGATGTCTTTTTCAGTTTTTAACATTTACACATATCATACTATGTTGCACTTTGTACACACCGCACTTTTATGGTAACACTTAGTACATTGGTTTTTACTTGCACCAGTGTTTTATGGTATAAATGTTTTCATAGCATGATACTTAATCCCTCATTTCTGACTTTTGTAATGGGTAACTACTGACTTTTTATTCTAATTATTATACAAATACGCCTTTATTTCTTATCAGTACTGAGCACTGTTTATGTAATGTTACAATATATGGGTGATAGTTTAATCTTGTTTTCAACAAATTCCAGTTACATTGCACTCTGATAGGTTAGAGTCTGTACATAAAATGGACAAATTTTTGGTTAAGTGACCAAAATACCAGGTAAAGTGGTAAGTAAACAGCCATTCCATTCTACTCAGCCTACACATAGATATATATTATTGCCTGCCTTCTTTATTTACAGTCTGGAACAGTACATCTGTTACAGTATACTGGATTTAGTACTGGGTTGAGGCACAGATACTTCTTAAATAATACGTCTACTCTACATGAGTGTTGTGGTTGGTTTCCAGTTAATTTTCACTGGTTGGTTTCCAGTTAATTTTCACTATGTTTCACATTGGTACGCTGATCATACCAGCAGTAAATAAATTAAATTATTGTTCTGAGCGCCAGTCTGGTCCTCTCAAACCATGTGTCCTGGCGAACTGACTTATACACGTGGCAAGCTCTCTTACTGCAACACCAAAGTTGTCAATTTCCAAGATACAACACTGTGTCATGCCCATTCCATTAATGCAATGGTGACGTTTATCAAGCAATCCTTTTTCTTCAAGAAAAGAAACTGCATCCTCTTCTGTGCCAACAACATTCATCAGTTCATCATACCTAATCATTCTGAATAATTAATGTAAATCTTACAACAAAGAACACCGATAAAAAATGGAGCATGTGGCATACAGTGAGAAATGGCGCAAATTTTTGGAAGAAGCTTATTGTAATGGTATGTTTCATATGATTGGGGTTTTTGTATTAGAAATGGAAAGTTTTCTGATAAAATGATGAGAAGTTTAAACAAAAAGTAGCTTATATACAGGGCATTTCTAATGTTTATAGCCTTGTATACTGTTCTGCATTTAATTAACCAAAATTTGGTGTACAAATTTTAAAAAAATTTAAAAGTGTGTGTAATGATAGTACATTGGGTTTGACGTTTCTTTACAAACCCAATTGACTCTGTAGTGTTCTATTGTACGTCTTTTGATCTCACTGTAACTGTTTATTCTCAGTTTCTTCCAGCAATTGTCATGTAACCTGTCTTGTATGTTACTGTATTAAGTTTGAAAATAAACACTTATGTATCTTGTAGCATAAGCTATTAACCGTAGTGCATACTCCTTCTTTATCTAAAAAGTGGTAGATATCTAATACTAACCTATTAAAACTGCGTATTTAATAATACTAACTTATTAACCATAATGCATGTTCCTTCTTTATCTAGAAAATGTTAGATGTTGAGTATTGTGTTTTTACAGAAACACCAGCTAGCTACAGGTAGTCGTGAGTGGTAAGGTGACTCTACACGCTTCTACATTAATACAGCGAGTTCAGTGTCTGTGAATCGCCAGATTGTTCCAGTAACTACATAATTATTCTCGATGCATCGCCTGGAAAGATATTCTGGACCTCTGCGGACCTCCACATGAACTCACATAAATAGGAATCTAAGAGTTCCCTTCTCGTACCACATTCAATCTTGTTTCGGCGTTTACAGGACCGCCATAGGCTTTCTATGCCTTGTGTATGTGCTCCCGTTTGAGTATCCACAAAATGATAACTATGGTTTACAGTCAAATGACTGTACTGTTGTGGCAAATTAACAATTTGCCTGTATGAACGCCACTCATCTGATATTATAGTGGACCTTGGTTCAATATTTTGCTGTATGAGAGGAAGAAGAGTAGCTGCTGAGCGATCTTCGACACAACACAAGAAGCATTCCTTGGTTTCCTGGCAATATCCTCCAAATACCCACTGTTGTGGTAACACCCAGCCAACATTATTTTTTCTCTTAGCAAACACACTCTCGTCAATTTCAACTGTTAAATTCGGTCCTCCAATTTTCTGTGGGTTGCTCATGATGTGTAAGCCACAGATATATCTTAAGTAAGCCGTCCACTCTGTGTGTGTGTTGGCGCCGATTTCCAGTTGAATTTTACTTGTTTTTCACACTACTACACTCTTCACACCAGCAATAAATAAACAAAATTATTTTTCTCAACGGTATTTTGCACCCCTCTAAAAATGTGCCCTGGCGAAGTACCTTATACTCACGGCAAGTTTTTTTATTGCAACACCATCGAGGTCGCTGTCCCATTTTCAATACCATATCAAGTCCATTAATGCAACGATGCGGATTATGAAGTAATCCTTTTTCTTGAAGAAAAGAAACTGCACCGTCCTCTTCTGTACCAATAACACTCAACCATCATAGCTAATCATGAATAATTAATGTAAAACTTCCAGCAAGAACACTGATTAAAAATGTAACGAAACTTAACAAGCCTGTAACACAACCAAACCACAACACAAATGTATATGTATGAGTATGTATATTGGATAATACAATAATATGAATTAGCAAATTCATAAGTGTGTTTTATTTTGGTTTCCACTGTACTATGTGACGATCGGTGAGACCGTCGTAACAATTTAACGAAAAATCCCAATTAATTAAATATTATACTTTGAGGATTATAATTTTACATATACACTAATGTAAAATATAAAACATTATTGTTACCCGATTTCAAGCCTGCAGAAGTCAATCCAAATAAATGATGTCTGAATGTATGTACACACATAAAAGGCAAAATACAAGTGTTCTGTCTTGTCTGCTGTCATAGAAAATATATTCTGTATTTCTTTACTGTTGCAACTTCATTCATGTGAGTGAAAATTAATTTATACAAGTGGTCGCCCAGTGGTCAAAATTCGACCGTAATTCATTAAATTTTTAAGTTTGAACGTTATTGAGGTTCTTTTGTCAAAGAGTATACCCCTATAATCATTGCATATGATTTTTTTGAATTTTGTTCTATTACGTCAGCTGCGAGCTTGTACAAATATGTCATTAGCGTGTGTTGTTTGCCTTAATTCCCTGCAATACCTATGAAATTTAAAATTTAATGTTAGTAACAGTTGAAAAAAACTCACAATTACAGCTTGTATTCATATTTATTTTTTGATATAATTCATTGTCAGTTTTAATTTTTTCATGTTATTATTGAATCAAATAAATGCTAACAAAAAAGGAGACTTGACATTCATAGAAGTATAAGATACATTGTTTTCAATTCCAGTGGATTACATTTCATTTTTGGTAAGGTACAAAATTCGAAAACAGTTTGAAGATGATCTGCTACAAAGCTTATATAATTTTTTAATTTTTTTTTCTATGCATTAATTTTTGAGTTATTTGAAAAATATGAAAGATAGGAAAAATGAGGTTTAGCTTGGCTAAGCCATATTTAAAAAGCAATAACGCGTTTTTTGACATTTCCTTGGGTTTTTTTTATTGCCATACTGACCAGGTTTCGCCAAGGCTACACAGTTATTTTGCCTATCTTTTTCGAATTATATAAAATTTAAATAAAAAATTAATAAAAAATAAAAAATACGTGCCTCATATTTTTTCATATATTTTTCATTAAATCAAAAAAACCGGGCGGTTAAGAAAAAAAATGTTGTCCATTGAACTTAAAATAGTTTGAAAGTGAATTTAATGATTCAGAACTTCTGTGTAAACGATGTTTTTTGTAAAAACTCTTTCATCATTTGCTAAATGCCCTTGGCCATTATATTCGGAAATATAAAATCTCAAACCATCGAATGATCGAACTCTACTTGCTGCGACGTACAACTGACCATGTGTAAAAACTGGCTGCCTCAATAAAATTCCAATTTTTTCGAATGTTTGTCCTTGAGACTTATTTATTGTCATTGCAAATGCAGGTATAATTGGAAATTGAGTTCTTTGAAAGTTAAATGGTAAAACAGTACCGGAATATGTTAAATTTATACGTGGAATCAAAATTCTCTTATTGCGTGCGGTTCCAGTTAAAACTTCACAATCAATAGCATTACGATGCATACACTTGATACGCATTCTTGTTCCATTGACTAATGCTTCCTTTGTATTTAAGTTTCTGATCAGTAAAATGATGCAATTAACTTTCAATACTAACTTATGTGGTGGCAAACCACTAATAGTCAAAGAATTCAAAAACTCTACTGGATAGTTATAGATTTCATTGTCATCATCACAAATTGTTTTATCGTAGCTATGATATGTTTTCTGTTCACCTGGTATTCGATTAAGTATATCAGTATTAATAAAAGTATAACCATCATTTTTAGGTGCTAAAATAACTGACTTCAATATGTTATCTGAGAGTATGTTTTCGGAAATATTTCCATACACCTCATTAATAATATTATTTTCATCTCTTATTAATTGCTGAGGTATTTCAGTAATATTTTCACCAAACTGAGGGAATTGTGGGGCTTCATCATTACCAATTTTTTTCAAGAATTCGACAAATTCTATTTCACTTGGTAAGGCTCTCATATTTTGAGTAAACGTTACTTTATGAAAATAAACAAATTTATGCCAACTCGTGACACAATTTTCAATTAAAGTTGCATGTGATCCATGTGGGACAACTGGTAAGATTTGCCGAAAATCACCGCACAGAAGTATCGTTTTCACTCCAAATGGTTTATGTTTATCATTTTCATCGCATAGATCCTGCAATAATCTATCTATGATTTTCAACACTTGCAGTGGGCACATAGAAATTTCATCAATAATTATCAATGATGATGACTTTATGTAACATCCATAGCTACTATTTGCGGTAATATTCGCTACGGAATTTTCCAAAATGAGTATAGGCAATTTAAACACATTGTGTAAAGTTCTACCTCCAAGTAATAGAGTTGAAGCTATTTTTATGCCACTGAACGCTGTTGCAATGCAACTAAGATTAAGCGAATTTAATTTGTGAATTATTGCTGTTTGTGTGAATGTTTTTCCACAACCTGCATGAGCGGTTAAACAAAAAACATTAGATCCAGTATCATGATGCAAAACTTCACAAATCACACGATCAATTAGATTACGCTGTTCAATATTTGCAGTTTCATAATGCTCAGAAAACAGAAACTCTTGTTCTATTGGATCAATAGCATTTGCTTCGTCTGTTCTCTGCGAATACGTGGGAACTGGTAAACCAAGTTCTTGACATGACAAATTATAAACATTCAAAATATCTTCAATTTCTAATAGAGCTGTATTAAAGGATACTTCTTCGTTGTAATCTCTCAAAAAATCTTCACTAAGATATACTTTAAATTCATTCCATAACGCCAATGCATTGGCTGGCACATTTAATGCACAAATGTAACCAAATAAATTTCGCATTTGTTTTGGTGAATGTAATTCTTTTGCTTCATTTAAATATTCGCGCCATTCATTATCATTTGAAGCAATGCCGCGAGCATGGCACGCTTCAACAAAAGAAGTGTGTATAATTCCATTGTATGTTCTAACATCCTCAAATGATTTTGGACCACAGACATGTAATAAAAGCAATCGTAAATGGAAAAGTTCGATGTCTTTTGGTGATACTACATATATGCGTGTAATGATTTTATCACCTCCACGCCTTCTCTTCTTCCATTTTTGTCGGGAATCTTCCCACACATAATGCAAAGGAATTTCAATATACTTATATTCATGCACTGATGGATCTGATCGATTCAATTCAAAAAATGCTAATAATTTTGTTTGTCTTGCATTTTCAATTGCTTGACGTTCTTGCCCTTCTCGAAAGTAAACATTCTGTCTACGCGGTAAATGAATGTCAAGTCTAACGATGACATGTGATTGAAAATGCATTGGTAATTCATAGATGCGCTATACAGCTTCAGTTGATCCGACATAACGGCCATTTAAAAAATTTTTAACTTCATCAATTTGTATTTCTTGACCTGGTTCATTTCTCTCTGAACCTAATTCAACAGATGCACTGTCATAGCCTTTATACACGTATTTATAAATGTATTTAACACTTTTAACTGTAGTGCATACTTCAACATTTATATGGCAATTAAATCTGGCAAGTAAATACGGATTGTATGGTACAACATAACGATTGTCGAGGCAACTACCGCGAACTTCAGCATTAATACCATTATCACGCCTTCTGATTCACATGTAAATTCATTAAATCGTTTTGGATAATCTTTTGTGCATTTTCCATCTCTCATGCATACAGAATTTGGATTAAGTACACCGCATGGACCATGCATCATGTGTTTTACAACATATTCATGTAATGTAGGATGTGTTTGAATGTTAGGAATCTCCGCAGATACAACTTTATCAATATCGGTAGCGTTAACAATTTTATCTTGCTCATTTAAAGAGAGTAAAATGTGAGCATGAGGCAATCCTCACTTTTGAAACTCAATTGTATAAATGAGTGCTTCAACTTTACCGAAGATTTTTTTTAGTGTAAGGCCCTCAATTAATGCTTTCAGTTTGGACTTGAATATACGCACAACAATATCAGGTCGAAAATTAGCTGACTCACCTACACTAATATTACTAACTATTTCAGGCCAACTTGGATTGCAAGTCATTGTAATAAACAAAGAAGGCTTTCCGAAATGTTGTACAATTGACATTGCATCTAAATAATTCTGATACATATTTCTTGGAGATCCATTGAATGAAGATGGTAAAATTACTCTACGGCCAACATTATTGGCATTGGGGTTCAATTCTAAATAATCTGTTAATTGTTGTAAACTTCAGACCTAAGACTTGTTTGATTTTGTCGAATGAAATGTAACCTTGTGCCCTCTATTCTCACATACATATCCACTGCAGAAATAATTTTTGTGAATGGTGCAACATGCTAAAATCTTCTCTAATTGCAAGTCAATAGGCTGCATACTGAAGCATGGTTAATTTATTTCTGGGCGCTCTTGAATTAGATGTAGTTGGTACATTATGAGAAATATTGATATGCCACCCAGTATCACCATTTGGAAAAAGTAATGGATACGCTAAAGGGTCCAATGATGAATCCAAAACAGAGATATTTTTAATGGTACCATTAACTTTTGAAAACGAAACCATATTTCGTTCAAAGGGTGGCTCACCATCAACTGTACTAAATATTACTGCTACATCAGTTTGAACTGCATCATTATAACGGCGTAGATCTAAATCACGATTTACTTTAATGAGCATACAAATTTCTTTAATTTGATTTTCAACTCTCTGACAATGATCTTTCATTGCAATGAATGACCGAACGAAAGGATTAATGTGTTCCAATTCAAGAGAGATTTCGCGCATTATATTGTTATTGCATGCTTGATTATAGTGTTCACGTAATCTATAATTGACAGCAGTGTCAACATCATAAAAATATAATTGCGCATAACATGGTGAGTGACCATATCCAGCAGTCATTGGACCTGATCTGTGATAAAAAACATCATGTATTTTAAAATGATACACTCCACGCGTAACTGTATCCGAAATTTTAGCTTCTGAGCTAACCATAGCAAATGATGAATTGTATTTACGAATGTTTTCAAAATAATTTTTTGACTTTCTTTTTATTGAAGGTTCATTTGAAGTAAGTCCATCATACAATGATTTAAAGTATTCATTTTGACTTAAGGCCGGTAATATTGCTTTACCCTTATGACAACATGAAGTGAATGCAGTCCTTTCACCTAAAGTGACCTCAGATTCGAAATGTTTTGCATTGCAAAACCTGCATTGTAAATGCATTAATCCACAATCAAAAGTATTAAAATTTCTTGGAATGACATTCAGTGCGCATTTAAATGTATCCCTCAAAATAATTTCATTTTGTATACTATTTACACTATTTAAATTTGCATTTGGTCTATTATCATTTTGACTTTCACGCGAATATATATTCCTTCTTCTTTGTCTCTCACTCTGACCCGTCAATGTTATACTATTTACACTATTTAAATTTCCATTTGGTCTATTATCATTTTGACTTTCACGCGAATATATATTCCTTCTTCTTTGTCTCTCACTCCGACCCGTCAATGTTCTATGTCGAGGCATAATGGAAGTAGGTGCGAATATCTGAATGTAAAAAAAAAACATGTAATGAAATTACTGAAACTAAGATTAGACAGGGTTTAATTTAAAAATAATAAAATGTACTCACTTTTTTGAAACCATCAATAATAATTAGGCGAGAGTAAGTCAATTCAAATTGCTGCTACAAAATTTTCCTTTTGCAACAGGTGTTTATTAAGCAAGCTGTATTTCACTTTCAACTGCACATTAATATATAAAACACAGATATCTAATATACAAAATATAAAATGAACGCTTTTTTGCCTTGACATACACTCCACAGACTATTGTTGCCTGGCAACAAAATTATTTTATTTTTAACAATTACCATTGTTTGAAAAAGTTTAAATGAATTTTCAAGTGCAAATGAATGTTTTATTTTACTTAATTTAATGTATTTGTAACACATATCTATATATATAAAAATACGACATAACCGTACTTTTTCTGTTTATTCGTATATCATTATTACTGTTCTGATTCCGGTATTAATTCGTATGTTCTTATTCCTTACTAAGAAATAATTGTGATTCTTGAAATTTTGAGTATAACTTTCATTCCGTTTTTCAATTTACTATTTCTTTGATGTGAATAAAAAATGTGTAAGTACCTACTTGATTTTTATTCTATTATTATTTTCTTTAGTTGATAGGGTTAATAATAATAATTATAAAGCACACGTGTTTTCTAGATTCACAGACGACATAACCGTACTTTTTCTGTTTATTCGTATATCATTATTACTGTTCTGATTCCGGTATTAATTCGTATGTTCTTATTCCTTACTAAGAAATAATTGTGATTCTTGAAATTTTGAGTATAACTTTCATTCCGTTTTTCAATTTACTATTTCTTTGATGTGAATAAAAAATGTGTAAGTACCTACTTGATTTTTATTCTATTATTATTTTCTTTAGTTGATAGGGTTAATAATAATAATTATAAAGCACACGTGTTTTCTAGATTCACAGACGACATAACCGTACTTTTTCTGTTTATTCGTATATCATTATTACTGTTCTGATTCCGGTATTGTTCATCTGAATCCGACTTAATTTTGATTGTTTTAATTATTTTTTCCAGAAAAATGCCGCCAAAAAAGTCTAACCTCTACAATCGGCATAGTAGAGAGTCCCGGCGCAAACGTTTTGAAAGAACTCACCAGTCGGCCGATCAAATTGAGGATAGAAACGTATCTCAAAGAACCAGGACGGCAGAGAACCGTATGCAAGAGTCTCGAGATCAGCGTGATGAACGTCAGCAACAGAATCTATTGAGAACAAGAGCAGCGCGTGAACAAAATATTGCAACATACAGAACGCGAGAACAAGAGAGACAGGAAACCAGTCGCACATTCAATCGTTCATATTTCGTTCGTCTTGCGTTCGAATATGCACCAGACATCAATTATTCTGCACATCCTAAAATTAGCATCGGTGCAACGGACAAAGAATGTCAATTCTGTCGGGCATTAAAATTTCGCAATGAAACACCTGGCATGTGTTGTGCGTCAGGGAAAGTCAAACTAAAGACTCTTCCAACTCCACCAGAACCTTTAAAATCACTTCTTACTGGCCAATCGCACGACTCAAAATTATTTTTGAGCAAGATTCGACAATTCAATTCTTGCTTTCAAATGACGTCATTTGGGGCAAGCAAAATTTGCGATCTATCAACCAATGGACGCAATTTTGAAACTACGTTCAAAATACAAGGCCAGGTATATCATACAATCGGGTCGTTGATGCCAATGCCTGACGTCGTACCAAAATTCTTACAAATTTATTTTATGGGTAGCTGTGAAGAACGCGTGACAACTCGGTGCCAGCATAATTATATTGAACGAGCAGAAGAGAGAACAATTGTAGAGTTATTGGAAAATTTGTTGGAAAGTCGTAATCAACTTATTCAGTTGTTTAAACGAGTGTCGCCACAATTAAAAAACGACTAAATATCACTATAATATTGACGACTCGGAACACAAAGTTTTTTATAAGTAAAAACGTAAAGTTTTACCTTACAGCCTAAACCGTCTTTCACCTATAGAAGGCTTCATCAGAGGCTGTCGTTAGTAGCGCTGCTCGTCTTGTTGTTGGCGACGAGAAAGTGTTTCGAAAGATTGAAGCTGTGTGTGTGTGGTGAGATGTGTTCGAATAATGCGTGCGATTTGAATTGTGTCTGTTCGTTTAGGATGTCGTTTTTATTTGTTTTTGTGTGTTTGTATATTTCTAATTGTTCTAGAGTGTCTAGTTTTCGGCCTTTTGTGTGTACGTGTAGTATGTTCATGTTATTGTCGATGTTTTTATATGTGTGGTTTGCTTCAATGAGGTGGTTTGCGAAGGTAGATTCTGTAGTGGTGTGGAGTGCTTTTGTGTGTTCAATGTATCTCTGTTTGAAGCTACGTCCTGTCTGGCCTTAAAAAACGACAATTTTCAAATCGTTATTAATGCCGACAAAGTGCCTTCAGGAGAACACGCTGGCAGGTTCAACGCGCCAACTGTAGATGAAGTTGCTGTAATAATGGTTGGCGATCCAGTTAATAGCCGGGCCATCAAAATAACACGTCGAGACAGCACTATAAGTATTATTTCTGATATTCACCGTTCATATGATGCCCTTCAATACCCGCTGATATTTTGGGATGGACAGGATCAATATCACATCAATATCAAACAGTGTGATCCAGTGACTGGTAATGAAACAAACAAAAAAGTAAGTTCAATGAACTACTACGCGCACCGATTAATGATTAGGCGTTACCAGGACAACTATATCCTTTTATATCGTCAGCTCTATCATCAATACGTAGATTGATGGCCATCATGTACGCTAAGATTGAAAGCGAACGTTTAAGATTTATTAGACACAACCAAGCAAAATTAAGATCAGAGGAATACATCCATCTACGAGATGCTATTACCGGAAATATTGATGGAAACTTAAACATTAATGACATCGGAAATGCGTTCATTTTACCTTCAAGTTATATCGGAAGCCCACGAAATATGCAGGAATATATACAAGACGTCATGACTTACGTACGTCATTACGGTCGTCCAGATTTGTTTATAACGTTTACGTGCAATCCGAATTGGGAGGAAATACAAACTTTGCTATTACCAGGTCAACAAGCAATACATCGTCATGATCTGACGGCACGTGTATTTAAACAAAAATTGAAATCTTTGATTGATTTCATAGTAAAATATTCAGTTTTTGGCAAAACAAGTTGTTGGCTATATTCGATTGAGTGGCAAAAGCGAGGTTTGCCTCACGCCCATATTTTGATTTGGCTTGAAGTTAAAATCCGTCCAGATGAAATTGATCAAATAATTTCAGCTGAGATTCCCGATCCAGCAATTGATCCAGAATTTTATGAGATTGTCACCAGTCACATGATCCACGGCCCATGCGGTGTTTTTAATATGACATCGCCATGCATGGAAGATGGAAAATGTAAGAAGCGTTTCCCAAAGCAATATACGAATGATACTATCACTGATATCGATGGTTATCCTTTGTATCGTCGCCGAAACGCTGAGAATGGTGGACACACTTTCAAAATGCGAATCTCAAATCCTACAAATCAAGTTGAAATTGACAATCAATGGGTGGTACCCTACTCACCGTTGCTTTCGAAAACTTATAAAGCTCATATAAATGTAGAGCTGTGCAGTTCTGTAAAATCCATTAAGTATATTTGCAAATACGTTAATAAAGGTAGTGATTTGGCCGTTTTTGAAGTACGAAATATCAATAGAAATGACGAAATTTTACAATATCAAATGGGTAGATACATAAGTAGCAACGAAGCTATCTGGCGTATTCTAAGTTTTCCCATACATGAAAGAGAGCCTTCCGTCCAACATCTTGCAGTTCATCTTGAAAACGGCCAACGGGTATACTTCACAGAACAAAATGTCCTCCAGAGAGCACTTGAGCCACCAAAAACCACTCTAACTGCATTTTTCACGTTGTGTCAACAATCTGATGCTTTTGGCCAATTTGCAAAAACATTGTTTTACACTGATATTCCACAATATTTTACATGGAACAAATCAGGAAAAAATGGGTACCACGTAAACAAGGAGAAACGCATCCTTCAATAGCGGGCATATTTAAAGCCAAAAGTTTGGGACGGCTTTATACAGTACATCCAAAACAAAGAGAGTGCTTCTTTTTGCGTTTGTTATTGGTAAATGTTCCTGGACCAACTTCTTTTGAATTTTTGCGAACAGTTAACGGTCAAGTGTTCAATACATATCAAGAAGCATGTCGCGAGTTGCAACTGCTGGAAGATGACAATCATTGGGACTTGACACTTGCTGATGCCGCATTAACGTCTATGCCGAATAGTATTCGCCAACTGTTTGCAATTATTTTGACGACATGTTATCCAACACAATCATCGACTTTGTGGGAAAAATACAAAAACTACATGACTGAAGACATACTACACCGAGTTAAACAAACGAACCAATGCTTAAATATGGATTTTACACCAGAAATGTATAATGAAGCATTAGTATTGATCGAGGACTTATGTGTTTCAATTTCAAATTTGCCACTTAATCATTTTGGTATGCCATCACCAGATCGCCCGGCTACAGACTTAGTTAACAGTGATTTGCAACGAGAAAAACAGTTTAACAACCATGACTTAGCTACAGTAGTTGCAAACAATGAGCTATTATTGACTGACGAGCAGAAGAATATTTACCATCGGATTATGCTGGCTGTTGATGGTAAACAAGGTGGCTTTTTTTTCTTGGATGCACCGGGTGGGACCGGTAAAACATTTTTAATATCGTTGATCCTTGCCAAAATAAGATCACAACAGAAAATTGCATTAGCAATTGCATCTTTAGGCATTGCTGCCACTTTGTTGGATGGTGGGCGAACGGCACATTCAGCGTTCAAGCTGCCATTAGATGTTCATAACAAGCCAAATGCAATGTGTAACATTAAAAAAAGAAGCGGAATGGCTGCAGTGTTGCAGGAAAGTTCAATAATAATCTGGGATGAGTGTACAATGGCTCATAAGCATTCACTCGAAGCATTACATAGAACTATGCAAGATTTAAACGGTAATGATAGACTGTTCGGTGGTGCTATCTTACTATTGTCTGATGATTTCCGACAGACATTGCCAGTCATTCCTCGCTCTACTTTTGTCGATGAAATAAACGCATGCCTAAAACAATCGTTTTTATGGAGAAACGTCGAAACACTCCGATTGACAATAAACATGCGAGTTCAACTCCAAAATGATCCAGCGGCACAAGTATTTTCTAAGCAATTGCTGGATATTGGAAACGGTGAAATTGATTCTCGGCCTAATACACAATGCATAACACAATGCATATTGCCAGACGATTTCTGCACTGTTGTTCAAACAAAAAATGAACTAATTGAGAGTGTTTTTCCGGATATACTGACTAACTACTTACTACTTAGATCACAATTGGCTTAGTAGTCGTGCTATTTTGGCAGCAAAAAATGTTGATGTGGATCTCATTAACTACCAGATACAACAATTGTTGCCAGGAGAATTGATGTCATTCAAATCAATCGACGCTACTGTGGATGAAAACGAAGCCGTGAATTTTCCAATTGAATTTTTAAATTCTTTGGATATATCAGGAATGCCACCACACAATCTTCAGCTAAAAATTGGTTCACCGATTATTCTTTTGCGTAATTTAAACCCCCCTAAATTATGCAACGGTACACGTTTGGTCATCAAAAAGATCACCGGAAATGTTCTTGAAGCAACCATTTTGACTGGAAAGTTTAAAGGAGAAATCGTCCTGTTGCCACGTATTCCGATGATACCATCAGATTCTCCAATACCATTCAAAAGGCTTCAATTTCCCATTCGTTTGGCTTTTGCGATGACCATCAATAAGTCTCAAGGCCAAACAATGTCTGTTTGCGGATTAGATTTAGAAAATCCATGTTTTTCCCATGGGCAACTATACGTTGCTTGCTCACGTGTAGGAAAACCATCGAATTTATTAGTGTTAACAAAAGAGAGGTTGACAAAAAATATCGTACATCGACTAGCGCTTAATTAAGCTTTAACTATGAATTATTGTTATTAAAGGTAATGAGAGTACTTACTAATAAAATAAAAGATTAGAAAATTTATGTTGATTTGTATTGATAAATAAAATATAGAATTAAAACTTTCATGTTTCGTTTGTGCTTAATTTTGTCTTCTAAACTCTTTCCTAATCACTATCAGATTTTGACTCAACTATCCGTTCTCTACTCCGTCCATTTTTAGATCAGCTCATACGCCGATGTTTCTTTGTTACTGATCATTAACAATATTATACCAAATAGTTGATTATAATATCAATTTAACATGTAATAACTAAGCCACAGCAACGCGTGGCCGGGTCAGCTAGTTATATATAAATTTTAGCTTTCTGCACTCCTTCTCCATATAAACTTTAACTATGCCAAATCTCACACTCCTCCGTGCGCGCAATATGCTTAAAAAGGGGTACAAAGTTTTCTCTTCACGTATTAATATATAAATAAATAAATTTCAAATCATCACCTGGAATCTACACTGTTGACTGTAAACAAATACAATAAATTCCTTTAGTGATCACTTTGGGCCAATATGAATTTAATAGCACTAGCCGAATAATAACAATAACTGATAACAAGATTATGCAAGATTTGCCATTACTTTCCCATACCTGTGATTACAGGCATATTGATATACCTGTTACTATGTGTACAGGTATTACTATATATATATATTGTATGTTAAAACTGAGGTGTATTTTATAATCTGGAACATTTTATACCAAATGATATAATCCCAAAAGATAATGTAAAACACAAAATTACAACAAACACACCAAAAGTATCTATAGAAATTAAAAAATAAACAAAATTTTATAAATCACAAATTATTCAATAAATGATTAATTTATTCAATAAATGTACCATAATTTATTAGATACTGCAATTATTTTTTATAGAAACAAACATCCACCAGTAGCTACAAAACCAATTTTCCCTATAATTTTCCCTGCAAGGTCCTGATCTTTTCGATACATTGTTGGATTGTTAATGCTAGCATTTTTTAATTCTTTTCCCTAAACATTTTGAAACCATAATTTCAAAGCGATACTACCTGAGATGCCTTTCCATTGTGTTTCCTTCTGCTCCAAAAAAAATATTTTGTTGTGGTGTTGATAATGTCTTTATTCTTTAAAATTTTGTGCGAGGGAGATTGCAATATTTTTAACTGAACTGTAGCATTTCATTGTCTCAATTTTTGTCATTTTTTGTGCTACTGTAAAGTGTTCACTTTTTATTTACACTTATGTCATGCCGTTTGTATTTTACATTTTTACACTTTCTGTCAAGCTACTGTAAAGCTACAGTAAAATATAAAATTTAATTAAAAAAAAAAGATCAAACCAAGCACTTGTCTGTAATGAACAGAACACTGTGTAATAACTGAAATATATGAGAGTTTTATTTAAGGTTATTGCTGCTCTCACATCCTACCTTCCAGTATTTGTGTATCATCCGTCAGAACAGTGAATAACAACAGGATACTAAGTCATTCTTACTACTGTTCAGGTGCATTTAGCATGTACACCAGAGGCAGATTTATGCATAGGCAAAGTAGGCAACTGCCTACGGGCGGCAAATTTTGTAAAGGTCGTTATGTTGTTTTTATACCTAGGAGATGTTTCAAATGCCACTCCATTTCGTCTCAATATGATAAGAAGCTTTTAAAAATATATATTGTTTAGTAACTAGGCTTATTACATAAAGAGAATAGTTCATCATTTACTTCTGATCTGTATATGAAGTAGGCCCTACATCGCTTTTTCACAATTACATTTAGATACATTATATATGTGATACTTCCATTATATTAATTATTTAACTATTAATTTGTTTACATTCAAATTTCGAACATCTTTACCGACTCTGTAATTTGACATGAGTGAATGTCAATAGATGCCACTAGCTGCTAACAGACAGACTATGAGCATAGCATAATTTCATACCCAACTCTAGTGCCAATTGAGCTTCGACCTGCCGAGGAGGGAAATAAGAGGTCTACTCATAGTACATGTCCGTTAAACACCTGTTGTATTTTACATAAATCGTTAAATATATATTCTTCAAATAAATTAATAGGCAAAAAGTGATAAGTGAAAGGATGATTATGTCAAAAGGTAATGTATTTTCATTTATTATGTTGGGGTAATATTAGTGGAATGATAATATTCTACCACTACTGTATTATAGTATACAAATCTAGTGATATATCTTGGCACAATACTATGTAATAAATTTGGATAAAAGGCTCATTTCAAACAGAAAGGATAGCTGGTGTGATCATACATAACAGATTTGTATTAGTTTTTTGAGAATTTATTCCTATCAAACTGCAATAAGCATATTTTCAAACCTTTATGGATGTATGTCATGTAATTTACAGATTGCAACAAAAGAAACAATAAAAATATATCTTTTCAATTAAACAAAAATTGGTCTTGTAATATGAGTCGGTAATACAGCAGGAACTAATAAGTTAATTGCTATTACAAAATGCCTTATTCCTTTTTCATGATGATCAGATTTTGCTATACGCCTGCATAAATAGAAATTATTAAAATGCTTAACTCTCAATACAAAGTATTTAAACTATTTAACATGAAAAGTTCATCATGTCACATATTCTAGTAACAAGGTAAGTTTTTGGAATAGTGTTTTAGCTGAATTTATACACTAGGAGGACACTCAACATTTAGTTTGTGTGTGTAACTCAGGTTACTCAAAGAGAACTATTTGTGTAAATTCAAATTTAATAATACAAATCTACTACCATAAAGGCCTGGAATGCTATGCATTAAAGAATTTTAACTAACTTCATATGGGGGAAAACTGGTTTACATACATTATTTCTGAAAATAATAAACCTGAAATGTAATCACTACTACTTATATAAAGTTAAGTGCAATAATTAAATAGATTCTTCAACTTGGATGTTGCAAACTTCAGGTGCTAAGCTTTTATTTTTAATTTAACATCAGTTTATGTTCGGCAACGTTAAAAAGAACACGTTATGGCCTCTGAGAAAGTACAATGTGAGTGGAAGCTGGCTTAAATGAAGGTAACCATTTTATCTAATAATTAGTGTCCCATGATAGAAAACATGTGCAATACATATTGTAAAAAGAAGGATATTATTTTTACTTCCATGTTCCATAACAAAATGGATGGAAAAAAAATCGCGTTCGAGATAAGGGCTGATTCTGATTGTACTACCCTCAAACCATGAAGAAAAGTCATTTTTTGAAAGATGTCTGTGTGTAGAATTTTGTCTATGGCAAACGATAACTGCCGCAAATTCAAATAATTTTTTGCATATTGTAGAGGACTCAAGGTCTGTTGATTTTGGTGAAGATCGGTTAAGGAGAAGGGGTAGTTTACCTGCAACGTTTTATGTTTTAACAAGAGTAAAGTACTTAATTTTGATAAATAAAGTATCCTGAAAAGAAGGTCATAATTACACCACTGTAGAAAGGTAGATGAAATATCTATAAATGAAAAGGGGTAAGGGGAAGTTGAAGGGGGACGGGATTATTTTCTATAAATGAAAATGATAGGTGAAGGGGAGGGGATAATTCTTTATGTGTACTACGTTATCGGCAACAAAGAAGTAGTTTGTTGATAAAATCCCTTCACGGGCTGTTTGGCCGTGGTCCAATGTTTTCTGCAAAACCAGACGTTTCGGAAGTCCCATCGACTGCCATCATCAGTGAAAATCAAGTGCGCTAACGTGAGGTGGTATATGTTAGTGACCACAATTCTGTGCTTGAGGCTGAAGATAGAAGTAGTTTCTGTGGAAATATTTCATTTCTAAAATGATTTTAAATATAAATCTTAAAACATGGAAGTCATGTATGGTTCGCCATACCCATATTTTATTTATTTGCATCGAATAGTATTATTGTTTAATAAATGTTCTATCCAGATCAAATTATGTGTATGGAGTTCTGGAAAAATTAGACAGGCATAAAGTTTTGTTTGTTTATTGTAAACTGTATTATGTTTGGAAGTATCCCAAAGTAAATTTAACATTAGTCATGTCACTCAGTGATGCCAGTCCAGTTTTTTAAGGCTAGGAGAATCCTTGAAATGTTTGGACCATCACTAGGTCATGATGGATCAAATCATCAAACTTCAGTTTGCTGTGAAAAACTGGCAGATTTGAGTAGTCACTTGATAAAGGATGGTGTTGTAAAAACAACAATTCTTTCAGAATTATTTTATGGCCCTGTCAGTCTGCAAATAACTATCACTCGTTTAGACCTTCAGCAGATTAAAACTTTTCTTATTCGTGTTAGCAATATATCATGTAAAACTGCTAGAAGTATGGAATACAAAGACAAATCGAGCATTGTACATTTTTAGGTTAGGTACACTTTACAAAACCTTTTCATCAGATGTTCAAAAGAGCAAGCGTGTAATTGTTGTTTTTCTTTTTTTTATAAGTCCCTTAGTAAGGTTTCTCAGCAACAGCAACTGGATGTCAAAGTTTGCTTCTAGGATATGTTTTATAAAGTAGTGGAAACTTGCTACTTGAACACAATACACTTGCACACAACATTCCAGAAGTCTGTTCTAAAAACAATTATAATCAACCTGCTGTTTCAACAGTACCTACTAATAATGCAGCATGGCAACATTTAAACCATTTTTGTTGGTCTGAACGTTTGTTTCAAGCTGAGTATACCAAATATGTTTGTAATAGGTTTATAATTTAAGATGTGAAGTATATGAAGCCATTACTAGTACCTGGTCATTAGACAAGAAATTATAACTATAATTTCCATTAATTTTGTTAATGTTCTTTGCCATTCATAATTTAGTTATTTTTTTAATATCAGGAAAAGTTCTGATGAAATTTCTGTACGTGTCATTTTTGGTCTCTCTCTCCCCCCCCCTCATTTTTATTTATTGAAAAAGCATAAAAAACTGACACGCCTCTATATGTGTCCACATTGCATAAAATTAAAAAAAATTAATCCAAGAAATTAAAAAAAACTTGTAAACTCTGAAAACATTTGTTCTAATACAGAATTCAATTAAATAAAGAAAAAAAGGAATTGTGTGTGTGCTAGTGTGTGTGTGTGTTTTAATGGAGACATCTCCCCCCTTGCTCCTCAACCCCTTTCAGAAAGTGAACAGACAGAACAATACCTGACCTGCAAATGGTCTTGAAACATACTTGTGATCTTACAAAAGAGGATCAGTCCTCTGTGTGTTTTAATGATAATTAGTTAACCAATGGACATGTCATGGACAACAAAATCCAAGAATTTACAAATGAATAATGAAAACGCAAAGATTAAAAACTAATAAGAAATCATTCAATAGACATAAAGAAACAAATTAGTAAAATTTATTAATGAATCAAAGGAATTCAGAAATTCAACTGATAATCACACATTAGTACATAGTGTCACTAATTTTACAATTCCACAAAATTTTTAACTATTGGATAGTGAACACTGGATTTCAATATAGTAAGCGTACACATATTAATGTAGGTTGTTTCACAAAAAGTGAATGGAAAAGAAAAGAATACACAATTTCAACTTTTTTAAACTGAAAACAAGAAATTCTTTACAGTTAGTGTAACGTATTGTGTTACTGTACGACACAGCAGTGCTGTTAATGTGCTAATTAAGATGCATTAAATGTATAAATAAAGCTAAATGACCGAATAAGATATTCTTAGATGTAGTGTAGTAATTCAGGTTAGGTCTAATTGCTCATTAGACTTTGTCTAAATTTTAAAGATGTTTAGGACCGACCATTAAAAACATTGTTTGTACATATGAGATATGAGTAGGGAGTAGATGTATTAATATAATGTTACCCAACAAGATCAGGAACAATTATGTATATTACAGTTAGTGGACTTAAAAACCTGCAGTAGAAACTCCAGTTTTTATAAAACAAATAGGGACAGAATTGAAGATTTCTTGTTTGGAAATGTTATATCTGTTTTCTTCACAAGTAACTAAAATGTTGTTAATGGCCTTTTTTTAAGAGTATGAAAATACAATAGATACTGTACTTGAAAAAAGGTGAATTTTATTGGTACATACTAAAGTATAGAGTCCTATTTGTTTCTATTCATTAACAAAGGTCCGTACTGTAATAATTTTGTGTGTAATATACAAGCATTCTTTAATATGTTTACGAGATTCTCCAATTTTATTTGCATTCATTCAGACCGTAGTAACATTAAATTCCACTGTAACCCATTATTAATACTTAATCATTTGCGTGTTAAACAGAAACTGCACACTGCTTTTTATTGCATTATGTTGAAAAAAGGATTTGAATGTACTTGTTTGGTTATACGTTAGATTGTACTTGGCTATAGGTTCTAAATTGGAAATAGGTTTTAATTCCGGTACTTCGAATAAATACAGCCTTTAATGTTATATACAGCCTTTTATCCATACAATAACTACAGCCTTTGAATGTACACTAAATAAGGAAAATGTTTTTAAGTCTAATTAATTTTAAAAATCTAAAAGGTTAAGTTAGATTGTTAAACGTAGACACAACCTCCAAAAATCGTCTCTGTACCGTAATTATGTGCGATAAATGGAAACTAATTTCTGTACTTCCAGTAAATACAGCCTTTTAATAAAATATGTATCAATAAACCCCAATAAAATATGTACCAATAACGTACTAGGTTATACGTTCTAAATTGGAAATAGGTTTTAATTCCGGTACTTCGAATAAATACAGCCTTTTATCCACACAATAAATACAGCCTTTTAATGTACACTAACTAAGGAAATGTTTGTTAAGTCTAATTAATTTTAAAAATCTAAAAGGTTAAGTTACATTGTTAAACGTAGACACAACCTCCAAAAATCGTCTCTGTACCGTAATTATGTGCGGTAAATGGAAACTAATTTCTGTACTTCCAATAAATACACCTTTTTAATGTACACTAACAAAGTAAATTTTATTTAAGTTACTTTGTCGTACATAACCTCCATAATCTGCCATTAGTTACTTGTGAATAATACACATCCAGTAGAAATCTGGACACGGAAAATTCGTACAAGCGAGGCGACGAAAGTTTGACTTTGCCGTACCATCGTAAGCTAGATCCGTATTTTGTATATACGGAATTGACAGTGCCGCACAAAAAGCCTCAAGATCCAATAAATTTATTTTTGCAAATTTAACTAATTGATTTTATGTAATATTAGTAAATATTCTGTTTCATTTCTTTAGTAAAATGATTGACGTTTTGTTTATTATTATATTTTTAATGTTCTGATGTTGGCTTCATAAAGATTTAAATAACTTGCAGCAAGTAGAAAATGGCGTACCTTCGTAGCGGGGTAGATAAGCCTAATGTCAGTAAAGAATTGCCGAACTTAAAGATAGAGATAGAGAATGATCTGGATAGTAGAATGGAAACTGACGAACTGGAAGATGATAAAAATAGTTCATTTACAGAAGAAGAAAGTGCGGAAGAAGGTGAATTAGTCGAACCCGATGATGTAGGGTTAGGAGCAGAAAGGTTACGTACTGTTCCATTGAAGAGGTTAAGAACTGTTAATTCTGGACGATCCATTCTGAGATATGATACAAAGGTCAGTCTTAGCTATAATATGTGAAGCTAAATTGAATTACCAGTATGACGTCCGACGAGAAACCACCGTTCATGGATTAGAATAAGATATTTACATTTTGATTAAAGTTTACATGGGATTTGGTAATTGTTTGTTTACCTTTGTTCCTTTTGTTAATTCATGTGGTTAAGTAATGCGATAAGCCGTAGGTATATCAGCCACAAGATGTAGGCCTATAGGTATTGTTTACTATTTGTAGTAAACATTTTTGTCAACCAGTTTGTTTCCGCAGTACACTGCCTTCAAAATGTTAGGACTCTTTGTGTTATAGTATGTCAGGGTGTTTCGTTACACATAGTAGCTTAAGCTTTACTGATTAAAATAAAGGTGGTTGTTAGTAATTTTTAATGTAGAAAACATTTTCCATATTTAATACATGTGGTCATAAACATTGAAATACATTAAGATAAAAGCAAACTTCCTGGAAGGAAAGAGTATTCAGAATGGCAAGATCATTTGGGTATGATTGTAATCTTCATAGTAGTAAACAGGATGTGGTAGAACAGAATAAGTAATCATATTTAAAAGTTAATGTGATGCATAAATCATACATAATATTTCCTACCACAGTTTAATGTTTTGAAATTCAAGTAAATACAGTATAAATGTCTTTATCAGTGTAATCGACATAAACATATTGTTCCTTTGTGTTATTTACGTATATTTATATAAAATAATGGTTATACATGGTAAAAGCATCTTGCTTAAATAGAACTAAATCATTTTTTGTTGTAATTTGTACTATGTGTTTGTAGGCTACTAATTAATTCCTGTCTGTATTACTGAAATACTTTTGGGTTGTTAGGGTAGGCCAGCTTAAGTCATAGGTAGCATGACAAGAATTTTACTTCATCTGGCAATTTATCAAGGGGTTACCTAGGTACTCATTTTGACAGGCTGTTAGGCCTGAAAATAAAGTAGGTGAACATGTTATGATTTTGTTGTGTATCCAAGCGCTAAGCCATCAATGTCTAAATTAGAAGCCCAGTATCTTATGAGGCTCAGGACTGATTTAGTGAGTGTTATTTTTGAATTTCATTTCAATATTTGGTACCCAATATTTAATACAAATTTTTTCATAAAAATGTCAATTTTTGGAATTTGTGCTTTGTACACTTATAAACAGTTTGTAATTAATAACCAACTAAATAATTTTGAAAGACTTACTTGTTACTTTTGTACAAATAAGTACTTTTGTTTTGGAGGTTAGTTTTATTTTGTATACGCTTAATTATAAAATATGAAACAGATAAATATAGATTTATACTGTATAAATATTTATTTCTATTAAAAGCAACACTACATTTTTATTAAGTTATCAGAAACTATTTATATTTATTTCTGATAACATTATTTGCATGTTTTTTATGGATTATTATTTGCATGGAGACTTCGGATATTTGAGCCATTGGTTAAAAAGGCAGCCATCAATTTATTTTGGACAGATATAAAAGGAAAGTCTTGGACAGATATAAAAGGAAAGTCTTAAGAAATTATCTATTGAGTGATTTCAGTGGTACTCGGGCACATTATTCTCCTGCCAACTACATAGGAATTGTGTAGCTTGGTGTAGTTCACCAAGCTCGATTTTTGTTATTCACAGTGACTGAAATATCTATATGAAAAGTAGCTATCAAGATTTTTATATTCAATGTTTAACTAGTATACTTTCTGACCTGCAAAACTTGGTCACTGTTTTGTTCGAGGTACCGTACATTTATTGTTAAATAAATTATTATTATTAGACTTCAAAAATTTTGTTATTAGACAATTTTTCAATTATCAGAAAAATATGAAATTGAATATAGGTAACCCAGTTTTTGTTTAATAAAGTAACAACTGTAGAACAATCATACAGTAAATGCTAAAAATTACAAACAGTTGAATTTGTGATAAAATTCCCTTTATTGTGATACCCAGCTGGATTTTTACAAATTTTTTAAATCTCGGGATAAATTTTTTTTGAAATTTTCAAAACTATACTATATTCAGATTTTGATTAACATTCTCTTTAATTTGCAATTTTATCAAACTTTTTGGGCCCTGGCATCCAGAATTATGAAATTTCCAAAAATTCACACTATATTCAGATTTTAGTTAAAATTCCTTTTAATTTGATACACCACATGCATTTTTACAATTTTATTAAAATTTTCACTTACTTTTTGCCCCAGAATCTCAGAATTTTGAAATTTTCAAAAATGAATACTAAATTCATATTTTAGTTTAAATTTCCTTTAATTTTAGTATCCCACATGGACTTTTGCGATTTTTTCAAAATTCGACCTAAAATTTTTGTCTTAAGCCCTCCCCCCTATTTATAGTGGGATGAATCTCAGAAACTGTAGGGTAAAAGTACATATGGTTACGCGTGCCAGGTTTACAAATATCACTTGAAGAATTCAAAAGTTATCTTGAGACATACCCCAAATAGACAGGCAGACAAATACCAAATGGTTGAGATAAACCTGGAAACTTGCTTCATTCATTCAATTATAACATTGACTACAATTTTAAATGTAGTATATCCATTCTGTCTGTAAAATCTGATTTATATGTTTTAATCTGTTTATGAAATATCCTTACCTATATCAAATATTTAGTTCTGATTTATTGTGAAAATAGTAAATCATCGTTACTATTTTAAACTATACTTATTGTATTTTGTATATACGTATGTGTGTGATACTTTTGCGTTATTGGGTAGCTGGTTAATTAGGCCAAAGTATACTGCTATTGTGCATTGTCAGTGTAACTTTTCTTTTTGTAAGTTTTAATAAACATCTTCTAGCTTTTTTTCTGTTTTATTTTTTGTAGTTGCTTGTTTATAATTTTGATGTACATGAAGAAATAATACAAAATTAAAATTCTTATTCTCTCTAATACTAGTCTGCAGTTCTTATTCCTGTATTGTTTCAAGAACTTTTGTGTTAATTTGTGAATTTCATGTATATCCAATCTGGAATGAGCTGGTGAAATAGCTTGTAACCAGTGGCATCATCATCATTGTCATTATCATAAGGGGCACCATAACCTTGGTCAGTTCTGGCCTGCAGGAGACTGTACCAACAATATCTTTTCACTACACTGCAGCTTTCAGCCTTTTCCATGTATCTCTGCACATTATATTGCCATCTCAGTTTTGGTATTCCTATTTTTACTTCCATGTTCCATAAGGGAATGGAAGTATGGTCATGGCGAAAAAAATCGTGTTCGAGATAACGGATGATTCTGATTGTACTACCCTCAAAACATGAAGAAGTCATTTTTCGAAAAGTGTCTGTGTGTAGAACTTTTTCTATGGCAAACGATAACAGCCGCACATTCAAACAGAATCAAATAATTTTTTGCATACTTCCCTGAATTGCAGAGAACTCAAGACCTTTAGGTTTTGGTGAAGATCTGTTAAGAGAAAGGGGTAGTTTATCTGCAACGTTTTATGTTCTAACAAGGGTCATTTTTTATATGATGAACGATAACTGCCGTAAAGTCAAACAGAATCAGATAATTTTTTGCATACAGCCCTGAATCGTAGAGTACTCAAGGCCTATTGTTTTTGGTGAAGATCGGTTAAGGGAAAGGGGTAGTTTACCTGCAACGTTTTATGTTTTAACAAGGGTAATTTTTTCTATGATGAACGATAACTGCCGCACATTCAAACAGAATCAAATAATTTTTTGCATACATCCCTGAATTGCAGAGTCAAGACCTTTGGATTTTGGTGAAGATCGGTTACGGGGAAAGGGTAGTTTACCTGCAACGTTTTAAGGAAATGGAAGTATGGTCATGGCGAAAAAAATCGTGTTCGAAATAATAGCTGATTCTGATCGTACTACCCTCAAAACATGAAGAAAAGTCATTTTTCGAAAAGTGTGTGTCTGTGTGTAGAATTTTTTTCTATGGCAAACGATAACAGCCACAAATTCAAACAGAATCAAATAATTTTTCTCCATGCCGATATTTCTTCTTCAGCTTCCAGAAATCGCACTGATATCTATCAATTCCCCTATCTATGTGTTGTCCAACTGGGTGAGTACAGAATATTTAAAAACCACCTTATTAAGTGATATTTAATATGAATATGTCCCAATAGCTACTGCAATCCAGTGTGAGGCGTTTATATGCAATGGGCAAATGATGCCTCTACTCCATTTATATGGCATCTTTTCACTTCTTCTTTTTTTTATTATAGTGTTGTGCAGTTTCAGATTACTTGTATTTCTCTGGGAAATAAACTTGAAACATTCTGTGGGAACATCATGTAGTCCAGGTGATCTGTTCTTCAGTCTTTTTGTGGCTTCTTCAACCTCCAGTAGTAATGATGATTCTTCTACATCACTCTGTGTACTCCCAAATGAGCTCTCTGTACTCTCTTTCTTGATTCTAAATGAGCTTGTTTTGTGACTTCTCCTTCCCCATTGAGAGAGTGGTCATAATGTGCATCTGTTTAAGATACTTCCTTTCTCATTGAACTGACTTCCGTCTTTACTTCTTTACTTTTGATGTTGACAGTGTTATTATTGTCTGTCAAATAATTTTGATATATATATATTTTTTAATTAGTGATAATTGTACCAGTTTTCACCTTTGGATTGCTAAAATTTCACATAATTTGTTTTGGTGCAATAAAACATTGAAACATTAAAGAAAACTTCAATTTTGTTCCAAAGAAAGATAGGTAAATACTATATTTATAAATGACAGTGAATAATAGTGTTTTTAAATTGTTAAAAGTAAGAGAACTAGCATATATAGTTATTCTTCTTCAACTTAAGAGCAAGTTTTGATCGCATCTTAACAGCAGATTGTGGTACTCAGTTTTGTAGTGTCTGAAATAAAAAATTACAATATGCTATATAATCATGTACTAAAATACATTGTGATTTAATTTATATGCACCAAATTGTCAGTAAAAGGTAAATCCTATTTCCACTATTTGGAATTGAATATTATATCAGCATTAGTAGTTATCACTTAATTTATAGTCTCATTAATTTATTAGAACATACTACTGAAATTAAGTATTTATGTTTATGTTCAGACTTCTTGTAATTCATGACTTATGAAATTTTTTAGTCATGATCAGTATTGATACCCAGTTCTGTAGCTGATACAATGGAAGGGGCTTGATGTGTGGCCATATGAGGCAAAGATGAGAATTGACGTAGGCAAACATCCTACAGTATTCCAGAAAGAAGTCTGCCATAATAATACTTATATGACCACCTTGACACTGGAGATTGCGGGCAATTGGGGGGGGGGGGTAGCTAACTAAATCAGGAGCAAATGGCTTTTACAACTCAAATCTATATAATGATGTCTCAGGAGAAAAGAAGGGAAGACGTTAGCATACGTATGTTGTCAAAGTGTTAATCATTTATAAAAATCTGAGATATGAAGTATCTAGACATCTCTGACCTCACTATACTGAGTTGGTTGTTATTTATGTTGCTGTTAAAATAATCACAGGAAGGGGACAGTCTGTGTGTGGACAAAAGACTGAAAGTATTGCCTCTATCATGTACACATGGGTGAATATATTATCAAATCCCAATCAAAGATGACATCTTCATTTGGGGTAATAAGACCCTTCCTAAATAAAGAAAAAGTGGGTATAATGGGACACAAGATTTAATACTGATCACATGCTTTAAGCCTTTATAACCTTCTTTATCTAATCTGATTAGATTCCTAAAACATTGAAATAACAGTTTCTTTTAAGAACATTAATAGATGTTCATATTCATGGAACTATCTTTATATTATAATTTAAAAATCAAAATGCATGTGTATGAAAAGATTGATTTTTAAATGTTTGTTTAGGAATTAGTTGGTGACAGAACCAGGCATTTTGAAAATACTGATGGTGGTTTTGTAACAGGGGTAAACGTTTTTAGCCCAGAAGAACAACCAAAATTGGACAAACGTGCTAAACGTTTTGGATTAGATCCATCAGAAGCAAAAGCATTAACACAGAAATTACTGAAGAAGGTTTACAGAAGGTAATAGTCATTATTATATTAGTGTAGAAATAATGGATGATTCATTACTTAATTTTTATCATTTTGTGTATGTTTTTTTTATAGTATGGGAATCATGCCAGATGATCCAAATTTAAGATTAGATGCACTACATGTTCGAGGAATTGAAGAAATGAGCACTCAAGATGTTTTCAAATATTTCAAGGATTTTGGTCCTGCTTCATTGGAATGGATTAATGATTATTCATGTATGATGTTTGTAGTCTAAGTGGTATAAGCTTAATGCTTTATAATGATCATTTGATTTAGAGTAAAAAAGTGTCTTGAAACAGAGCGTACTTATGTATCATTCTCTGTGTTGCTACAGGTAACGTAGTTTGGTTGGATGATATTTCAGCTGCAAGAGCATTGTTGGGGTTATCAGTACAAATTTCAGATATATGTCCATTACAACAACAGGGCAGTAGGAGTGACAGTTTAAATAAAACAAAAGAGGACAGCAAAAGTGATAGTGATTTATCTGAAGTAAGCAACAAACTTTTAAAATTATTCTTGCTTCTCATTCAAGCATTATTAGCTTAAAAAAAAAAAAAGGTATCACTCCCGATACATATCGGCTTGCAGAATTCTAACAGGTTTATATGTAGTTTTTATTTTATCATTGTAAACCACATTGTTTTCTTAGATAGTAAGAATGGTTTAAATTGTTTATGTACGGAAATTGTATTATACACGGAAAAGTGCATAATACAGAATGTTTGTGTTATGTAAATAATTTCGAGTTCATAAATGTGCTCAAGAGTTACAACTGTCAAAAATACTTTCCCTAAGAATTTTACTGCATTTATTTGGTTATAGACTTCAGTTGTTATAAACAGTGTGCCAGATGATAGCTGCAGCAAAAACAGTTGTAGAGTCACAATATTAAATGAGGGCAAATAAATGTCCCAGTATCCTTACTGAACGTGAGAGAGAGATAAACCGAAGTTAATGTGTGGTGTGTCATGGCCAAAGATCATGTGATTGGTTCATTTTTCTTTTCACAATTCACAGTAACCCCAGTAGCCATCTTGACATATTTAATGCTATTTGCCCTACCACAAATCATGATGACAGTAGTATTTTCCAACAAGATGGTGCTTTTGCACAATCGTATTTAGTGATTTTCTCCTTAATGTGGTGCTTCCATACCACTGGATTGTGATGGTTTCTTACCATGGTCTCCATGCACTCTCATTTATTGATTTTTATTTCTAGGGTTTTGTGAATTGAAAAGTGAACACTGAACCAGTTCACACCATTCAAAACTTAAAGAATGTCTGACACTCCTGATGTTTTTGTTGTGTGTGGTAGGAATTGATTACTAATTACTCTTCAAAGTCAATTATTGACAAATTACTGATTGATTTTGAAAAGCAAATATTGAATTCCACAAGGTACAAATAAAATACAAAATTATGGACTATACTATTGATTACATGTATCCAGAGCCATGTTTGGAACCCCCTTGTTTTCACTTGTTATTCAGTTTCATTTATGTTTTGTGAATTTAATTTTTTGTTTGTTTGTAAGTCAACTGGAAACCATAGCATTACCTTACTGAAAGTAAATTGAAAAGAAAATATATGATGTCTTTATAGAATAATGTATCAATAAAAAAGGAAGAAATATAGTTAACAATATTGACTACTGACAAGGATTAGTAATTTTTAATAAATATTGTAATATATAATTACAAATATAAATAATTAATAGATAGATTTTATAATTATTAAGTTGATTTTGTAATAACTGAAATCCCACTAGTGATCTCGCCAATTGGTAATTATTCCCAATTATAAAGAATAAATTAAATATAAATAATGTATGATAATAAAGTGTGATTTGTTGATAATAAAAATTTTTGTAAGTTATAAAATTTTACTTATATATATTTTTTTGTTTAATTAATTAATTCAATTAATTAATTAATTAATTGTGTGTGTGCTTTAATTACTTCCAATTAAATAGGTATGAATTTGTAGTTCGAAACTATTTGTTTCTAGTAATAATTTAATTGTGTAGTTAGATCTGTTGATTCTCTCTGCTGACTTTGCTCTTCTTCTTCCTCTCAAATATTCATTTTATCACTGTAAATTATTTTTTTAGAAGAAAGATTAGCTAACATTCACTATACAAATAAATACAAACGCTTATAACTGAATAATGATGTTCATTTATTGACATTTAAAATTATGCGCCATTCAGGCTGCGCATGACCCAGGCATTGGTTGATATCTGCTCAAGTCGGTAGCGAACAAGATTGACAAAATATATTTTTTACAAGATTAATTAATTAGGATTCTTTTAGCGAGTCGAAATGGTCAGAGGGCAAGGAACAAGATACAATTCTTACAGATATTTTTAAAAATAAATTATTATGGCTGAAAAAACAATATTATTATGTAAATTGTCAATTATGAAAAGTAATATCGAACCATTCGTCGAGATGATGTCACTGGCTTCAAGCAGGCTGTGTCTTGTGCTGGTTCGGAAATAAAGTATGGCCGCCGTAACCTCGATTTTCTCTGCTATGCACTGCTGATACTGGTTGAGCTTCTCCCACAGAAATAAATGAGTATTCCCTTCTCTGCGAGGTTGTAGTTGTCCTGGAATGTAGTGTAGAGTGTTCTCTCTTCTCCTGCGATGTCGTTTCGTGATGGTTTACTGGTGAAGTGTCCGGTGTTCAAATGTGTGTATTCGTGTTCTGCTAATACGGTTTAAAATATTCTCAAAATGGCCGTTGATTTCTTGTGCTCGTGTTAGATAGTGTTATTGCTGTTGTCCTGAATTAGTTAGGTGTTAATTATTATCTGTTAGTGTTATTTTTATTTAGTTAACCGCTGTTACACTTTTCGAGGCTACACTCACGGTTTTGCACAAAATTATACTTTTTTGGTCTTCTGTTAGTAATTTCTCAACTGGTCATATTAACGATTAACAATAGACTAAACTCTGAACGTCGTCGTTTTGGTGTAATTTATGATATGTCTTTTTCCTCTTTCCATTGTTTATTTATAAAAGTACATGTCTCAGATTTGGTTCATCCTCTAAATATACCTAACAAGTTTTCCTATTTATTGCTGTAATTCAATTATTTCTTAATTTTACAAAAATCTAACTATTCAGCAATGTTCTTAAATTAATTTTACATAATTGGATATATAGCTGGGTTTGTTTTAAGTTCATATAAGCCTAAAATTTACAATTTTTGATAATTATTGTAGGCCTCTTATTTTGTACAAATTTAGTGTTTAAATGGTTTATAAGTGTTTTTCTGATAATATTTCCATGGAATAATATTAATCACTCCGTGATTATTTTTTGTTGTTCATATTTTGTTGTTATATTCTTCAATATTGATTAATTTAACCTTTAGTCTGATTTGATTACCAGTATAGGCCTAGTATTATTTATTTCCAAAAAAAGTTAATTTTCTTTCCTTTGTCATTCCATTCGTTATTATTTGTATCTGTACTAATTACATTTTCAATTTTTGTGTGGTATGGACTAAATTCTATTCCTTATATTGTGTAGTTTGATTCTCTGATAGATAGTTTTGGTTTACATTACTGGTCTGTTTTTCTAGAGTGGTGTATAAGCTAATTTGCTTTGTACCTTTCATATGGTTTACAGTTTTAAATAAAATTATAACATTCTATTTCCTACTTGCCTCTCTGCCTTACAAACTTGAAAATTAGTTAACATGATTTTAAATACAACAAAACATCTTATTATCTACTATTTTTCATATATCACCTAATTTTAACAAAAACATCTTATATCTATTATTTTTGACTGTATCATTCAATGATAACAAAATATCTTATGCCTATTATTTTTTATATATCATTTAACTATAATAGAAACATCTCATTACTAACAATACCTTCAGTCATTAACTGTCCTTTGTTTTTATGTTCTTTTTGTAACAAATTTAATTATACTAAAACATCTTATTACTAATAATAATACTTTCAGTCATTAACTGTCCTTTGTTTTTATGTTCTTTTTGTAACAAATCTAATTATACTAAAACATTTTATTACTAATAATAATACTTTCAGTCATTAACTGTCTTTTGTATTTATGTCTCTTTTGGTATTAACTTAACTGTGATTAAAAATATCTTATATCTATTATCACCTTATATCTAACTTATTATATGATTAACAATAAATAATGAACATTTTATTATTGGTTATACCCTCAGTTGTGAACTGTCCTCTGGTATTTATAGTCCTTCTCACAATTTACTTAACTGTAATTAAAAAAACATTTTATGGGTAATATTATTTCTTATATCTAATTTAAAAAAAAAAAACTCTTATCACTAATAATGTTGTCAGCCCTTTTAAATAATTTTTATTTCCTACACTATTTTTTATTATAGTGTGTCACTGGTTATTCTCTACACTCACTGTAGTCTCTAACTTTTATTGTATTTATTATGGTATTTAACCTTATATTTCTTACACTAATGGTAGTCTTTTGTTTTTACACTATGGTAGTTTTTGGTTTGTTTCTACACTATTGGTAGTCTTTTGGTTGTTACATATAATACTTATATCTAGTTTACAACTCGGTTTTCATTGGATTGTATCTTGTAACTTGAGTTACGGGGTCTAAATATGTTGGTTTTAAATTTAGTTCAAAGGTATGTATTCCTTTATTAACATTTTTGGAATAGCTCTTCTTATTTCTAGGCTCTTTGTAGGAATCTTGACATATTTTGTCCTTTCTTCGTTATTATATTAGTAAATTTCTTGTCTTGTGGTTTCTCTGCTTCTTGACCTTATAAATTTCCCTTATTAATATTGTTTTCACCTTTTTATCTCCTTTTTCTTTTCTTTCCTTTTTACTGCTTCCCCAATCTACTGGGTATACTGCTGGTTTATTGGGTATTTACATAGTAAGTTATTTTGACCAATAGTTTTCTTTGTTATTGTTTATTCTTATTAACATTTTATTGACTTAATGTACAGTTTCTTTAGTTTAATCTTCAACCAATTCATTCTTCTCACTCACTATGGACCTTTTCTTCTTTATTTATGTTGCATTAAGTTAAAATTTTAATGTGATAATTTTGTTATGCTACAATATATTACAGTAATTGGAAATAGTAAACAGTTATCCTACTCTGAATGTGAGACACTCAGTCTGATTAATATTTATTTTACTTATTTCAGCATAATAAATTCTACAAGCTGATTGAGTTTCATTCCATATGTTCAGTACTGGTTGTTTCAACTGTAATAACAAGACATTGTTTTATTTACATTAGATATATTTTAATTATATCCGAATTAAATTACATAGTATCCCCTCTTGTGAGTGAAAGTGGGATTTGACTGTGCAAGAATGTTTGAGAACTTTACATTTAAAATTTTGAAGGTTTTATAGTTTTCTGAGCTGCATATTTTCAGAAGAAGACATCATGAGCTTCGTTATCAAAATTCATTGATCACATAGTACAAAGACTTTGTGAATGGCATTCTTCATCAGCAAAGCAGAGATACTTTTTCATATACATGATGATTCTCACTTCAATAAATAGAGAAAATATGCTGAACTTATGTATAGCCTCTGTCAGCTTCGTTGAATGAGTGCAGAGTATGTATAGTGTCACCGGACAAAAGGCTTGTCGCATGACAAATGGCACCAATCGTACAACTCTTCTTTATTTTGGTGACCCTAAAAAGGGCCGTGTGGCTGGAGCACTGTGATGTTTGTACCGTCCGGGCCGCGCTGAGATGTTTGGCAGCTGCGCTCGCTGTTCGTGGCGTACTGCAGTCCTCTTCTTTCGGCATCGGTTGCATCGAGTCCACTGCCGGCTCAGCTATGTTGATCGCTGGTGCGTTACAGGGCGAAGAACGCAAGAAGGTCGGTTCTACTCTTCGGCTGTTCTTTCCGGCTGACTCCGTGTCGATGTCGTCCGAGAGAGGAGAGGAGATGAAGTGCGTCCGATAGTGTGGCGATGGAGTGCGCCAAAAAATTCTACCAGCACTGTTTTTATGCCCTGACCAGGATCCCGGATTGGCTCGCTGCGTCAGGTGTCATGCGCCGCCAGGTGTTCACGCCACTGGTACTGGAGAGCAGATGGTCGCTTCGCTGCCGTCACAACTCCCCCGGGTCTTGAATGCTCTCCGGTAGCCAGCCTACTGCTCTTTCTGGATGTTGTAGAGGTGTCTGTTGGGCCCCATGTTGTTTGTGTGCCAGCTGGTCGCTCACTGGCGTGGCTGGATCGGGCATCCGCCAGATGATCGGTGCCCCATGTTGGGCGCCACTTGTCACATGACAAATGGCGCCAATCGTACAACTCTTCGTTATTTTGGTGACCCTAAAAAGGGCCATGTGGCTGGAGCGCTGTGATGTTTGTTCTGTCCGGGCCGCGCTGAGATGTTCAGCGGCTACTCCCGCTGTTCGTGGCATAACTGCAGTGCTCCTCTTCTTTCGGCATCGGTTGTGTCGACTCCACTGCCGGCCCAGGGATGTCGATCGCTGGTGCACTAAAGTAAGTCATGTCCTTTTGCTCTTTTTCTTTGAATGCCAGTGCTCTCGTAACAATGGTACTCCAAATGTTACATGTGTTATTGGTAGGAGTGAAAATGCTGGAGGACACATGGTGAAGACTGTGTTTCTATATAAAAACTGAACACCAGTCATTGGCAAATTGGCAAATAATGCCTCACTATAGCAGCTTCTTTTGTCTAATGTCTTCTAGTCCTATTTGCTGTATGCATCATTTATTACAGATCTGCAGATGTTTGAAAATATTTGTGTTTTGGTATTCAGAATAGATGTTCATCACAGGTCTTCTTAACTCATGACTCACTAATTCATAAATTAATTCTGTCATATTAAACTTTTATACATGATTATTTTAGTAGTTCTATGAATCATTTAACCATTGTACATAATGAATTAATTATATACTATACTGTTATTCCCATAAAAAAGGAAGGAGGGGAAATCACAAAATATCAATTCCATCTTTTATGAAAGTTATCCAGAAAGTAAAGAACATTTAATTATAAAAAAATTCAAAGTAAGTGTTAAACAAAATTTACTTTTTTTGTTACTTGAAGGAAGATTTACACTACTTTGCTACATAGGCTCAACACAAATTCAAACAGTTACAAAGTGGCACAGGGTTTTCTAATCCTTCCTTATACTCTGGTGCTACCAAGTTGTTGGATCAATCACTGACAACTTCTTTCACTTCTTCACCGTTTTCAAAGTGACTTCCACCTAAAATGTTTTTAGTTTAGGAAACAGATCAAAATCACTTGGTACTAAGCCAGTGCCGTATAGCAGACATTGGGAGATTCCCCAGCCAAAACATTGAAAGAGTGTTGTGTCATTACACCTGAGTTAGGATTAGTGTTGTCGTGAATCAACAAGCCATGTAATTTGGTCATCAGAACTGTTAAAGCATCTGAATTTATTGTCTCTCCTCTTGGCATAGAATCAATCAAAAATATTTGATTTTTGGTCCCAAAACACAGTTGCCATCAGTTTCTATGTGCTGAATGCATGTTTGCATTTTGTAAAAGGAAATTGGGGGTGATGCAATTCTATTCACTGACACTGGTTTCTGTAGTTTTATGTGGGACCCATGTCTCATCATTAGTCATAATATGGTTCAGAAATTTGTCTCTGTCATATCAAGTGAAAAATTCAAGGCAGCTTCTATTCTTTTCTTCTTGTGTTCCTCACTAGAATTGCAACAATTTCATGAACAACAATTACAATTTCATGAAGAAGGCCCCTTACAATTTCAGGAAAAGTAATGTAAAAACTGTCTGAGATGAAATGTCTATCTTGAGTAATTTTTTTCATCAGTTTTTGTCTTGAGTGCTTTAGTGTCTTTGAATTTTGATAAATGTGCAAACATTTGCATTCAAAAAGCATATCACACTGTGAATCTCACACTTCAAGTCCTCAATGCCTCGCTGCTTGGCTGAGACTGAGGAGTAAAAGGTAAGTTTAGTGGCAGAACAGCAGTAATGGTAGGGGCCTGCATTTTCTGTTAGGGTCAAACGTTCTGTACTTTCTGGACAGTTGTAGATTGAATTTGTAAAACACTTATTATAAAATATGATGTAAGATTAACAACTGATTTTACTTTTTGCTGCTGTAGGAATCCGATGCAGTTACTTCAGCAGAAGTGAATATTCCTTTACCACCTGGCTGCTGGAGAAAGGGTGCGCCACACGCTAGTGCAAAATGTATCTTACTCAGATTTGCTACAAGAAATGATCGCCAAACACATTCTTCACGTGTTGAACCATATAGTAAGTCAGCAATTCTTATATACTTTGAAGGAAGATTTCAAGGTTTTATTGAGTATAAAAAGAGCTTATGGTCATGTACTCATTAAAAAATATGTTCACATGCACACACGACGCACGCATTCATGCATGTGCATGTGCATGCACTGTTGTTCAGAGTGTTACTGGAGACTTCTGAGTAAAAGAAATAAAGCTTACCTTGTAACTATTCTACCATGATGGAAAGGCAGCTAGCCAATAATTCATCCCTTGTAAAATAAACATGTGTTGATTATTTGTAAAGATATATGAACTTACTTATTTATTGACTGCCATAAAATAAATATAAATAGATATTAGGCTCCAGATGCTTTTCAGTTACTGGTTTCATTTTATTGTTGTGTTTCTTCACACTTTATTTTATGACTGACCTACGTGCTTCCATGTTTTGTCTAAGTAAATAATTTTTCTTGTTTCTTTCTTGTTTTTTCTGATATTCCTTAAATAAGAATGCCACCGCACAAATTATATCATCACAGTCTTTTAGAAATGACTTGCAATTTGCCTTCTTGAAGGTAAATCCCTTTTCTTTCACTAGGGTATAGAATCCTCCAGGGACTCACATCTGGTGAGTATGGGAACTAGTGCTCCCAGAGTACCTAGCTGGATTTACACTCTTCTTCAATTAGTCTTGGGTGTGATCCCTTCTCTTTTATCTTTCCTATCTGGTCTGTCTCGACCAGCTCTTGTTTTTCAGACCCTGAAGCTATTAGAGTATTCAAGGGCTAGGGGCCTCTATTTTCACTATCTATATATTATTTTGTCTGGCAGAAGGCTTAAACTGCAGCTGTTAAGCAATGGAAGGAAAACACATGGAAATATTACCCCAGGTGGCAGGCCAGACACACTGGAAAATCCACCCTCTTTGGAGGCAGGCCCTATGGATTCTGGGGAGGGCCATCGATTGCTTGCACAAGGAATGAAACTGAAAACAAATATGTACAGAAAGAAGATGACAGTCTGGCTGCTAGAAGATCAGCACTAGCCAGAACTCTGCCAAGCAATTGAAAGACTGTATTGCCAGGTGTTAGTGATATAATGAAGACAAGGACAAGGCCTGGTTCTGTTGGAATCATGGTACCATTATCCCAAAAGGAATGAAACTGAAAACAAATGTGTACAGAAAGAAGATGACAGTCTGGCTGCTAGAAGATCAGCACTAGCCAGAACTCTGCCAAGCAATTGAAAGACTGTATTGCCAGGTGTTAGTGATATAATGAAGACAAGGACAAGGCCTGGTGCTGTTGGAATCATGGTACCATTATCCCAATACCAACCACAAATAGAAAGTGAATCATATATCTATAGTGAATGGAAAAAGACTGTTTCCGAGTGCAACAATCTTAAAACATTGGTTCATGAATTACAGGACAGAGTTGACCTGTTGATGAGTAGAGAAAAACAAGAATTATCTGAAAATGTAACTGCATCTGAATATGAATATTTCACATACGAAGAAGAAGAATTAGCAGTGGAGACCAATGGATTTTAGAAGAGGAAAGAAAAAGTAAAATGTGTTTTTCTTCCTCCACCACCATTAATATATTAATAGGAAAAAATGAACAGACATATAATGACATAGCAGTGACATTAAGTAAAGCAAATGTTCAGTCTAAAATTACATTGTTGGCAGGAGGCATCCATAAAATCAATGTAGTAAGTGATGAAGAATATAGACTCCTTAGACATTAAATAACAGTAGATGGATGGGAATACTTCACCTATAAAGATAAAGATGTAATGCCTATTAAGATAATGGCAAGAGGAGTCTATCCAGAATGCCACCCTGAAGAAATTGGTAAATTTTTGAAAGCAAGAAAGTTTGAAATTTAAGATGTAACAAATATACAAAAAAAATAAAATAAAGAGATGGTGAAATAACTATTAAACTATTAAAAGAAATCTCCCTCTATTCATGCTGACTTTTGACAGAAGTCAAAATGTAGAAGAAATTTATAAAATTGATAACATTTTAGGGTTAAGAGTAAAAATTGAACCACTGGGGAAAAGATCTACCCTCATCCCACAATGTAAAAGGTGTCAAATGTATGGTCACACATAAAAATACTGTAATAGACAGAAAGATGTGTCAAATGTGCTGAAAAAAACTTAACAAGGAATTGCAGTAAAAAGAGAAATGAAACATCAAAGCGTGCCAATTGTGGAGAAGCTCATCCAGCTAGCTACCGAGGATGTTCTGTAGCTAAGAAACTACAACAAATCCGAGACAATGCTCTAGATAAACAAAAAATAAATACCAGAAGGCCATCTATTCCCAAAGCTGATATGCAGTTGGAGGAAGTAAGAAGTGAACAAAACAAATTGGTTAAAAAAAAAAACTATACAAACAAGTGACGGTAGATAAGTTATATGCAGAAGCTCTTAAGGATAAAACATTAGAGCAGAGAGAAGAAAAACAAGCAAGACCAGCCACAACTAATGAAATTTTACAAAAAATGTTGGCTGAGCTTGAAGAACAAAAGAAGACTAATAAAATGATTCTCAAAAGAATCAGTAAACTAGAAGGCAGCAACATAAAAGCTGCCAACAAAAGGAAATAACAATGCCTCAAGCTCTAAGAATAGCAGCACGGAGTGCTAATGGATTGTTGCAGAGAATCCATGAAATAGAGGTGTTTCTTTGGGATCAGAAAATAGATTTATGCCTGATCTCAGAACACACACCTAACAAGAGAATCATGTCCCAAAATAAAGGGATATAAAATTTTGTCATACTATCAGAATGGACAAAATTGGAAAAGGGGGTCAGCTGTATTAATAAAAGAAAATATAACCCATTATGAAGAAGATAACATAGAAACCAAACAGATGGAAGTAACTACAGTATGTATTCGAACTAAACCTGTGAGTATAATAATAGCTGCAATATATTGTCCACCACAATTTAAAATGAAAAAAGAAGACTTTATCTGGCTTTTCCAAAAACTAGGAAACTGCTTCATAATTGGGGGTTATTATAATGCAAAAAAGACCTTCTGAGGTTCCAGGCTAGACGCCCCCAAGGGGAAAGAGCTGTTTGAAGCAATTAAAGAACTAAATTGTGAGGTACAATCAACTGGTAAACCTACATATTGCCCTAGTGACATAAAAAAAGCTTCCTGACTTGATTGACTTCTTTGTAATGAAGGGAGTATCTTCCATCTATACTTGCATAGAGGAAAATCATAATCTGGTTTCAGATCACACATACAATAACTGTTTTAACAATAAGTGGATCAGTTATGATGAAACTGCAACCTTCTATGTTAACTAATAGGTTAACTGATTGGGATGGATTCAGAAAAGATCTTGAAGAAAATATCAAACTTCATGTACCAGTAAAAACAACAGAGCAACTTGATAAAGAAGCAGAACAATTCATTGTTGACTTACAACAGGCAGCATGGAATAACACATCCATGCTTAAACCAAAATTACCAGCGCTTAATTACCTCATAGAAATGGTTACAGAGAAAAGAAAGGCAGAAAGAAGGTGGCAGCAAACAAGATCACCAGAAGACAAAAGGCTGCTGAATAAACTGTGCAGACAACTGAAACAAGTAATTCATGAAATAAAAAATGCAAGTTTTCCTGAGCAATCTGTCTGATGATAAAGAAACAGAGTACTCTCTCTGGAAGGCAAATAAATATTTAAGAAGACCAAAAATCACATTCCACCAATTCGTAATGATGATGGGAGTTGGCACGAGACAACTCGCAAAAAGCTCAACTGTTTGCAGAATATCTGTTCAACACTTTTCAGCCACACCACAGGCAAACAGCATATGAATACTTACCTCAAACCAATAAGAGATGTGATAAACTTGAAGCCAGTAAAATAGAAATAGCAAGTGTAATTGATAAAAATTTAAGCTTAAAGAAAGCTCCTGGCTATGACCTGATAACTGGGAAAATAATGAAAGAACTTCCAGCAAAAGCAATTACCAAGCTTACACACTCGATGATCAGTGTTAATAGTAATACATACTAGGAAAGAATTATCTACAAAAGTTTTCATAAAGCAATGAGGAAACTAGGCTTACAATACGTACCTGATTATGTTTAATGTTTGTACAGATAACCTGATCTTACCATTCAACATTTGATATGCATACGTATGTGCAGTATGCTTTATGTACCAATCCAGTGGAAAGTGGCAGAGGTAATAATGATTCCAAAGCCTGGTAAACCACCAAATGATAAAGCATCATATCGCCCGATATCACTGCTACCGATCATCTCTAAGATATTTGAGAAGTTGTTTTTAAAGCGTCTCAGACCTATTATTGAGGAGAAGAATTTGAATCCCAACCATCAATTTGGATTCTGAAATAAACATTCAACAATTGAATAAGTACACAGAATTATCAATATCTTTAAGAAGGCACTAGAAGAAAAACGAATATGCTCCACAATATTCCTGGATGTAGCACAGGCCTTTGATAAAGTCTGGTATCACGGGTTGGAGTACATATTGGAGAGAGATTTACCAAACCATTTCAGTAAGTTATTGAAAGCCTATATTTCAGGCAGATATTTCTGAGTAAAACACAAAGACTGTTATTCTGGATGTAAAGAAATCTCAGCTGGTATTCCACAATGGAAGGGTATTAGGACCAGTTCTATACCTGCTGTATACAAATGATATACCAACCTGTGTATAGGCTGTAATTGCTACCTTTGCTGATGACACTGCCATTATTGCAGAAGGTAAAAGCATTGAAGAAGCAACTGAGAAACTACACTCTGCCGCTGACAAAATCAATTCTTGGACAAAAAGGTGGCAGATAAAAGTAAATGAAGGCAAGTCAGTGCACATTAATTTCACCAATAGGAAAATTAATTACCTGCCTGTGGTTATCAACCAACAAGTGATACCACATGAAAACAGTGCGAAGTACTTAGGCATGACATTGGATGACAAGTTATGCTGGAAGGAACACATAAAAAAGAAAAGAACTGAACTTGACCAAAAATTCAGAAAAATGTACTGGCTCCTGGGCCGACATTCTGAGTTATCCGTATATAATAAACTATTGGTATGTAAACAAGTCCTTAAACCTGTCTGGACATATGGTGTACTACTCTGGGGATGCACAAAGAAAAGTAACAGAAAACTTATACAGATATTTCAAAATAAAGTACTGAGGTGTCTTGTTAATCCATGGTACATACAAAATGAGGACATCCACAGGGATCTGACGATTGCTTCAGTTGAAGATGAAGTTCAGCGATTCGCCAAGAAGCATGAGAAACGTTTGCATAAACATCAGAACATTGAGATGCTGCAACTTCTTGACAATACTGAACTTGTGCGAAGGCTAAATAGAATGAACCCTTTTGATTTAATGTAGAGTGTCAAGTGACAAGCATCACAAGAAGAAAGTGATTAGTTTTTTAAAGGAGTGTGCCATAGGATGCCCATCCTACACCTTGTAAATTGTTATGAGATGTAAATTGATAGATGGGCTTAGCCCAGTCTCAGTAAAAAAAAGACGGGTATAGAAGGTAGATTTCTTGAAATCTGAAGTTGTAAATCTTCAGTCACTTTACATACTACTTGAAGCAAAGTAGTAGGCTGATTATTTAAATAGTAACTGAATAAATATTCCAATTGTATTTCTTATAAAATTGTTTCTCAAACAATGTGTGTGCATAAGATGATGCTTTCTGTGTATTTACCTTGTCACTACTAATTTCCTGGCAGCCATGAACGTTGCAAAAAGAGTGTTTTTGTGTCTCTACATGTATTTGGCTTACATGCCTAAACGAAATCTGAATGTGAAGAGACTTGAAAAAAATTTGCACAATTGAATTTTATGAAACCAAACCTATAAAACCCCAGGTTTTTATTTGGACAACAAACCACTTTTGAACATATTATAAGCGCAGACTTGTAAATTCTACAAAAAGGAAAGAAATTTGTAATAAAATTGCAAAACCCAATTTTACAAAACATGTGAAAACAGGATTTTTATGTATTTCTACTTGTACTACAAGCATAAACAAAGTGTGTTCGCATAAATTCCATAATATTTCCATAATAAGTTTGTATATGTTTATACAAAACATATAAAAACTGAATTTTTGGATTTCTGTTTATTGTGTAGACGTATAAATAAAACAGTGCACACCAAAAATAATAGGTACTTATTTTTATTGTACTAACCGCAAACAGCGCACAGCTCAAAGTTCCGAATGGCCTGCATGTTCTTATATGGAACCTCCACTATAACAGAATTCACTTTTAATTGTAAACTGGAATTTATGCTAGGAACAGCATATTTTATTGCTAATAAGAGGTAACACTGAGTCTTGGGCAATGTGAAATACAAGACTTGTGTACTTGTATAACCTTTGTTATATATATATAAACTTTATGGATATTTAAATATGACAATGTATAATTTTTCTGGTGAAGACAGGTGTGTGTGCGCGCGCACGTGCACATAAAACACATGGGGGGAAGGGCTGGAATATCTGAGCATAGAAAATGGTTTTGGTCGCATATTTGCCTTTTTAATTATGGTTAAAAAATTCAGTATTATTTTAACAGAATAATAACTCATTGATTCTGTTAATTCCTTGTACTCTGTAAACAGTTGTCTTTGGCCTTTTGATACAGATGGCAAAAGTGACACTGGGTATAACATTTTTTAAATCTTAAATTATTGCAAAAAAGTGTTTTGCATTTTTTAACAAAAAAAAGTAGTTAACCAATTAAGAAAAACTGTATTTTAATTATAAACTAAAGATTTGGAAATAAGTCTTTAAGTCCATCCAAGAACCTCCCAGAGAGTAAAAAAAAGTTGATTGAGGAAGTTTTAATTTGTATGCTGTTTTATTAGTTTTTCAGCAGTATATGTTAAAATAGTAGTAACTCTTAAATATACGTGTTGAAACAGCTTTGCATATTCGTTGGGAATATGAAATATAGGAATATCATTTCAGTCAATAAGTATTTTGTAACCAATGTTTACATAATGCGTATTTTTATTGTGTTATTACCGTTTACTTTAATTGGATTGATTTCAGGATGTTATCACACATTTTGAGCCACCTTAAAGGTAGTAATATTTATTAGTCTTAAAATTGTTTTTTCTTTTGTATGAAGCCACCCCCCCCCCTCCATCAGATTCTAGATATGCTACTGGTTTCATAATAAGTTTTACTAAGAATGTTGATTATTTTATTATGTTATTTTGTTTATGAATATTGTTACAACACAGGTATTTCTTTGTTATTCTAAAACCTTTTGTGTACCTTGTTTATAATTTAACAGGATGAGTATCTGGTCAGGGTAATATTTGTTGAGCGCCAATTTGCAATCACCGGTTGCAAATAAAATTTATTTGTAAAATATTGATTATTAATTTTTATAAAAAAAATTATATTATATGGTTTCTTTATCAGCTACAATTAAATCTCTTTTAATCTTTTATTTAAGAGATGAAAGTGATAACTAAAGCTCATCAAAGTAGATTTTAATAGTATGCCATTTCTTTCAAATGAGGAGTGTTGCCAACTTAATCTAATTGCTGAACCCAATTCACAGTCCCAGATATATTGTTTAGAATATCATACCCATTTTGTATTCATTAAATAAAGAAATGAATAAACCTTTTATCTGTATTTATTACACTCAAAATCCTTTTATTATTTTCTTTAAATTGTTTTTTTTTTAAATAACATATATAATCATTAACAAAAATCTAACCGGCTGTTCTTTACATATGCTCAGTATGGCAGCAGTAGCATTAAGAAATTCTTCATCTCAAGGCCCATACTTATATTTATTAAATAAAATACAAATATAGTGTTACGTTAGGTCCTTTTGACTACGATATAAACAACAGTTATTAGAGGAAAAGTACCAAAATACATGGGATTATAAATAATTACAAAGTACCTTAACAGGATTATATGAATAGTTTAACAATGTTCAGTGTTTAGGGTATGTTAGTTAAATGTTTTTTAGATCTAGTTTGTGATATTGCTTTTTTATTAATAATTTGATTGAACTGATTTTAAGGTTACGGTATTCATTATTTATTTACTGAATTCTTCGGGCGCCATCTTGGTGTACTGCAAGAAATTAATTATTGTAAAAATATATGTGCTTACCATTTTTTCGGGCCAGATTCTTTTCGGCGAACACAGGAGCAGAACTGGTTGTTCAAAATAAAGAAAACTTTATTTTGTTTCCCATTAATAGAGTTTTATTAACAATTAGATATTCTCATCATTTAACTTTAAAAGATCATTAACAAACTACCTCTTTACCTCCTTCATCTATTATACAATTCTCATTCTAAAAACTCACATGAAATAAAATTGAAACATAGTATAAACTTTTTAATTAACAAAGAAAATCAAGATATTAATAGAAATAATTTTTTGACACACAAACCAGCCTTCTTAATTTACATAATTTCACTCACTCATACACACACAGTTATTTTATAACCTGAGAGATCTCATTTTATATTTTATTAAAAGTTTATTTCCCCATTATTCAAGTAATTTTGAAAAACCCTTGTTAAAATTTTATGGATACATTTGCTACTTAGCTGTTCAGTTGAGTTGAAGGCGTCACACTTTTACACGCACATTGTTAAGTTTTAACGGGTAATTTCCGAAAAAGAAAACTGTTCTTGTAATGAAAAGAAAAACTGTTAGTTATTTATACATTTCTATTTTTACTTCACATTTTTATATGTTGCGGGCGCCCGCGATTACGTTCCGGAACTTATAGGTGTTACTCGCGCGAGTTGTTATTTCAGACTGGGAATATGCCACCGGCACTAATTTGTGTTGTCGCCGTAGTTGTATGACCAATTCTCATTGTGTTTATGTTCGTATCACTACGCCAGCAGACTGTTTTTTGTTACATAACTGCATTCCACAACGGGGATCGTCTCTGACGTAATGTCGCCTGACGATTCGTTACATAATTTGTTGACAGTTTTTGTGTGTCATTGGTTGACCTTGGCACAGTTCCGTCGGTTGTTTCACTCGTTTTATAAAATATTACTGAATAATTGTCACATGCAGTGCTGCCACCGTCGCAACCACTAAATTTACCTTTGTTTGCGTTTGTCCCTATTATTCGAAAAATGTTATTTGTTTTATAAAAAAAAAAAAATACAAACTGCCCTGTTACAAGTTCACTTTATATTATAATAATACTCTACACTAATAGTTTTTCATACTAATGGTAAGATTATTCATTGATATTGTTCTCAGTAAAAGTTCCAAATTGTTCTTATTAAAAGTGTAATCAGTGTCTTTGGAAACTATGGCCTAGGCCTACGAGTATAATGGAATAGTTCAGTTTAATTATATATCAAAATATACTTCTCTTCCTGTGTAATTGATTGTATTTTTTCAGAGATTCATTGGTTTACTTCTTTCTGGTAATGTAGCACTTCATTCTTCTATTTAGTCTGGTTGAGGAGGATTATTTAACTTTTGATTTTAGGTCCACTGATATGAAATGTATTATAATTTCATTTAGTCACTATCTGGTGTTTAATTCAACCTTTCTCTTTCAGATCCAATAATACAATTCTTATTTCATTTATTATAACATTTTTAGTTGCTAAGGCCTATATCAGTTATCTTATTGGTTTCTAATCTAACATATTATGTCACCCTGGTGATATAGCATTAACATAAACAAACTCTTACTATTTTATCTTTCATTTTCATCATACTGATATACCTTTTTTATAAGAGCTTTGATCTTCACTTTATTGGTTTCTTTGATCTTCTGATGAAACACTGATTATTTTGACACCACTTTTGACTATCTTCTGTTATATATTTCTTGAGTTATCAATTTACACTTTTTATTTTATTTGTTCCAAACTTATTTATTATTAGTTCTTCTTGTACTTTTCCCTTTATTAAACTTATTTGACACATTTAGTAATCCTATAACATAACCTGACATTGTTTCATTATCATTTTAATAGAAATTCTTATTCATATACCTTAACTGTCTAAGCTCAATATGTCTAGTTTTACCAAAATCTATTACTATTATTTTGGTACTTTCTTGTTAAGATAAACATTAGTGTTATTAACACTATCACATATAATATTAATTAATGTGACCCAAACTAATTACTAATAAATCTTAGTAATATTTAACAATTCCCCTTAACTTACTGTATTTATAAATTTACAGTTTTTATAAATAAAACAAAATTTCATAAGTAAGTTCCTTAACATTGTCCTCCTTACTTATCATTATTGACATTATTTTAACTGTGATAAACATAATAAAATTATTACAGTCTTCGTTATCATGAATTAAACAATAAAATAAACAATATTTAATTAAGTCTTTAATTACTTATTTCTTGAAACTCTTATGTACTTTTGGGTAAGATTATTAAAGGATATTTATGTTAAAATGGCATGGCAAAATGTCATGTAACAATATATATAATTATTTAAATATGATAGTTATTGATGTTATGTCTCCTGTTGGTGTTGCAGCATATACTGGTTTAATTAGTGAATCACGTAAGCGAAGAATCCAGCAAGGACTGGTGGGTAACCATATGTTTGAAGACGTTGGTGATGAAGTAGCTGCAAAACCTCGAATAAATGAAACAGACACTAATAATCCTTGGGGTATTCTGGCTTTGAGTTGGAGTAATTATGACAGAAATAGGCCTAAACCAGGTAAGTAGTAGACAGTATGATTTGAATGAATTGTGGTTGATCAGTTACGTACTGTCTTATATAGAGAAATTGAATGAATTTTGTTTCAGTAGTTGTGAGGCATCAAGAAATTATACACAGAACAAGTCCACCTCCTTCTCCACCATTAGGTTTGGCAAAGAGAGTGAAACTAGTGGCAAGAACCAAAAGGAGACGAGCAGTACTTGAGAAGCATGGAGATGGGTCACAACTACCTTCAGATAAACCAGAAGATAGTTCTGACAGTGATAACTGGAGTGCACGCAACAAGATACCACGTATGAGAATGCATGCTGATGATGAAGAAGAGAAACTTCAAAGAAAGCATACCAAAGAATATGCTTCTGACATCAGGTATTATTACTTAACTTGTATATGCTGTGCATTATAATTTATGGTAAAAGTTTTAATGTACTGATTTTGGTATCATTTGCATTTGTTTGAGTTAATTAATTTTCTCATATAATATGAATGTTCTCTTTAAAAATGTATGAGCCCTGAGTGTGTCTAGACATAGTTTCACTACTCAGTATATACATTAAGTTTGAAATTCATAGGAGACAGTTTTTAAAAAAGTACTCTGTCTGGGTTTGCTGTATCTTTAAGATTTAAGGTAGCATAGTAGAAATGAATCAGAAGGTGCAATAGGATAGCGATAGGAAGAGTATGGTTGGAAATAATCATAAAGGGAAAAACTAAAAATAAAAACATCAATTTAAATAAATTCACCTTTATGTTTTGTGTACTGTCATCTGCGCAAAATATAAATGTATATTTACACTTATTAAACAATATTAGTAATATTTTCCATTATTAATATTATATTACAGTGCAAATATTTATTTATGTTACTTTCTTATGTACATGTAAACGTGACATTTACTCTGACTGAAATTTTCCAGGCTGTTGGGCCATGGTCCTCTCCTTGTAGAGCCAAATGTTTCAACTGCAGCTGCTTCAGACATCTTCAGTGTCTTCTGCTCTGCTTCTCTGGTGACTAAATAATGACACAAGCCCAAACCGTTGCACTTATATAGCTGTAAGGGTGCAGGCTGGTATCTGATTGGCCAAGAGCTTGGCAAATCCCATTGCTCACATTTGTCAACAATAGAGTTAGATATTATATCCGTGATAGCGATCCAAAGAACCTCTGAGTCCTAGATACGATACAAGGCCTTATTCAGCCTCACACTCTCCTTCCTGTTGAGGCTGTTACTGTGTTTATATATCGCAATCACTTCCTGGTGTAGCTGCATAGGATAGTGCACTATAGAGCATAGGATCTTTGTCTCCTCAAACTTCACCACGTGGTCATCATTGGCTGGAAGATGCACCCGGATGGCTATATAATTGCAACGGTTTGGGGTTGCATCATCATTTAGTTGCCAGATGAGCAGAACAGAAGACCACTGAAGATGACAGCCGCATCAACATTTGAGTCTACAAGAAGAGGACCATGTCCCTACAGCCCAGAAAATAATTTTACTGATGATGGCTCTGTGCATGAAAGCTATAATGTTTTGATGAATACAAGACATGTCTGGAAAGTGAAGATTCAAAGGTCTTAACATTTTTTTAATTCTGTACTGACGATTATGTAAATGTATTTTTATTTTTTGACATAAATACCACTGTTGTGCAAGCAGTTATTAAGCCTGGGAACCAGCTTTTGAATTCCTGACTCGTCAGAAATCTGATACCAATCCTGTGAACCTAGTCATCCTAGTCATGACCTTATCTTCCATCTCATCTTATCAGGACCTATTTTGAAACTTATAAATAACCAAACTTTCTGGGCAGATGCTTCTTTATGTAAACAAACAAAAAAAATAACTGCATTCAAATTTAAGGGTATGCAATGGGTAATAAAAACATCCCGTTTCTAACTGCCAAGTAGTCCAGAGGTTACATGTGCAATATGGGAACAAGCATTTGTAACTTTATTTTATTTAATGTGCTTTTATTAATTATATGTTGTACTATTAATCACAAACATTTCGTTCAGGCGCCATCTTGTTATTAATACAAGAATATCAAATGTGCTTACCTTTCTGGGCCGAGTTCGTTTAAGCGAACTGGAAGTAGCGGAATTTGTTACCTGAAATAACTTACTCTCAATTGTAATATTTACCAATGACATTACCTTTTATTGTTAAGTAACATACAAATGAATTTGACTGTACTGTGCTTAACAAGCATACTACCATTCGCCATGAGGCATAGTGCCATATTCAAGTTAAAATTTCTTTCCCCTTAAACACTTTATATGCCCTCCAAAATAAACATATTCAATTATATTCTCAATTATATCATTATTAAAACTATTTCACAACCCAGCACTTCTGATTAAATATAATTAAATATTCTCCCACTCACTCACACTCTCATTCATAAGGTACAATTTTGTTAATTTCCCCAAATTGAGCTCATTTTTTACTGAATTTATTTATATTGAAAATTTTGGTATTGACCTTTATTAAACTTTTCTTATACCCCCCATTTTGTCACTTAGCTGGAAATCAGCCCTGCAGACTGCAAGTCATGACTCACTTTGCTCCACTCGCACTATTGATGTTGTCTTTTACCAAACTTTTGTATTTACTTGTTACACGTTAACAACGTTAAACTGTTATTTCACTTTAGATTAAATACTTCACATTTTTACATGTTGTACAGGCGGACGTCCGCGACTTCGTTTCAGAAATTTTATATAAGCAGCCGGCTGGCTTAACTGATTTTGCATGACTGAGAACAAGTTGAACTGCTTCAATTCCGAGGTGGGGAGGAGCTACGTCACCAGTCTCTTTGTGTCAAGTCTTACTTACGCCTTAGTTGTTTGCAGGCACATTTATTACGTTTTGCGTACTTTGGATGACGGATACTTAGGTGCGGCTTGTTGACACATTCGTCTGGCAAAATGATGCTGTTGTTTCTGCACGTATACCACCGACCTTGACGCAATTCCTGGCCACTCGATATTGCGCAGTTGCAGACCTTCATAAAACTTTACTAGTTTTTTATGTGTGACTTGAATAAAATAAAATTTAAATTGATTATTCCCCAAAACACAGTAGGGCCAGAATTGTACCGCTACAAAACCCCCTCAATGAGAGGATTTATGACGAAGCATAAAAACTCTCATTGACACACTCATACTTCCTAAAGGGATCAGCTAGGACAGCGGTTCCCAAACTTTCTGTCTTGGGCCCCCCTTTGAAATGTTGAACCATAACGCGCCCCCTCACATAATGTGGTAGCCACGTACATTTAACAAGGTATTAATAAGGTAAATAACAAATATAAGTATTTGATAACTGTCGTTTATTAAGTAAATTTTCACCATTTATACAACATATAAAATTATAAATACGGACAACAGTTGTAAATATTCAATTACATTTTTGATTTAAATACTGTTGCAGTTATGAAAGTAACAATATTCTTAGTTTAAATACATAGTTTCTGATAAAAAATCATTATTACTTTGTAAATAAATAATAAATAACGATTAAGAATCAGTGTTTCAGAGAGTTTAAATATTGTCTGTTCATTCAGAAGTATTTGTTTTGAAAAATATCAAATATTTCTCTTGAGCTTTTTTTACACAGAATTTTAAATATAACAATAGTTACGTTCATTAACAGCATGAAGTATAAAATGGTAAATCAAAATATTTTAATAATATCATATAGTTGTTGTAGCAGTCTTTAAAACGAATGACTTGGATGGGCCTGTTTCTTGTCACAAAGTTTGTTAAATAGAGGAGTTATATTGGTAAGAGCAACTCTCATTTCTTTGGTCACATCTAGTCTGGCTCTGTATTTATTTTTAATTGCAGCCAAAGCTGAGAAACCTGTTTCACTCAAATAAATGGTAGCAAATGGAATTATAACTTTCATTGCTTTTTCGGTCAGCTCCGGATATTACTTGGCAATGCTAATCCAGAACTCTGGTAATGAGCAGTCAGTAAGTGTCTTCTTCAAAGAAGGATCACATTGCAAATCAATAAGTTTTTCTTTTTCTAAAACACTCAGTGATTCAATTTTTGAGACATCTTCAAACGGGTTTCTAATACAAGCAAAATTACTCAAATCCTCATAAAAGTAGTGGTCAAATCCTCGCCTCAGAGATACAATGTGATTTAAAAACACATTTTTTAACGCTCCATCAGAAATATCCTTTTTAAATTCGTCCAAGATTTTTAGTAACGTTGGAAACATTTCTAGATTGTTGGTTTTCATGCTTTGACCCCACAAATCAAGCTTCCTGATGAATGCTTGAATCTTATCATTCCAAGTTAGTATGTTTGCATCTTGTATCTGAAGGGATCTGTTCAAAATGTTCACTTTCTCAAAAATGTCACTGAGGTAAGCCAATTTTATAAGAAAATCTTCATCACAAAAGAACTCAGCTAGGGAATGGTTATCTTTATTTAAAAACCAAAAAAAAAACCATTTCTCAGTTCAAAAATACGGTCCAACACTTTAACCCTGGACAGCCACCTTGGTTCAGTGTGAAAGAGCAATGAAACATGTTCTGCACCCATATCTTCACACAGAACTTTAAAAATTCTTGAATTTAAAGGGCGAGCTTTTATTAAATTTACTGTTTTCACAACAGTCTTTAACACGTCATGCAGTTCAGGACGTAGTCCTTTTGAAGCTAAAGCCTCCCGGTGAATAATGCAATGTGTCCAAACAGCCTCTGGAGCCACAGCTTTGGTCCTTGCCCGTAGGCCAGTGTACTCACCAAACATTGCCTGGGCACCGTCTGTACAAAGCCCAATGCATTTATCCCAAGTTAGCCCACTTTGTTTAAAAAAGTTATCAATTATACCAAAAATTGTTTCTGCATGTGCATTATTTGAAAATGGTTCACAAAAAAGGAGCTCTTCCCGGAGTATGGTTTTGTCAACAAATCTAACGTAACCAATTAAATGTGCATCCCTATGTATGTCTGTTGCTTCGTCAACTTGAATTGCAAAGTCCTTTCCTTTTAATTTTTCTAATAATTGGTCACATACATCTTCAGATATATCTGAAATTCGTCTTGCCACCGTATTGTGTGACAGCGGAATTGTTTTCAAAGTTCCTGCTTCTTTTTCACCTATAATCGTTGACACCATGTCTATTGCCACTGGTAAGACAAGAGTCCCTCCAATTCCGTGGGCTTTTTTGCATTGAGCAATTGTGAATGAAACTTGATATGAAGCTAAAAAAGCTTTCGATGGTAAACTTGCCGTTTTAGTGAAACTTTTTTGTGCTGATCTAAAACTATTAATTTTCCTAACAAAAAAGTCCCTAGGTTTAGTATATCTTTATGACATCTTTATGTTTCGTATCCACGTGCCTTTTTAATTTATTTGGTTTCATACTGTCTGAAGCCAAAATTTGCAAACAAATAATGCACTGAGGGCATTCATCACCGTTAACAGTAGTGCTTGTGAAACCTAACGACAGGTAATTGTCATCATACTTTCTTACTTTAGCAGTCCGTGACATAGATGCGCCCATAGGTTCTGGATCTGTGGTTGAAATACAGATCTTGGGAGACCGAACGTTCCATGTCAGAGTTCATACGCTTCATAATAATTGAAAGACACTACTATTTTTAAACGAATTAAAAAGACTGGTTCACATCAATGTCTGAACTTTCATTCACAACACATAACCTCACCACGCTGACGCGTATACTTGTAATAGAACAATTTTGTGTTGTTCACATATCGCTGCTGTTATTTATTACTTATCTTATCATACGACAGATATTTGTCAACAATACACAGGTTCTTCCCACCTACACGGCCAACACACGGTACACACAAGGACGAGCTCCTCGTCGTAAACGCTAACCTACGACGTGACAAATAGTGCATCAAAATTATAAGACCACAACACTCATGCTATTTCATTAATAAAATGGAGTTATTCATCATTCCTAATTTTACTTATGTCATGTCGAAGACTTAATTATGTGAAATATAAATTTGTTTTAAATTTTGCTTGTTGAGCGAGCTCCGCGCCCCCCTTGGGGGGCACGCCCCACAGTTTGGGAACCACTGAGCTAGGATATGTCGCCACAACCCCCTTACTGTTTATATAAAAAAAATACAATAACTTACCCTTGGTCCAATGATGGTGACAGTACCTGCATGACCTTGCTGGACTTCTCTCTCGAGATCCCAACACCGCAAGGCCAATCAGGCACTTTACGCTCCTGCTCTGACGCGCTGGCCAGCTCGGGACTGCCGCCACAGCATCACCAGACACTGAAACATCAATTCAAAAATATCAAAATAGTGGCCTGGTATAATACCATATCCCTAACTGATCTGTTTCCCCTTAGCTATGTGCTGGTTTGTGTTAAGAAGCACCGGGTTTTCTTTAACTCCTAACACCTATATGATTACAAGAATTATTATACAGACGTTCCCTTCTCTTAGTTCACTCCCATTAACATTTATAAATTTTTCGACTCCAATCAATAATAATTAATCCTTTCCCATTAACAAGAACAAATACAAATCTTTATACTAACGCAATAATACTTCCAAAATATTTAAACACATAATCAAAATTTACTCAAATACAGTTATCTATATCTACCTCTTTCTACAATTCTTAAACATTTTCTCTTTTGTATCTAAAACAATTCAAAATCATTTAACATTTTATAAAATATTATTATTAACAGAAATTCTATTTATCCGGCGCTGTTAATAATAATCATCCCCTTTGTTCTCCTCCACACACACTATTTCCCCCCCCTGAACTGTTGTGTTCAGTTGCCTCCACAAGGACTGAGGCGGAAGGAGTGAGCACTTTTTTTCTTTTCTCTCACTCCCATCCTTGCTTCAGCGTTACAAAAACTTCAGGGTAAGTACCCCTACTTATTATCTTAACATATGCCCCTAAGGTCTACCACCCCTATTTGGGTGAAAATAGCCTGTATTCAAAAATAATCTTAGATTCCCTTATTAAACCCCATTAAATTTCTATGTTTGACCAATTTCAAAGGCAACCAACTGTGGTCAGTTTTTACAATAACTTTGCCCACAGCTGATTGTCATCCAAAACCACAATCTGGGTTGGTAAGGCCGAGATCGCCCGAAATGTAGGGAATTGCAATGGTTTGACACCTAGTGTCGTAACTGCCCCCAAAATTACCCTTTAATCTTGCATAGTAACATAACATAACATAATAAACAAATAAACACTAACCTTGAACATTAACATCGCTACATTTACATTAAACAAACAATTCACCTTTAAATAATTTATATAGAAATTTATAAACATTGTTACTTGAATTTTCTATTAACTCTTTTATATCAACTTTTAATTACTCATTATTGTATCATTTAATTCTATAAAAATTCAAATTTATTATTAACATTCATGTTACATTATATTTCATTTCTTATTACCTTTCTACTATGAATTTTCTACTTAACCCTTCACATTTTGATCATCGATTAGTCTGGGTGACTCCTGTATTCACTATAATTTGACTTATTGAAATGGCATTAATATTTGTAATCTTACTCCCTTTCTTCCTACTAACAATCACTAACATAATACATAGGGTGACACCAATCTCTCAATAATAACCCCCTTCAACACTAATTCTATTTGACTCCTTCACCTCTTAAAATAAAATAACTAATACCCTCTTTGTACTAGGATGTGTGTTCCCAACCTGGCCATACACATTCATAACCTTTTGCCCTCCACCAAATATCGGCAAACACTCTAACCCTTCTCTAATTACGGTACCTGCCCAACAACGCACGTTGATCATCCCTTACCACCTCATCCTTACTACAAAATATAACCATCAACTATTTAATCTCCATTTACGCTACTCACCTTCTCTACATCTAATCACTAACTACTGTGTCCCTAAAATATCTAACACCCTCTTTCTGCATTATTTGTATTTCGACTTCTTATTCTCTCTAACTCTCATTAAAATTAACTCTGATTAACTCACATGCCTTATTTATCATTATCACCCAAACCCTTTTACAACGTTTTCACCTTAATATGATCATTAAACATTACCCTGGAAAATTCATCACTTACCTCGTAATAACAATGCAATTCCATATTCACACATATTATATGTTTAATCATTTACAAATCATTATAGAATTTTAATTTCATACAATCATTTAACTTCATTATCAAAATTTATTTGTATAACAATCATTAATCAATTGATTCATCTACGATTTATTTTAATTCAATTATTTAAAATTTCACCATTACTTTCATCACTTGTTTAGTCAAAAAAATGTTTATTTGTTATTATTAAATCAATTAAACTATAACTTCCTGTTACGTACATGGTTTACATAAAAATACATGTAATACACAACATCAAGAATACACAAATACATTGACATTAATACACCAAAAAATATACAATCCAACTTATTATTTGTTATTGTTGACCAAAATCAGTTCATAAAACAATCCATCTCAAAACCACACTAGTCACATAATTAAATGTTCATAAACAATAAAACACTTTATACACCATCATCGAACAACAGTCGAATCTTAGGTCTACATACATTATTTTTTATTAAATATATGATATTATTATTATTATCAATATAATTATTATTTAAATTTTATATCTTTCCACAATGTCGTTTGAATTAATAGGCTTATCCCATATTATTTCATCATGTAACATGTCATCATAGAGTATGGTCCTGTCGCCCTTAGTGTAATTTGTCATAATCGGGTAAGTCATATTATCATCTTTAACAACATCATCTACTGCTATCTCAGTTTCACTGTAAGGTAAGTACTCGTTATTATTATTACTTCTCTCTCCACCTAACCTTTCTACAAACTCTTCATAATTTCTATTTACTTTAAAAATCTCTTTCTCTCTCTCTCACCACAATACCTCTCTCTCTCAAAATATCTCTCACTATAACACCAAGCTACACTCTCTCTCTCAATATATGCAAGGGACACTAACTCATTATTACTGCACCACCTATGAAGTGCACAAAAAATCCAGGGAACTCTATTTGCAGACCTTTTGTCTTCCAAATAAATACTCAAGGAACTTACATCCTCCTTAAACACATGTGAAGCCTTTTCTTCACCCCCAACTACAATATCACGGGAAAAATTTACCCCCTGCAACTCCTCTACAAGTATACTATCTCTCCACTTTCTCTCTGCCTCATCAACACACACTAACATTCCACCATTATATTCTACTCTCTCTAAAATCTCATTATTACTATCAATATTCACACCATTATTTTCTAACACCATATTTTTATTTGTATTGTCAAAATTCTCAGCACCACTTACCTTATCGTCTTTATTTTCATCTAATTTATTTGTTTCTCTACTATTCTCTACCCCCATTTTATTCTCGTAATTCTCATCTACTTTATTCTTTAGTCTATCGAACTTCTCATTTACTAACGCTACTATTTTTTCTTTCGTTTTATCGAAACGTGCATTCATTTCATCAATTTGTTTATCAAAATTATCATTTTGTTTTTGATTTCATTTATCATTTCATTGAACTTCTCATCAAATTTATCAAATCTTACATTTTGCTCATGAAATTTATCGTTAAAATTATTTTTGATTTCTCTAATCTCATTTTTTTGTTCATTGTTTTGTTCTTTCAATTCATTTAAATTGCTATTTATATTTTCAGACATTGTTTTTATTAATTCAAATACATCGTCCATTAGTGCTGACTCTGTCTCTGTGTCAGTTAAGCTGACACTTTCATCATTGTCTGCCATTTATGAAAAAACATTTTGTTTAAATATATTTCTTTCAAAATTTTATCCTGTAATATTACACAACCTTATTATATATAAAAAAAATATTCTACTTAAACTATTTACCCTACCACATGTAGTCACAACATAACCTTATCTTTACGTCTATATTTACGTATCTCCAAATTATATATTACCTCAAGTAACTGTTCCGCTCCTTCCAGTAGGCTTACTCCACATAAAATCACATTTTATGTCGAGTCCCTGTTCCAGAAGCCATTGTAACTTTATTTTTTTTTGTGCTTTTATTAATTATATGTTTTACTATTAATCACAAACATTTCGTTCAGGCGCCATCTTGTTATTAATACAAGAATATCAAATGTGCTTACCTTTCTGGGCCGAGTTCGTTTAAGCGAACCAGAAGTAGCAGAATTTGTTACCTGAAATAACTTACTTTCACTTGTAATATTTACCAATGACATTACCTTTTATTGTTAAGTAACATACAAATGAATTTGACTCTACTGTGCGAAACAAGCATACTACCATTCGCCATGAGACGTAGTGCAACTATTCAAGTTAAAATTTCTTTCCCCTTAAACATTTTATATGCCCTCCAAAATAAACATATTCAATTATATTCTCAAATATATCATTATTAAAACTATTTCACAACCCAGCACTTCTGATTAAATATAATTAAATATTCTCCCACTCACTCACACTCTCATTCATATGGTACAATTTTGTTAATTTCCCCAAATTGAGCTCATTTTTTACTGAATTTATTTATATTGAAAATTTTGGTATTGACCCTTATTAAACTTTTCTTATACCCCCCATTTTGTCACTTAGCTGGAAATCAGTCCTGCAGACGTCCCTTTGCTCTACTCGCACTATTGATGTTGTTTTTTACCAAACTTTTGTATTTACTTGTTACACGTTAACAACGTTAAACTGTTATTTCACTTTAGATTAAATACTTCACATTTTTACATGTTGTACGGGCGGACGTCCGCGACTTCGTTTCGGAAATTTTATATAAGCAGCCGGCCGGCTTAACTGATGTTGCGTGACTGAGAACAAGTTGAACTGCTTCAATTCCAAGGTGGGGAGGAGCTACGTCACCAGTCTCTTTGTGTCAAGTCTTACGCCTTAGTTGTTTGCAGGTGCATTTATTACGTTTTGCATACTTTGGATGACGGATACTTAGGTGCGGCTTGTTGACACATTCGTCTGGCAAAATGATGCTGTTGTTTCTGCACGTATACCACCGACCTTGATGCAATTCCTGGCCACTCGATATTGCGCAGTTGCAAACCTTCATAAAACTTTACTAGTTTTTTATGTATGACTTGAATAAAATAAAATTTAAATTGATTATTCCCCAAAACACAGTAGGGCCAGAATTGTACCGCTACACATTGTTATGTACTAGGCAGACTCCTTTTGTTTTGAATAGCCCTCCAAGACACCTCAGAGTCTCATTGTGGCCGGTAGCAGGCCACATCTAGGAATCCAGAATATTGAGGTCCCTTTGGTGGGAGCTCCATAAGAAGCTCAGGGTGTGGCACAACAGCAGGCGATGGGCATGCCCTTCGTCCCGCACAACCCCTGGTCCAGCAGAGTCTCATAGTATACATTGGCAGTAATTGTTTTGGCTTCAGCCATGAAGTCAACCAGAAGAATGCCTCTACTGTATATAAAAAAATTTAAGCCTTTTTTTTATAATACATTATTATTGGATTTGTAGTTGCCTCGATTCAGAAATATGTTGATAAACCCAGGTTTCATCCTGAGTTACATTCCCCTTCTTTTTCGTCTTCATAATGTGCGAGAAATAAATGTGTCATGGAATATATTCGTTTTTTTATGTGTACAAAATTGTTTAATCCTAATTTTGTCTTCAGAATTTCATGAATCGTACTCTTAGGCTCTTCAGGAGTCAGTTCGTACAATCTCTTATTGTTAAACGCCTCTGATCTGTATTAATGGTTTTGTCAGTTTTGTGAAGATTAAAAACAGTCCTAGTTCACTGTGAATATCAGTCCTTCCTAAGGCTTTCATGGCCAGTATCCACATAGTTGGAAACATTATTAACCGGGCTGTTAGGCCGCGGTCTAGAGTTTATGTAGTCAGCATAAACTCCAGACCACAACCTAACAGCCTGGCTAATAATGTTTCCAACCATCAGTCCTTCCTTCCTAGGAAGTACATCATTACATCACTTTAGACAGCTGTGATTTGTCTGCGAATTTCCATTAAGCATTTACCTTTTGGATTTAGAAAATGTGTCACAATAAATTTCTCATTTGACAGGATTTACAATCAACACTGCCATTTTCAAAATTTGTAACGTGAACTATTCGAGTGAAGTCTATGTTTTTACTGCCTATGAGGACTCAGCATTGACTAACATAATGGCAGTATTACCATCACGACTAAAAATAAATTTCTTCACAGCTTAGGTGCAATGTAACTTTACTCTCTGGACAGACATAGTAAAATAAATAAACATTTGTTTATTAACATAATATTATAATAAAATAATGTGTGTGATAGATCATAATTAATGTAGTTATAAAAATAACATAAATATTTAAATGTAGGTGAACTTAAATTAATTAATATTATAAATACCATACAGTTTTACTATTTAAATATAAACTGTAGTGACTTTTTATATTTTATCTTGTAAAAATATTTTTCAGACATGGAAGTTTATCTACACATCGCAGTGAGGATTTGCGCCAGAAACTTGGAAGCCGAATTCACAAGTCTGTTGTGAGACATGCTAGAATGGATTTAGAAGATAAGAAGTCCAAAGAAAGTGAAGAGTCAGATGATGAAGTTCCAGACTTACGTGTAGCAGTGTCTGCTGATCATAGCCCAGAAGACAGTAAAGCAGGAATAAGAGAGAGTTTATTTCAAACTGGCAATGTTAAATCTGTTCTTAAAGGAGCAAGGACTCATAGTGACAATGGAAGTTCAGATTTTGACAGTAACGTTGGTGGTGGATCAGATAACAATGATAGTGAAGATGACGGTAATAAGAGCAGTAATAGTAGCAGTCAAAGTAGTAGTGTTAAAGTCAAATTACGGAGAAGACACAGAAGTAGATCCAGGGAAAAGAAACAGCATGATCGTCATAAGGGTGAAGTGGTAGTCAAATCAAGAGGAAACTCTAGTAAATCTGTTGAAAAAAATGATGTCCGTAGTTCTGTACATAGAAGAAGTCCTCATAAACATACTAGCACATATGGCAGTGTTGATGAGGTTCCACATCAGACTAAAGATTTAAGGTCCAAGCTAGGGAAACAAAAAAAAAGTGAACCTCGTCCAAAATCACCCTTACAGATTGAAATTGACAATGATGAATATTACAAACTAATAGACAGTGAATGATCAGCATCTCAGTTGTGTATTGTATCAGTTGGGTACAGTAAATTTTTTTAACCATCTTTTTTTGAATCAGGGATAGGTGTGAATAAGCAATAAAATTAATTTGTGTATAATTATTGTGTACTTTGACAGTTTAGAAACAAGAATACAAAATTGGGAATTAAAGCATATGTTACAAGTTTCTGAAGCAGAAATTTTGTTTTAAAGTATTCATCATTAGAACCCTACTAAAAGGAAGCTGTTATTTCACACAAAATATATTCATATTGTGGATTACAGTTCACTCATATATCTTTCTGTATAATTAAGACACTTATCTACATATACCATCATAAATAATAACTTATTAGGTTTTTTTAATATACTGCATTGAACGTTTGTAAATAGATTTTATGAATTTTTGCAAGGACTTTTTCTAAATCCAAATGTTCAAATTGTATTAAAATTATAGTAACGTTATTGTTTTTGTCACTTTCATACAAAAACATGAATAGTTGAAAATAAACAAAAAAACTGATGTAATTTTGTATTTACATTATAGAATTTAAAAATGCTGCTTTACTTCAAAAGCTACTTCATTCCATTTCAACTCAACACAATTTTAATATACATTTTACCTTACCACATTAGATTTTAATGAAATTTTGCACAGACATATCCTCCATATAGGCTAAAGAAAAATACTACATTTAATCACAATATATCAGCCTGTTTTGAAAATATTGGCAATGTAAGGTTTTCAAACATTGCCCAAATTTGCTCGATCAACATATTTTCAAATTGCAGCTCTCCTAATTGGGCTAGAGAGATGGGATAGGTGTCATTTTGTAGCATTTTATGCCCTTTAATACACAATAGGTATTAGAGAAAAAAATTTCAAATTAAAAAACGAAATTTTGATTAACAATTTTTCAAAATGTGCCCCTTTGAAACACATTTTTGATTGTGTACATGCAATTCCTAACAAGAGAAATGTATTTGTAAACTTACAGTTTTAAGTTTGAAAGTTTTCACAAATATAAATCTTTGCAGTAGTCTTTGATGGCCTCAGTAGATTGATGGATCTCATTTTCATAAAGTTTATAACTCTTCAAGTTGGAGTCACTGATTTACTTTACATAACACATGGGTTACAGGAAACTATAGTGTATCTTGTCTTCTAGAGTAAGAGAAAGATGTTCAGATGGATCAGCTGGGTGTAAAAAAGAAACCTCAACTTCCTGTGTTTTTTTTTTCTTTTGCCAGTATATATGCTAGCCACTATTTGTTTTCATAGATGATGGTTATGTACCAATTATCTTTTGTTATTTCAGTCTGTCTTGTAATGCTGTTACTTTTTCAGTAGTTTACACATTTGACTCTGAGAAGATCTCACTTTTATTTTTGTGGTACTTAGGGGATAGGTATAAGTGCATGAAGTTTTAAGTATCATTTATTGTAATGAGTTTCCTTAGTCGACCTTCCAAAAATTTGTCAGTTTCTATGTACTCATATGATATTGATTCTATTCTATTTATTTGAGATACATATGTAAAATTTGTTGCAAAGTATTCTAAATTTCCTACTCGTACAACTTATATGATGTTTGGATCTGATTCTCATTAGGGCGTTGTAAGCTTGCTTGATCTGCTACTCTTTTAACGGTTCCACCAACGCCATCACATGGCCCTTTTCGATTTGCTGTAGTTGAGAAATGCATTCAGCAAAACCACAAGTTTGTAAATTTTTTCCTGTTTTTGTATTGAGCTGCTGATCCGTCATGGAAGTAGTAAATCTTCTTAATATTGTCACCAAACTTTCTTTTCATAAAGTCAGTAAGTTTTTTTTAGAAGCTATACACAGCAATTGTGTTGTGCTCCAGACATTCTGAAATCACAACAAAGCTTACATGCTTACTGCTCCAATGATAGCTCTGGGGTTTATCCTCAAGAAGGAAATTGCAATTTTTTGAAAAATCACAGATGATGAGAACTAAGTACTTGAGGTTTTCATCAGTATTATTCATGAAGGAGCTTTGCTGCCTGGCAATGAAGTAATGTTGTACTAAAGCAGAATTTCACAGAACAATTCAATAAACAACAATTCAATGAAGTTGATTTTTCAGATGTTTCTAAGTTTCATCTATCAACTGATATCCATTGGCAAAAAAGTTACTTTTTCAACCATGTTTTTTTTTTCAAAACCCTCTTGTAATATAGTTTTTATTCCTTTATTTGAAAGACTGTTTGTATATAGTTAGTGTCCCACTTGTCAGTAAATCTGTATTAGCATTTTCCATCATCAGTTTAACATCTTAGTGTTGGGTGCATACTCATACTGTATGATTACCACTATGACCTCCCAGTACATTTTTTGGCCTCAGATCTGCAAATTTGGAAACTCACCTTCATGTCAGAAATATGGCTAAAATGACCTATTTGCTTCCATCAAATTGAACAGAATTAGTCTCTTTGACACTTCAACTTTATCTCCATTTTTGCCCCTGACATACACACAGTCTTTGATACCAGTTAAAACCTTACTAATTTCATCACTCTCATAAAACAATTGTATAGCCTCAACTGTTTCTGAAGAGAATCTCTTCCCTGGTTTTCAATAAGGGCTTTCCTAAATTCCTTTTTCTTTCAGAATTTTTTAAAATTCACTGACCTTATAATTAGGGGCGTTGAACTCTCACATGATTTTTCTTACATCCCATCTGGTAAACAAGTCAGAATTATTAAATTTCTACTCTAGAAGTGAAATTTGTTTAAAACTGAGTCTGCAAGTGATTCAGTCTCAACTTTTAACCATTAGTAAAAAGTTTTTGTTTCGTAGCAGAATTGATTTTTTAAATTTTAGATGAGGCATAAGATTTAGATTGTCATCTTGTTTTCAGTAGAGGTTATTCACTCAGGTCATGGAGAGAAGCATTTATGGTTTCAACTACATCTGACTTAGAGTAAAAGTTTGGGTCTGTTTCAGGATCTGAGCTATAAATAGAATCATGAGGAGAACCTTGATTGGCTAAGGACTGGTCAGAATAACAAACTTTAGTTTGTTTTGGCAGTTCAATAAAATGTTCACTCATCCACTGTGTTACATTTGTATGCTTTTTTGTCCCTTACTTTGTGGTCATTTTTTTTAAATGGATTTAAACATTACAACAGGTTCACTTTTATCAGTATGCCAGCCTCACTTTTTCGGATAGAACATGCAGAACTTTGTTAAAACAAAGGATACTTTACACTTTTGTATCGAATGGTGATTATAAAATGATCTTCAAAGATTTTTTTTCTAACCTTTGTTAGAAAAAGAATAAATAAAAGGAATTAAATTTAACCTCATATTAACTTCTGGTTAAACTGTATTTACAATCAAAATCTCATCTAAGGCTCATTTTGAAAATATATTTCTATATGAACCCATTATGATCCGAGATTCAAACTTGGCACAACCTATTTACAAACATATAAGGATTATTTTAGAACCTTTTGAAATTTCTCAAAGGGGCATATTTAAAAAACTGTGGGTGCGTGTACTTATGTACGCGCATTAGAAGTTATACTTCTTTGGCGTGATTGAAAAACTAAGTTAACATGCATGCTAAAAATTCATATGAGTAGAACGATAAGAGGAGTGAAGGGAGATGGTAAATATGATTATCGGTTATAGATACCGCATCCAGCTGGACCCGTGAAAAATATTTGGAACGGATTGCGGTTTGGAGTTAATAGATTGGAGATGACATGTAGCAAAAGTTCTTTTTGTTTATCGTTATTATTATGCCATTTTTCATATGGTTGACGTTTGAGAAAAACTCTTGGACTCTTAATTCCAGCTCGAAGTATATTGCAATAATCTTCGTCTGAGGAAATTTTGTTATGTTGATAAAAAGAATCAAAATCAGAGTAATCATTTATTTTTGAGATTAACCCTAATATCTTTATAACAATTTGCATAATTTTTGAATTCAGGCTCATCTTTTCGCATAGGTGATAATATAGTTGTAGATCGCCAAGGCATAAAAGTTGCTTCAAATCTACACTGCTGAGGTTTATTTGCCACTATTTTTTTATAGCATGTCAATGTATGTTTATAATATGACTATTATACACTAAAAGATACAAATTTAATTCAATTGAATTAATTTCAATTCAATATTATAATATTTTAGTAGAGAAAAATTAATTTTTTATCAAATAGCTCAAAATACTTACAAATAGTGTATTTCAGTAATGGATTTACTTTTCGATAGACTTCTGAATAATTAAGTGTGATCTATAATTTAAAATATAGAAATATATATTAGATTATTGGATTAAAGCAAACATAATGATAGAATACTTATCGAAACTTTTATTGATTTAATATAAAAACAACTTTTGAAATTAATACTTAACGAAAAATTAACCTCAAATATTTTTAAACACTTATTAAAATTTTGTTACACAATTTTTGTCACCGAAAAATATTTCACAGCACAATGTATATAAAGTTATTTAATTATATATCCATTCACGATCAGCACCAGCAGGTTCATCTGGGCCCCGACCGAAATGTTTTGGTTTCTTGGCCTCAGGCTCGTTGTCCACGGCTAACTTCATCCTGTTAACTTTCCGTTTCCGTTGCATGGTGCGCACGCATTTCATTACATACTAAAATTTCACCCTCAACGCGCCTAAAGAAGTATAACTTCAAAAATTCAAAATCAAAATTTTGTTTTTGAATTTCAACAATTTTTTTCCTCTTAACCCTATGCTGAACCTCATATTAAAGGGCATAAAAATGCTACAAAATGACACCTCTCCCATCTCTCTTAGAAACTATCCATACCCGTATTTTCAAAAACGGCTTGATATATTGTGATGAAATTAGGTATTTTTCTTAATCTACATGGTTCCCTTAAGGTACTGAAACCCGAACAAAATATTAACAAGATGACCACTGAATTTAGAAGATCATTATGTTGAGTCATAATAATAGTAATAGTAATGTGATTAGCTCCAAAATATATGTAACGAATCCTACATAAATGTATGGATATGTATATATGAACATATTTTATTCCGAGTCTGTTGAGCACTGCCTCTGAATAGCTTATTATTAAATTATAACTTTGATAAAGTGAGTGTCAATAACATTCACAAAATTGTGTCCTGAGTGAATAGAAACATGTTATGTGTAACTGGATACATGGTCCAAAATAACTATATCAATTATTGAGTGAACATTATTCTTGATAAACATATTTGTTTTCCATAATGAACATACTTGTATTTGTCTCGATATATGTAAACAAATCTGGATAAAAAGGATGACACTTTTTTACCAATTTTTTTTAAATTTTGTTTTCTCAGTAGTTTTTATTAGTGTTGCGGATTTAATCGGTTAATCGAACCGATTAAAATTTGAACTTCGATTAATCAATCAAAACTACTTAAATCGAATAATAGAGTCGATAAAAATTAATCGGTTGTTGAAATTTTCTTTTATGAGAAGTTGAAGCTTGTCTACCAAATACCTGAGTTATGTCTTGTCTCTTGAATGAGAGTCCCGTTATTTTAAATCATTTAGTACTGCTGGAAGTTCCCAGAAAAACACTGAAAGAGAAAGAGTGGTGTAGTTGCAGTGGTTTTCAAAAGCCAGGTAGCAGCATGCCAGATTTACTCTGTGTACGATAAGATCTACAATAGAAGGCTGAGTCAGGTGCCTACTACTAATTTTCTGAGAGGGGGTGAGTATGCTAAAAATAAGAGTCCCACAAGAGCCTGTACTCTCATACTATCAATGGGCGACCTATAGTATAATAAAATTGAAAGTTAAGGGCATATGCGCAGAAACCAATTTAAGAATTTATGGATGGACGAGTCCACTTTGAAATTGTGAATGGCGGGAGGGTACCGGAGAATCAGCTGGTATGCAGTGAAGGTGTCGCCAACTTTGCGTGTGATGTTTTAGTTACCCGTACATTCTTAGTTATTGTGTAACGTACTACCTCAGTCGTGCATTTGTTATTATTATTTCAATTTATTTTTAATTATATCGTTTTACAGTCACTCATTTTTATTAGTTTTTTAGTTAATTTCTATTGGTAGTTTTTATTCTGTAATTACAATTACATATTATTATAATTATTTGTGTTATCATCCAGTAACGAGATTTGTTAAAATGGGTACTTTTCCTTCAACTAGCAAAGACAGGAAAGTTATTCATAGTCAAGCACGGGAAGTTATAATACACAGTTTTTTGTTGTCCAGGATTAAAAGATTCTTGCAATTAAATTAATACAAAGAACGCGTTCCTTTATGTAACGAGAAACTGTAGAGATAGTCGCGTGTAATTAAGGAGTGGAAGTGTACAGTTTGCAAATTCTGTTGCGATAAGAACGGTCAGAAAGGCTGTAGTTTTTTACGTCTCAGCAGTACACAATGACAGACCAAACAACACTCAGATATGTTTATAAAACATTCTGATATGTAAAAGAATGTAAATTCTCACATCTCACAGCAACTCCCTCCACATAGCCTTTCCCCTCTGACCGTAAGCATTTCGCGCATTTCCATGCCCTTAACTTTCAATTTTGCTATAATAGTAACAGTTGGACAGGTGGCGTGTTACAGTGTGTTTATTCAGGTGAGGAAAACTTGTGTTTTTCAAAGAGGCTCCTTTTTGTGTGTGTGTTTCCTGATACCGTGCGTGAAATCTGTGTTATGGCGTACAAAGACTTATGAGGAAGAAAGGAAGACTCGGTGGAAGTTTTGGATATAAATTGAATGACAGTGGTAAAGTGACAGACAGGAAAACCGTTTTCTGTAAGCTTTGTGGGAAATCATTTAGCTACAGCGGTAGCACTAGCAGTTTGCAATACCATTTAAAACACGTCCATCCCTTACAAAGTGTTGCTGAATCATCTGTTGTTAATGCAAGTTTATCTCAGTCGAACTTGAATCATTTCATAGTGAAACCAATCTCTTCATTAAAGGAGGCTGAACTAACAAATAAAATTGTGAAATGGATAGTAAAAGACAGTCGACCTATCAATATAATTGATAGCCTTTCCCCTCTGACCATAAGCATTTCGCGCATTTCCATGCCCTTAACTTTCAATTTTGCTATAATAGTAACAGTTGGACAGGTGGCGTGTTACAGTGTGTTTATTCAGGTGAGGAAAACTTGTGTTTTTCAAAGAGGCTACTTTTTGTGTGTGTGTTTCCTGATACCGTGCGTGAAATCTGTGTTATGGCGTACGAAGACTTATGAGGAAGAGAGGAAGACTCGATGGAAGTTTTGGATATAAATTGAACGACAGTGGTAAAGTGACAGACAGGAAAACCGTTTTCTGTAAGCTTTGTGGGAAATCATTTAGCTACAGCGGTAGCACTAGCAGTTTACAATACCATTTAAAACACGTCCATCCCTTACAAAGTGTTGCTGAATCATCTGTTGTTAATGCAAGTTCATCTCAGTCAAACTTGAATCATTTCATAGTGAAACCAATCTCTTCATTAAAGGAGGCTGAACTAACAAATGAAATTGTGAAATGGATAGTAAAAGACAGTCGACCTATCAATATAATTGATAGCGTTTCCCCTCTGACCGTAAGCATTTCGCGCATTTCCATGCCCTTAACTTTCAATTTTGCTATAATAGTAACAGTTGGACAGGTGGCGTGTTACAGTGTGTTTATTCAGGTGAGGAAAACTTGTGTTTTTCAAAGAGGCTACTTTTTGTGTGTGTGTTTCCTGATACCGTGCGTGAAATCTGTGTTATGGCGTACGAAGACTTATGAGGAAGAGAGGAAGACTCGGTGGAAGTTTTGGATATAAATTGAACGACAGTGGTAAAGTGACAGACAGGAAAACCGTTTTCTGTAAGCTTTGTGGGAAATCGTTTAGCTACAGCGGTAGCACTAGCAGTTTGCAATACCATTTAAAACACGTCCATCCCTTACAAAGTGTTGCTGAATCATCTGTTGTTAATGCAAGTTCATCTCAGTCGAACTTGAATCATTTCATAGTGAAACCAATCTCTTCATTAAAGGAGGCTGAACTAACATATAAAATTGTGAAATGGATAGTAAATGACAGTCGACCTATCAATATAATTTCGGATGAAGGGCTAAAAGAAGTTTTAAGGGAAGCTGTAGGTAGTAGTTCTTATAATCTTCCATCTAGAGACGTAACTAGACGGATTGAGAAACTTTATGATGTCGAACGATCCCAGCTGCTAGACAAACTAAAAGAAACTGAATTTGTTGGCCTAACAGGTGATTTCTGGACATCGATAGCAAATCAAGGTTATTTGAGTGTTAGTGCTCATTGGATTGATTCTAACTGGGCGTTCTGCAGCGCTGCGTTAGAAGTGAAACATGTGGTGGAGAAACATAGTGCAGCAAATTGTACGGAAGAATTTGAACAAGTTGTGTCTGACTGGAATCTTCAAAGTAAAGTAGTTGCAATACGTACAGACAATGCCAGGAATATGGTATCGAAAATTAGAAATACGATAATGTTAGGTGCACTGCTCATACCCTGCAATTAAGTCTGAATACAGCAACTGAGAATGTGTCTATAGATAAACTGCTTTCCAAATGTAGAAAAATGGTGGGTCATTTCAAGCACAGTCCTTATTTAGAAAATCAGCTATGCCAAAAACTGAAAAAACAATATTCCGCAGTGCAAACTGAAACAAGATATAGTCGCCCGATGGAATAGTACATGCCTTATGTTCGAGTCTCTTCTGGAAGCCAAGGAAGGAATTGTAGCTGTAATGTCCACTAATCTATCAAACATCATTCCATTAACTGAAGTGGAATGGAAAATGACACAAAAAATGTATAAATGTCTTAAACCATGTTTGGAAATGTGATTTTCTTGGAGGAAGTAAATACACGACAGCAAGTGTTGTACTACCCGCCATAACTCATTTAAGAGTAAGTCTAAAAATTACCGACACAGATCCTGGTTACGTTACTCGATTCAAAACAGCTCTGTTAGATGATTTAACGGAAAGAGTAAATGCCTGGCCTAAAATAGAAATGTATCAAGAAGCTACGGCTCTTGATCCAAGATTTAAATATTTGAAATGTCTTGCAAGAGAATTAGTGTGGAACAGAATTTCCAATAAAGTTGTGACCACTGCACAAACAGAAATAAAACAAAATGTGAAGAAAAGAAAACTTGTTTTTGAAGAAGACGATGATGACAAGAGGGAAGAAACAGCTCCGTTAACACCGCTCGCAACAGAGGTTGATATCTACAGATCTTTGGCAGAACTGGATGATGACTTTGCAGACCCCTTACTGTGGTGGAAAACACATTCCATTCAGCTTCCACTTCTTCATCTGTAGCAAAAAAATTGCTCTGCGTTCCAGCTACATCGGTTCCGTGCGAACGAGTGTTTAGTGACGCAGGCAATATTGTTACTAAACGTAGAGCAGCCCTTGATCCGGACCATGTGAACACACTCACATGCTTAAAATCCTGGTTGAAGCAGTACTGACTAGGTGAGTCTAATGTTATACCATATCCTTACCTTCAAATTCATATTTGTCACTTCGTCTCCTGATAACAGTTCATATTATTAAATCTGTTCATACATATTATAATCATAATTATAATATTATTATTATTTGAATGTAATCCATGCTAATATACTGATTTTATAAGTTGCTTAAAAACAAAAGTAACAATTAGATACATCTATTAAAATTAAATTTGTAAGCCATTAGTATGATAATTTTTTAGTACCCAAACTCGATTAACCGATTAAACCTTCTTGATTAACCAATTAAATATTTTGATCGATCGACAGCACTAATTTTTTATGCATGCTTGTAAATGATTTGATAGATAATGGTAAAAATTTGCCATTGTACAGAAATTAAATTTTGTAATAAGACTACGGTTGCACTTACTTTGCGTTATTACTTTTTTTAAATGAGAATTAGTATATTGTTGGGACTTATTGTATATTAAATTAATTACTTCAGTTATATTAAATTATTTCAGTTTTGGGAAATAATTTCCTTTCAAGCCCCATGGAGTTTGTCCATGCAGCTTAGCAGACTGGCAGCAGGCAGACCTCTGATTTGATTTACCCTGTCCAAGCGAGTGCCTTGGAAAATTCCTGGGGTCTTATCAGAAGTTTAAGTTAGGAATAGTCACACTACTTTCCTTGTGTACTGCAACTCGTAATTTTCAACTGTAAAAGAAAAAGACTGACATTATCATACTCTTTATGTTGTTTAAATTAATGAATTACTCATTTATAGTCATACCAGGCTGTTTGTATAAAAATGTGTTTTTGCCAGGTGAGTTATCAGATGCAGGTCCGAGGTACTTAATTTCATTTACCTGTGGTAGAGTGCAACCATCAAAAGAATCAGGTGGACAGTCATCTTTTTTCATAGTAAAAGTCACACAATATAGCTGCATTGGTTTTTTTATAGCCAGAGATCTATTGCATCCAGATGTTGTTGCAATCCTGAGGCACGCAACCTGATGGACCACTAGTATTGCTGTATCATCAGCAAACTTTGCAACCTGTGTATTTCTGGTTGTTGGTAGGTCGACTGTACATAAAAGGTATAGCAATGGTCTGAGTACACTCCATGGGGTACCCCTGATTTGATGGGGAGCAAGTTCGTGTATGTATCCAAATGTTTTATGGGGAAAATTTGTCTGTATGATTTAAGTAATAGAAAGACGTGATGGGACAGATTTTTTGTAGAATAATATCCTTCATGCCATACTTTGACCTGGGAGATTTCAATGAAGGCGGCTGAACAGTAGTTCTTTATTTCCAGGATGGCTTTGACTATCTGAACAACTTTATGCACTTGTTTGATAGTGCCATGTTTATCCCTAAATTAAAAGGTTTTAATTGTGTTGGAATTATTCTTTCAAAAACTTTGGAAAGGTTGAACTTATAGATGGTATGCACGTTTTTTTTTAGGATTTACTACAACTGCCGTCTGTGTTACTTTCTGCTGACTTAGCTAGTAACTTAGCCTTAGTACTGCATTGACAACATAGAGAATTGCTAAACCTATAGTTGATAGCTCTTTCAATATTTGATCCATTATTAGGTTGAACACTGGAGATATTTTACTGTTAGCATTTTTTAAAACAATAGTTTTCACATCAGACAAGCTAATTTTCTTAATTGGTAGATCCATTTGGAAAAGTGATTCTAGGAAACTGAATCATGGTGTCTTTCTCTGTTGGTTGTGGTTGAAAAACCAGAGTTAGCAAAGGCATCAGCTTTCTCCTGGTTGTTGCCTTCCAGAGAGAATATTTGATAGCTTTAAATGCAGAGGGCGTAATTTTCAGTGGCTCTTTTTTTTTCAGCAATTCTTTCAGTTCCTTACATTCCTTTTATCATAATCACTTATGGTTGTTAGTCATTTTTTTCATAGTGTTCTATCTTCTATTATCATCTTTCTGATGAAGTTTGAATGGTTCTCTTTTATTGTTATGGCCTACGCTGACATCTGCAAGGACAGTGTTGAGCTCTTCTGTACTTTTGAGTGGGACATTTAAGTTGATTAGTTTCTAATACTGTGGAGAACATAGTGAAGCAGTTGTATGGTCTGAAGATAGAATTAAACTACATTCAATTTTGAGGTGTTAAGGAGCCTTTGGTGACTCAAAAGTCTCACATCCAGAATTCTTTTATCTGTTGGCCAGTAGGTTGGTTGCCCCTTTTGACAGGTAGCATAAATTACATCCATATGTAGCTGCATAAAGTTTTCCTCCCTTGGGAGTCGTTAGTCTCTAGATCCTCAAGTATATATTTTGGTATTTTATTTACTGCCAATGATAAATTACTTAGAGACTTAAAAAGGATCATATTGTCCTAACTTTATATTATATTTTGGTGGGCAGTATATGGCTGAAATGGTGAGTTAGCCCGAATGTTCGTGTAGGTCAATAGTTGTAGTGTGGACGTGTTCTGTATGTATGTCACCAATTCATACTGTTTTATACCATTATGGATGACTACTGCACACCTCCATGATTGGTGTGGTATACACTATACTTCGGTATAGTAAAATAACTTTTATTTGTTAAGTGTGTTTCTGTTATGAGCGTCAACATTTGTGTTTTGAAAAAATGTTTTAATTTCTTCTTTATGCTAACGCAGTGCTATAATAATTGAATATATTTATATCATTGTCAGATAAGATAATGCTTTTTAGAATTAGCTTGGATTCAGTCAGAACTGCTGAATTTCCACCATCACTACGAAAGCCCAAAGTTAACTGAAAAGCACCAACGTTTGCACAGCTAAGAACTGTGAGCTTTTCTGCCAGTTCCACTACTTACTACTATCAGCTTGTACTTTGTCTTAAATACATACTTATTTACATTAAATGTATTTTATAGTAGTCATCGTAATAAGTTTATTATTTTATTTACACTCCGTGAAAAATAAAATTTATGTTTTCATCCAGTAAACTTATCAATAAAATTTGATTACAATAGATTATTATTCTATTACTTCTATTAATAAGTTTATGAATACAAAATGAAAAATCTTTTACAGTTGGTTGAGCATTCAGCATTTAATTCTTTTGCAAATTCGTCTCCTACATACTTACTTATCCATCATTTTCTATATAGGTAACTCGATGTTTCTTGCAGTAATTATATAATTTCTGATGTTAATGAATTTGTTTCTTCTGCAAGTAGTAAAATTTCGTATATACTAAAAGAATATATGAAATTATACTACTTGCAGAAGAAACAAATTCAATAACATCAGAAATTATACTTACTTATATAACAACATTTGAATGTAAAAATGTTTTTAGTATGAATAAGTGAGTTTTAAGTTTTTACAAGTGTTTATTATTTTTGTATTTGTTTGTATACTATTGTAAAGTTAGTAACGAAGTCCTGATATAAAATGATTGCAGCTAGAGTGATACATAAAACCTATAATCAAATAAAAAATGTTTCCAGATTTCTGTTATGCACTAACAAAACTAGGATTATTCGATGAATAACTTACATTACACTTTTTATCCTTAAGATTATATCTGTTATAAAAATCTCCACATGAATAAGTAGTGCTGAAATATATGAATATTTAACTAGGTACAGAAACAAATTAAATGTAGAACACAGTATGCTTACCAGTACTTTCAATATGCAGAGAAATATTTTTTACTGAATTTTTCTGTTCATTAAAGTATAAACACTATGTACAAACATGACCTTTAACAACTTTCCAAACTATTTCTTATATAAAAATAATTTTTAAAATGAATCAACATAAGCTGATTTGTTTTTGATTTGCACTGTTCATAATCTGCTTGGGTATATTTTTAGCCCTGTAAAGGTTTTATTGACAGTTAATCACCGTTTCATGGTACTACTAATGATATTATTCAGTTGTTAACAAAACTAATTTTCATCTAGAGGAGATTGAAGCATTATTTGTTAAATGATAAATAAACAGTGGCATATAAAACAGGCCTTATTCAAATACTCAGAGATAAAATATGTCTATGAATTCATCCAGTGAGGACTGTGTGTAGCTTTCACCATCTGGACTGTATTTATAGCTTCACTTTTGTAATTTTTGATTAATTTCAATTGTGATGTAGCAAGGAAACAACAATTTGAAAGAACAGAAACATTGTATCTGCAGTAATATTAGGGAGTTTTACTTGTCAAATTCTTTTTGCTTCGAGTATTGCATTTTTAGCCATTGCAGTTGCCCGCTTGTAGAGAACTTTATTTTGGGTTGTGTTAGAGCATTGCCATTTTCTTCTTGCTCGTGTCTTGCTTTAGTAAGGCAAGCTGTTGTGCTGTTCCACCATACGTTCAACCCTGGATTCCTTATTTTGTTTCCGTTCTTCCTTTTTGGGATGCTAGATTCTGCTGCCACATCAATCAATTTCTTAGTTGTTTCAAGGTTCACTAATTCAATTGCAGTTGTTTGTTCTTTAAGCGTTTCTCTTAAAGGTTCCAATTTGCATCCCTTATCTTCCATTTTGTTTGCAAACGTGCACCATGAGTGACAAAAAAAACTTTATGGAAGAGCTTTGTGGGGGAAATCACGCATAACACCCCAACAGTCATAGAGAGTGGAGGAGATTCAAGGCCATTGAGGGCAAATCATACGATCCAATCCAGCACATACGAGATGATTGCAACAACATCATAACGGACCCAGCTGACATTGCCAACTTATTCAGTAAAGCATATGCAGAGAAGTCTGGACAAGCAATCCCATGGCCTAAAACTATGAGAAGGGAGGAGCAATTCTTGACGTGTAACTTTGAACACCTTTGCTACATTGGGGGTGATCTGGATAATGAATTTACCCAGACAGAAATAGAGCTGGCTATCAGAACTTTAAAGGACTCCACAGCTGGTGAGGACCCAATACATAACAACATGGCATTCAAGCCGAAGCTTACCCTCTCTGAAGAGAATATAAAATACAACAAGCACCCTAAAATACTGGGCATAACTTTGGATCCCAAACTCTTGTGGAGCCAGCACATATGCACTTTGCTGGACAGCACCATGAAACGAATAAACATCCTCAAGGCTTTCTCAAACAGGAATTGGGGAGCAGACACAATTATCCTGCGTCAGTTCTACCTGGGATAATACGACCCAAGATGACATATTCCTGTGAAGTATGGGGAGGCTTAGCTGCACTACACCAGAAAAAAAATAGAAAAACTCCAAAACTGTGCCTTACGAATATGCCTGGGTTGCCTCACCAGTGGAAGCTGAACTCAATATAGAACCTCTGGATGTATACATTATAACACTATCTATTTAATAATGGAATAATAACTCATGGATATGATTTAATAACATAATGATTTAATCTGTGTAACATAAATTCAAATTGGAAAATTCCATTTGATACATAAGGTTGTCACAGGGTCGATATTTATCTCAGGATTTATAATTAAATAATTTTAATATATTTCGTGGGAATTCTTGTGGCTGCTACGAAAAGTTCCTTTGCATGTTGATTAATAATAGAGAGTACCTTTACAAACAATATATTACTTATAATCTAAAAATTTACACAATTATATATTAAGTTACATACAAGTTTTGACGATATTCAATTTGTCCGTCTCAGAAAATAATGTAGTTTATCAATGTGTACAATAAATGTTTCCTTGTAATCACTGTTAGCTTATATATTGAATTTGGTTGCACTTTAAAATGTTGACTAGTGATTAGTGTTAGTGTAAATTGTTATATTGTCTAGTGGTTGTTCCTTGTTGAAAAAAAATATTGTCAAATTATACTTTACACATCTAGACGATATTGCTGAAGGGTTCCTGGTCGTTTCTGAATATTTTTCTTGATTGTGTGTATTATTTGTTCATGAAAATGGTAGTGGAAGGATTATTATCTTCGATGATGGTCCTTCAGATCTTCTTTCACACACGGGTCATCTATTTTTATATACTTTTAATTACCTCTAGACACGCACTATTCAACTGCTTTCCATCACAATTAACAATTAAGTGTTATTTCTTCTTTCTTTTAGTTACCTACTCATACAAATTTCTTAAATTTTGATTGGTCATTTATGTACAGTTTAAATGTTATAGGATCAACACCCATTACCTACATTATATTTTATAAATTACCTTTAATAGATAATTTTATTATTATACTCTAATTATATATGCAATGTTTATACAATTATTAATTAGATAATTATAAACAATTTGATACTAAACATGCCTCAGTTTATAACTGTAAAACCTTATTAATTTGAATTTCTATGATATGTGGTGGAACAATTTGTTATGATTTATTGTAATTTTTACTTTGACTACCTGAGATAAATATATTTACATAAATTAACTGGTGACATAAAATCTTATAACATACAACAAAACTTTTAATAATAATAATTGTTTTTGACAGTTTTAGTTTATTTATACTGCTAAACTATTGTCTGTATGATAAACTAAAATTCTGTCTAATAATAACAAAACACTTTCATCAAAAATAATTACACTGTTTAACGGTAGTCAGTGTCGCTATTTCTTATGATCACACTCATTACTTTAAAGGTTTGTGTCCCTTTTTCTTTCCTTGATTAAGGCCTATATGATTATAATTAATACAATTTTATTATATGGATTAGGTACTCTTTATTGGGTTTGGATTATTATTCAGGGTAAGTTGATTAGGCCTACTAGGTTTATTTATTTCACTTTTTTCTGTTTACTGCCCTATTCTACTGGGTTATTTCTGGGTTTCTGGATAATACTATATAAGTCAAACCAAATAGTTTCCTTTAATTTGCTTTCAATTATTATTTCTTGTTTCCTCTCTGGATCGGATTTCATTATTATTTACTATTATTTTGTAACATTTTGTTTCGTTACAAATTGCCTCCCTTCAGAAGTAATTATTTCTGAACACTTCATTAGGTGTGAGGACATAATTACTTATGTTATTTTTTCCTTTTCTTCCTCGTGATATTTTTTCATGGATTGTTGATTATTATCTTCTGAATTGCTACTATTGGGCTAGTATATGGTGATTGGCTATGCTCAATTATATCATTTAACAACATTTTATTAATTTCAGCTCTAACCGCCTCCTTCAATGAATATGGTATATGATAGGATTTTCTGTGGAATTCTGCTGGTTCTTTAAATTGTATTCTACACTGATAGTTTTTTACTTTTCCTGGTTTTTCTGAAAATACATGTTTATACTTCTTATATATCATAATGAGATCTTCTACTTGTTTTACTGTCAAATTATTTGTGCCTTGGTGTCTAAACTCTCTTATCTCCTGTAATTTACTGTTCCACAGGTCTTCATTTGTCATATTATAGATTATTTTTCTGCATTGGGTGTCATTATTTAAAAAATTTAATTCCCTAACTTGGTGATGGGTACGGTTCAGAGGGGCACCATCGCTTCCTATTAACTCTGCCGTCCACATAACACCTTCTGAGTTCAAGGACACCTTCTCCTTGCTCAAGTCAATAATGGCTGAATATTTCCTCAGCATATCGCATCCGATTAATAATTCGAATGGTAGGCCGATTGCGACCAAACATATAATATTAATTGTAACACCTTTGCTTTCTATTTCCAATGACACTTGTTTTCTCACTGTTTTATTTTGACGCCCAGTGGCACCTATTAAAATAACATTATTGACAGGTAAGGTAGGTATTATATTTTTACTTTGTTTCTGTATTCTCTCCAGTTCAGCGTCGTTAATAAGTGATACATTTGCACCAGTATCTATCATTATTCGTGTAGGAATTCCTTCAATTTGAGCGGTTATGTATAAAATTTCATTATGCTGGTTGATTCTACTTGTCACCGTTTCCTCCAACAGTTCTTCTCGAAGATTTTTCAAATAATAATTGTAAATAATAGTAAGATTTTGACTGTCCGTCCTTAAACTTTGGTTGTTGTTATACTTCAAAATTCTTTTATTTTCCATAATTAGTTTTTCATAATTAGTGGGTAGTAATTTGTTATTACTATGTTTTTGAATTTGGTGGTTATTGTACCCAGTAGTTAGTAGCAGTAAGGGGTCGCGAGGGTTTATTACTGCCTCACTCCGTTTAAATTAAGGCTATCATGATTATTTTCCGGGCATGACTGTTGATTTGCCTGGACTGGTGTGCTGGTTCCTGGTTGTTCAACCTCTCGGTTGTCTAATTGTTCACTTCCCCTTGATTCTCGGAAGTCCTCCTGGCTTCTACTTCTGACTCGGTTATAATGGTGACTCATCCCTCTGGGATTTCCTCTTTGATCATAACTGTTATTAAAACTGTTCCTCCGAGGTTGATGGTATCTCCAGTAATCCCCTTCTTCGGCACTGATGTAATTTATTCGGGGTCGGTACGAACGATTATTATTATAATTACCCTGATTATTATTGTTATTAACTCCTGAGTTACTCCTAAAATTATTATGATTTTGGTTTGTTCGGTAGTTATTATTATTTCTATTACCCAGATGGTAATTTTGATTGGGCCTGTTGTTATCATTATTGTTAATTGGGTTTCGATTGAAGTTTGCTGGTTGGTTATTATTTGGGGTAAAATTTTGGTTGTAATTACAATCGTTGACATAACTATTCCTGTTATTCATGTTATTATATTGATTATGATTCATACCATGGTTATTATTTTTTGAACCGCACTGATCAGTTCGTTGCCTGCTTCTTTTGTAGTAACCCTCGTGTTCATAATTTTCTAATAAGTCAGCCATTGCGTGGACCGTTTTAATCTGGCTTCCCAGGCGTGATCTGGCAATTCCTGTGTCATAATGGTATGCCATTTTAGTTACTAGGGATTCTTCTGGTATTCTTGGCTCTAGGTGTCTCGCCAAACATACCTTTCCCCAGAAGTAAGTAGTTGGAGATGTACCTCTATTTCCATCATATCTTCCCTGACAAATGTTGTCCCTTATAATATTTTGTATAGCTTCGGACCAGTATTTTTCTTTAAACAGTTTTTTAAATTGAGCGTAGTCCACTATCTCATTCCTGGTTGCTGTCCACCAGTTGTCCGTAATCTCCCTAAAATGCTCATCCAACATCTCTCTAATCGAGCTCCAGATAGTTATTCGATGTTTATTAAAATGTTCCTCAATTCTGGCCAGGAATTCCATGGGGTTTCTGCGATAATTTTTGAAATTAATTCCTTCTCTGGTTTCATTTGTGGAAACATGAGTAATATTATGTGGTCTGGTTCTAATTAACTCAATTTCTTCTTGATTTTGGCGTACCTGACCAGTTAAATTATTCACCGTAGTGTTAATATTGTCACACCTTTCTCCGGTTTGTTTCTGTAAATTCACTAAATTTTCTTGTTCCTTTTGTATTCCTTCTATTTGAATACGACTATTTTCTTGGAGCTGGTCTATTCTAGTATTTATCACTGCTTTATTTTGTATGATGGTTTCGTTAGCTTTTCTCAATCTCTCATTAGTGTCACTATTTCTTGCTTCCTTTCCTCATCGATTTTGTCCATCTTCTGGTTAATTGTATCATTGACTTGTTCAATTCTACCATTAATTCTTCTTAAATTCTCTTCATTGATTTGTCTGAACTCTTCCTTCATTTGGTTATTATTGTCACTTATAGTTTGCCTTAAGGTTTCGTTAGTACTTTCTTTAATACTGTCGATTTTCTCATTTATCCGTTGTAAATTCTCGTTAGTGTCTTCTCTGTTTTGGTCAAATCTCTCCTCCGTTTTATTAAATTTTCACTCATTTTCTCATTTGTTTGTCTGTTATCTTCCTTGATGTTATCGAATTTTTCCTCCATTTGTTTTAATAAGTTTTGACTCAAAATTTCATTTTGTTTCCTTGAGTTTTCAGTGAATTCTTCCTTGATGTTCTTCAAATCTTCCTTCGTTTGCTTGTTTTGTTCCTCCATTTGTTTTAATAAGTTTTGACTCAAAATTTCATTTTGTTTCTTTGAGTTTTCACTGAATTCTTCCTTGATGTTATCAAATTTTTCGTTCATTTCTTCCTTCTGCTTCTTAAAATTGTCATTCGTTTCTTCCTTATTTCTGTCCATTTTTTCACTCATACTATTCATTAATTCCATTAATTTTATAAGATTCGGGTCTACCCTATCTTCCTTTCTTGCTACCGTCTCCACATCCTCCACCAATGTTACTTCTTTCTCTTCCATACTGACTTCTTTCTCTGCCTCCTTCGTCCGTCTCAGTGACGTAGCCCTCTTACGCATCTTTATTATTTCTTGGAACTTATAGCAGTCGCCAGCTAAAAATTAGGAAATTAATTTGCTTGATTCAATTTCTTCACTTAATATTCCCTAATTTCAGCCTCACTAGTTGGTGCGCCAATTTATAACACTATCTATTTAATAATGGAATAATAACTCATGGATATGATTTAATAACATAATGATTTAATCTGTGTAACATAAATTCAAATTGGAAAATTCCATTTGATACATAAGGTTGTCACAGGGTCGATATTTATCTCAGGATTTATAATTAAATAATTTTAATATATTTCGTGGGAATTCTTGTGGCTGCTACGAAAAGTTCCTTTGCATGTTGATTAATAATAGAGAGTACCTTTACAAACAATATATTACTTATAATCTAAAAATTTACACAATTATATATTAAGTTACATACAAGTTTTGACGATATTCAATTTGTCCGTCTCAGAAAATAATGTAGTTTATCAATGTGTACAATAAATGTTTCCTTGTAATCACTGTTAGCTTATATATTGAATTTGGTTGCACTTTAAAATGTTGACTAGTGATTAGTGTTAGTGTAAATTGTTATATTGTCTAGTGGTTGTTCCTTGTTGAAAAAAAATATTGTCAAATTATACTTTACACATCTAGACGATATTGCTGAAGGGTTCCTGGTCGTTTCTGAATATTTTTCTTGATTGTGTGTATTATTTGTTCATGAAAATGGTAGTGGAAGGATTATTATCTTCGATGATGGTCCTTCAGATCTTCTTTCACACACGGGTCATCTATTTTTATATACTTTTAATTACCTCTAGACACGCACTATTCAACTGCTTTCCATCACAATTAACAATTAAGTGTTATTTCTTCTTTCTTTTAGTTACCTACTCATACAAATTTCTTAAATTTTGATTGGTCATTTATGTACAGTTTAAATGTTATAGGATCAACACCCATTACCTACATTATATTTTATAAATTACCTTTAATAGATAATTTTATTATTATACTCTAATTATATATGCAATGTTTATACAATTATTAATTAGATAATTATAAACAATTTGATACTAAACATGCCTCAGTTTATAACTGTAAAACCTTATTAATTTGAATTTCTATGATATGTGGTGGAACAATTTGTTATGATTTATTGTAATTTTTACTTTGACTACCTGAGATAAATATATTTACATAAATTAACTGGTGACATAAAATCTTATAACATACAACAAAACTTTTAATAATAATAATTGTTTTTGACAGTTTTAGTTTATTTATACTGCTAAACTATTGTCTGTATGATAAACTAAAATTCTGTCTAATAATAACAAAACACTTTCATCAAAAATAATTACACTGTTTAACGGTAGTCTGTGTCGCTATTTCTTATGATCACACTCATTACTTTAAAGGTTTGTGTCCCTTTTTCTTTCCTTGATTAAGGCCTATATGATTATAATTAATACAATTTTATTATATGGATTAGGTACTCTTTATTGGGTTTGGATTATTATTCAGGGTAAGTTGATTAGGCCTACTAGGTTTATTTATTTCACTTTTTTCTGTTTACTGCCCTATTCTACTGGGTTATTTCTGGGTTTCTGGATAATACTATATAAGTCAAACCAAATAGTTTCCTTTAATTTGCTTTCAATTATTATTTCTTGTTTCCTCTCTGGATCGGATTTCATTATTATTTACTATTATTTTGTAACATTTTGTTTCGTTACAACATAAACAAAATAATAGATAAATTCAGTCTGAAATTTAGAACAATAACCATGGAGCATCCATTACAGAAAATTAACCCAGCAATGAATCAGAAAAGATCCTTTTTATACAAAAGCAAAATCCTGCTTTCGGATGGCAATAACAAACCTCCAGTAAATGAAACCCCCGCTTGGCAGTGGCTGCAACTAACAATAAGAACTACATTAGAAGACGGTGTAACAAAACAAAACACTGACCCATTAGTTTTGTGTGCTATAGCACAACAAATAATAGCGGAAAACTACAACCAATATGTCCATATCTATACGGATGGATTACTGGATAAACAAGGAAAGAGGTCGGGGGCAGGATATTTCATTCCTAGTACGCAGGAATCCTTCCTTGTACCGGCCAACTCCTGTTCAAGAGGTGACACTGAGCTTCTGGCAACCAATGCAGCACTGACCTGCTGCCTCACCTTACACAGTAAAAAAGTATGTATCTTCACAGATTCACAGGCAGCCCTACTGTTGCTGCAACAATATAAACCATCAGCATACTGTTTCAGAACAGTTCACATATTCCACATAATCAAAAAACTGGAAAGCAGCAAAATTGAGTTTACTTTACAATGGATACCTGGCCACATAGATATTGCCAGTAATGAAAAAGCGGACAGGATGGCTAAGGACGCAACTATGCTGTCGCCACTGGATGAAAGTGTAATATCATAATATCACTCCCGGCTGCTACTTTGGATTTCAGCAGAAGACTCATGGAGACATGGAAGAAGGAATTTTAAACTCCACCAAAGGTTCAACGTACAAACAGCAAGTCAGTGCACGGGATGTCTCCATATATAGAAACATCCCTAGGAGCGTTCAAACGTTCAGCTCCAGAGGAAGACTTGGCCATATTGTGACCCAGTCATACTTATACAGATTCAACCTGACCCAGGCCGCTACCTGTCTGCTGTGTCATCTACATGAGGAGACCTTACAGCACATATTGGTGGATTGCCAGACGGACATCCCAGGAGTGCCGAGACAGAGGGGATGTGGTATGGACGCAATACTGAATGACAATTCATATTGGGCGGTGGCAGAGAGGATCTACAGGAGACATCGTGTCATCGGAGAACAATCCGGAAACTAATAAGAAGAAGACTTGTCAAATTCGTACTATTGTTACGACATCACAGAACACTCTACGTGTTTATCGAATGTTCCAGAGTGATCCGGAATGTAACGTGTGTGGCGTATGTGCTTGTTGATACATTTTCTAGACTGTACCAGACTTCACTCGGGTGCACGGACTGTGTCAAGGCCGCAAGTAATTACGTCGTAACTATACTGGCGCTATCACACATTATGGAATAGGTAATCTAGTAATTTGGGGCAGTATAAATACCAGTACTCAACGACGTTCAGTCAGATTAGTGCGAGATATTGACAGTGTGATTTGAGAGTTATAGTAGCGATATTACTGTGCGCATTCAAGTGGTTATTAGTTAAGAGTGGTGTTTTATAATCGGACAGTATAATTGTAATACAATTCTGTTTAATTTTAGTGGACATTTTATTGCGTGTGAACAATTTTCATTTGATTTGTTGTAGTGACTGTGTTGTTGATTACGAACTGTTTAACTGTAAAAATTAAAGGTGTGATTAGCGACTTAATTTGTGTCTTGTATTTTGTTGTTTTCCACTGTACCTACGACGATCGAGTAGACCGTCGTAACAGTGGTGTCAGAAGTGGGATAGAACGGTTAACAGTGGACACTTTGTACAAGACGAGTGTGATTCGTAATTAATCGGTAAACATGGATCCCAGTCAGATGATGGAAGCTTTACAAACATTGCTGAGACAGACACAGGAAGAAGCAAACGATAGGATGAGAAACGCAGACAGGAGGCGGAAGAAGCAGAAAAACGACAGGATGAAAAACGCAGACAAGAGACGGAAGAAGCGGAAAAACGACAGGATGAAAAACGTAAGCAGGAAGCAGGCGACATCAAAGCCTTAATTCATGAGCAAAAGCAGATGCAAGAAATGGGTCTCCTATTTTGCTATCATGAGCAAAAGCATGATACTACAGCAGAATTGGGTCTCCTACGTGGTGAAGTAGGTGAATTACCAGGTGAGCTTAATAATCAGATTACCAGAATATCTGACGTAGAAGAATCCATGTCAAATAAAATAGCTGAAGTAGAAAAATCTGTCTTCAGTATGGAAAAAGCTATGTCAACAAAAATAGAAGACTCGATTACAAATACAAAAGAGCAGATTAAAAATTAAGTCGAGCAGTGCCTGAAGCTACAACCAAAACAATTTTGTGAACAGACTGTACCAATGACAAAGACAGAAAAAGGCGCAGAAAATAAGTTAATAGAGAAAGTCACTTTGCCTGCAGTAGGGACAGTTCATGTCAAAGCTCCAATCTTTGATGGAAGCAGTACCTCCACCAATTCGAAGCTGCTGCATGCGCAAATAATTGTACGGAGAAAGACAAGGCAGTTTCACTCATTCTCTCATTAAAAGGACCTGCGGCAGAACAGAAAGTGCCACCTGACAGCCAAAACACCTATGCCGAATTGATAAAAGCTCTGGAATTACGGTATGGTGATAAACATTTGCAAGATGTGTACTGCACCCAGTTGAGAGCAAGGCGACAGCATTCCGGGGAGAGCCTTCAAGAGTTTGAAGCAAGTATCGACAGGCTAATTAGACTGGCTTATCCTGAAGCGCCAGAAGATTTTCGAATGAGTTTTGCGATGCAGACATTTACTGCCAGTGTCCGAGATAACGAACTACAGCAAGTGTTACGAATGGCAAGACACCAGAACAGTGCGGACCCTCTGGTACATGTTTTCCAATTTGAGGCCGCCAATCTGGTTGGACAAGTCATAAAGTGCACGAGCTAAAAGATCGCGACAGCACAGACTTCAAAAACAAAGTCTTGAGAATCTGAGGCGAAGAGGTAATGCTATCAACAATGACGACAGCTGGAAAATCGATGGACAGTAACAAAACAAAAAAAAAGATGTTTTGCAGTTCTGGGACAGTCACTGGGAAGAACCTCTCTTGTGCCATAGCATCAATACCGGGGGACACAACACCGATACGCCAACCTCCTCGAAGGCCTCCATTATCTAAACAAGAGGAATGTCTCTGTTAGTACAGGACATGTTACAGAAGGAGTAATCGAACCTTCGTCAAGTGCTTGGTCTTCTCCTGTAGTGCTGGTAGTGAAGAAGGATGGTGGATTGTGTTTCTGCGTAGACTACCGGAGGTTAAATGACGTTACAAAGAAAGACTGCTGTCCATTACCTCGCGTTGATGATACACTCGACACGTTGTCCGGTGCACAGTGGTTTTCCACATTGGACCTGAAGAGTGGATATTGGCAAGTGGGTCTTCATCAAGAAGACAAGGAAAAGACTGCTTTCTCGACCCCACGTGGCTTATTCCAATTTAACATCATGCCATTTGGACTCTGTAATGCACCGGCAAAATTTGAAAGATTGATGGACCTGGTACTGTGAGGCCTGACATCGAAAACTTGCCTTGTTTATTTAGACGATGTATAGTCATCGGGAAGACTTTCAAAGACCATTTGGAAAACCTTAAGGAGGTTCTAACTAGAATTCACGGTGCCCAACTGAAGCTGAGCCCGAAGAAGTGTTCTCTATTCCAGTAGGAAGTACAGTATCTGGGCCATCTGGTTTCGGCAGCGGGTGTTAGCATGGATCCTAATAAAGTAGACACCGTAAGAGGCTATCCAGTGCCGAAGAGTAAACACGAAGTTCGGAGTTTCCTGGGGTTATGCAGACGTTTTGTGAAAGGCTTTGCTACTACTGCTAAACCACTACATGAGCTAACAGAAAATAAACGAAACTTCCAGTGGTCGAGGGAGTGTGATCAAGCATTTAGGACTTTGAAAATTGTATTATGTTCGCAGCCAATTCTCGCTTTCCCAGATTCCGAAGGGAAGTACATTGTTGACACAGACGCAAGCAATACTGGTCTAGGAGCAGTTTTGTCTCAAGTTCAAAACAGGGAAGAACGAGTAATAGTGTATTACAGCAAGACACTTTCTAAACCAAAGAGAAATTATTGCGTCATAAGGAGAGAGTTGCTGGCAATCGTCCGAGCGTTGGAGCACTTCCATAAATACCTCTATGGAAGAGAGTTTTCACTACGTACTGACTATGTCGTGCTTGCATGCCTCTTAAGATTTAAAAATCTGGAAGGACAGTTGGCAAGGTGCTTGAACGTCTGCAAGAGTACAACTTCAAGGTACAACATTGACGGGGGCGCCTGCATGGTAATGCAGATGGCTTATCATGAAGACCGTGCTCGGAAGACTGCCGACATTGCCACAGAAAGGAAGAACAAAACTCAGCGAACATGTTCAAGCCAACACTGTAGATTTCCTGGCTGACAGCTCACAAGACAGTCGACAAGAACAGATTGTTAACTTACGAATTGATTAAAATAATAAAATACAAATACATAAATTTATCCACTTCCACTTACCTTTAGAATTTGTTTTCTGGTCCAGGGTCATCATACGAACGTTAGGATACAAGCGTGATTTATGGGTTACTTGTAATAATTGACTCTACTCATTATTTGAAGAGAATTAATATTTTTTAATAATCAATTGTTTCCAGGTTGTATTATTAAATTGCCAATAAAATTTGTCAAATTAACTTAAAATTTTCATACATTTTAGTAATACCTTTTATATGGTCACATCTAAATTCTACTACTTACTACTATGAAAACTGCCCAGTCTGCTTCTCTCTCTCTCTCACACACATTCTTATTTACAAAACCCCGTTTATTTTACAAATTTCATGTTTTAATTATTCACTGTTCATTATAGCGATTCCGGCCGAACACGTGCTTTCGTCGCCCGAGTTAACTGCCCATTATTTAACTGTTCTGTTGTCCGCCGTCCGTCACCAGTTATCAAATTGATACGTACATTAATTCCTTGGGTCCCGGTCGGTGTGAAATCGGTATTATATCTAATTGTTCACATTTTATAAAGTTCAGCCGACCGGGCCCGCACAACACTGTCAGCGTCTGTAAGTGAACTGGGCAGAAGCGGCTCTACAATCAGACTGCCCAGAGCGGCATAGCATTCGCAGCTAACTTGATTGCGTCTTTTTTGTGGAAACCAAGGCCTCATAGTTCTTCGTCGCTTGTATGTCCTATTCAACACATGCAAGTGTTTGTTAACTGTTCGTACAAGATATTTGTGCAGCACTGGCCGACGTCACGAGGTAGGTGGGACTTAAGCTTTACATCCGGCACCTTGGCAAACTAAGTGAACAGAATTTGTTACTCTTAGCCATCTTTGCGGTTCACACCGGCGTGGGTCCGCGCGCATGGTTGTGTGAAACGATCGGGCGCACTGTCACACACTCTCAAAGTTCTGGGAACTGACGCTTGGTACATTCTTCTGTACTGATTGCACAACTGATATTGCGTATTGTGCCTTTGTTAGAAACTGTTCCATACACCACGTGTTCTGGTCCCAGATGGAAATTAAATTTATAAACATTTTTTTATAAAACCCCAAAAAATTTAATAAAATGAAATAACCCTCAAATTCGGCCCGTTACAAGATGACTGATGAAGACATTGGACCGATCTTGACTGCAAAAGGGGAAAGTCACAGCCCGTATTGGCAAGATATCTGCCATGGGTCCGAAGTGCTACTGGGCAAAATGGGAATCTCTCACCTTACAAGACAGATTCCTGAAAAGGGCTTGGGAAAGTGCAGATGGACGAGACGTGGTCATGCAGTTGATAGTTCCCCGAAGTAAAGTGCAGTCTGTTTTGAAGGAGATGCATGATGGAACATCTGGAGGCCATCTTGGCATTAACAAAACCCTTGACAAAATACGGAAGCGATTCTATTGGTTTCATCTTAAACACGACATAGAGGAATGGGTTCGGACGTGTGAAATATGTGCTGCAAGCAAGGGCCCACAAAACAGAAACGGGGAAAATGAGACAGTATAACGTTGGACTGCCTTTCGAGAGAATTGCCGTAGACATTGCTGGACCGTTCCCAGTTACTGACGATGGAAACCGGTACATCATGGTTGTAGGTGACTACTTTACTAAGTGGGTGGAAGCCTACACAATTCCAAATCAGGAGGTTACCACTGTGGCAAAGGAGTTAGTTCACAACTTCTGTTGCCGTTATGGAGCCCCTATGGAAATCCATATGGATCAAGGGAAAAATTTCGAATCAGGAGTGTTTAAAGAATTATGCCGTCTACTCGGAATTCGAAAGACCAGGACAACGCCTCTGCATCCTCAGTCGGACGGGATGGTTGAGAGATTCAATAGAACACTTGAGCAGCTCTTTCGAAGGTTGTTGACGAGAATCAAACAGACTGGGACCAATGTATACCACTATTCCTCATGGTGTATAGATCATAAGTACACGACACAACCAGCATGACTCCAGCAAAATTGGTGTTTGAGCGGGAGATTCGTCTTCCTGGGGACTTGATGTTCGGATCATCTGAGACTCGGTCCCAAGAGCCACAGAACTATTCCTCGCAATTAGAAAACCAACTGCGAGGAATGAATCACTTGGTAAGAGGATGGCTGAAGATTGCCAGTGATAAAATGAAAACTTGGTATGACATTCACAGCAATAGAGTGGGTTTCCAAGGAGATCCGGTCTGGTTATTCAACCCAAAGCGCCGTCGTGGTCGCTCACCTAAGCTTCAGTCTAACTGGGAAGGACCCTACACTGTGAAAAAAAAGAATCAACGATGTTGTTTATCGGATTCAACAGGAAGGACAGCAAAAGTTCAAGGTCATCCACCTAGATTGCCTAGCTAAGTATTACTTCATGGTTTGCCAGTTCAGGACGAACAGGCTTAAGGAGGGGGCAATGTTACGACATCACAGAACAGTCTACGTGTTTATCGTATGTTCCAGAGGGATCCGGACTGTAACATGTGTGGCGTACATGCTTGTCGACGCATCTGCTAGACGGTGCAAGAATTCGCATGGCCGCTCTCACTGTGTCAAGGTCACAAGTAATTACGTAGTACACACTGGCGCTAAGACGTAGTTTGGAACGTTCTGGTCTGTGAGCGGAGGTATAAATATATGGCGGCACCGGCCTTAATTTTCAGTATTAGTTGCAATAAATTACAGTGCGGTTCGAGAGTTTATTGTCGGGCGATTACAAGTGATTATCTGGCGATATTACTGTGTGCGTTCAAGTGGTTATTAGAGAAGTGTCTAATAATCGGGCAGGATAATTGTAATACAACTGTGTTTAATATTAGTGGACATTTTATTGCGTGTGAACAATTTTTATTTGATTTATTGTAAAAGACTGTTGTTAATTACGAACTGTTTTAACTGTGAAAATTAAAGCTGGTGATTAGTAACTTAATTGGTGTCTTGTATTTTGTTTCCACTGTACCTACGACGATCAAGTAGACCACTGTAACAATATTCTTTCTTCCCTTGCTCTTTTGAATCGTGTATTGCTTATTTAAATATGCGTTATAGTTTTAAAGATATTAAAGTTTGTCTGGTATACACAAAATCGTAACATCGACTTTCTCAAAAGTTCCCCCCACACCAGATGTGCGGTGTAAGACGTTTTCTGTCAAAAAAGAAATGTTTCAAATATAACCCTTTTGGTGCTCATTATTGAAAAAATGAGCCTGTCTCTGAAAAGTTGCATTAACGGCCAAAAAAGTTTTTTTTTTAATATTTTGTCCCTTAATGCAAACAAGGGAATGAAACCTAATATTATATTTATATCCACTCACATATAGGGGGATAGCTTTATAGCAGTAGCTTTTCAATAGTGACAGATGTTCTTCATTTTTATTTTTAACTATTCACACATTATACACTTCCATTTTTTAATGTCCGTTATCATAAAAAACCACTTGTCCATATAATAATCACACACACACATACACATGGCAAGAAAATATTAACACAAATATTCAACATGTAGACGTATTTACCAGATATCCGTCGTGCGACTTCGTTTTTCTTGTCCTTTATGACGCGTTTCGGCAACGAATTGCCATCTTCAGAAAACTTGATCACTCATTAGAGATCGTTAAAAAATTAAAATACTAAAATCATTACAGTAAAAGTGCACTTTTACGACAGCGGAAATTCACATACGCGAACATGAAATTTTATGTTTCTCGCGTGGACATTATCAACCGACTGATTCACTGTTTATATATCCACTGATAAAACTGTTTTGTTTATTATAGCCTGTGTGTAATGTAACTTTCTATTTACCGGCGCCCGTGTGCAAGTATTGCCGTGTCGTACAATATGTTATGTGAAAATGTAAGTTTATCGTTCAAGACATAATCACTGTTGATTTTGACAGCTTTATATATTTCATACTCCTCAAGTGCGTCCATGTATTTTCCTTTCCTGCAGCAATGCATGGGCTGGAAATTTGTCTCAAAATCACTGTAGTTATGATTACATAGCATCAGGTGTCTGGCAAAATTTGATGTTGTTTTATGCAATTCCCTTCTGGGAAGATGTTCTTTATATCTTTATAACGTCTCACCTATGTTATAACATCGGGAACCTGTGCATACTTACCTCAGATCAATTGCACGGGCTGCCATACTCGTAATTAACTTTTAATTATTAATTAAACCAGCTGTAGTTATAACTAAAGGAACTTTTACATGGGGGTCTGATGATTTATTCACTCAATGTTTTAGTGTAAAGTAACGACATCTCTTTATTAAACCATTACTACAACACCTCTACATAAATATTCCCACATAAGGTTTTCTTAATAAAAGATTACAATTTATAAAAGATTTTGTAAATAAGGGGCTCAAAACATATGGATTTATAAGTGCTAGCATTATCCACGGATCCAGGACCTTAAACTTGTTTGTGAGTTAAGCTCACTTATTCATATTCTATCATACTATTTGGGGAGCCATTTGAAGAATGGACTTAATCTAAAAATTTTGTATCAGTGAAGCTATATATATACATCAGCATTACTCGGTACTACAAATATTTTGAATCCTAAGACATACTACATCTTATAAAGTGATTATCATTAAAGTCTTTATATATTTATTTAAACTGTCTTTAACAATTAATTTGTTAGAATTTTAATTAATCACGGAGGACAAGTCTCCGTGTCACCTGAGATATCCAGAAGTTTACTCGATGTCCGGGTCCTTGGTCCTTGTGGTGTTCGTCAGCGGTTGATCTTTAGTGGAGTTAACTTTCCTGTTGAAGTTCCTGAAGTGATTAGTTCATAATGAAGTAGCGTTGAGGTCCTCAGAAGTCTAGTAGTTAAACATCGTTAGTAGTATAAGTGCCGTAAATGTTCTTGTTTGTCGCAGAATCGCACATCACATTATTGTTTATAAAAGTTCTCACTTTAGGTAGCTCGTACCATATTATTTTAACACAACATAGAGATCTTATAAAGTATACAAATGAGATGTCATCCCTCACACAGTTATTTATTCCTTTTGGTTTTTTACATTTAAACTTATTAGCACACTAATTTTCCACTACTTTTCACTACACATTGTTATATCTGTCCTCTAAATAAAAACATTTTGTCGTTCTCTGGGACATGGTTCAAGTGTGTGTTTTCTACGCGAGCGCTTCATCTCGATTGAATTACTATGTTAGGACGGGTCAGTTAATCGCGTGGAGTTTACGCGTCGCAACAAAATAGTTCCACATTTATTCTCTATTTAAGGGGTTAAAGTTTGACCTTTTAATTATCCAAATATATTCTTTATTACAGAATTTATTATAGTATACTATTGTGGTCTTGTTTATTTATTTACTTAATATCAATTTACAAGGATTATTAGTTTGTTTAAGGGTCGGTATTCAAGTTAATTCCGGTTAGCGCATGTCTATGCAGGGTTAATTAATAAGGGTTTCCCTATCTGTACACTCGCATTCCTTTTTTTTTTATTAAAACTCTTTATTAAATATTATTATGATTTATGATAGTGATAAAATTTAGTTTAAATGTGCGATTTATTAAAATTTAAATTTCTCAGTTTTTAACATTTCCTATTTTATTGTTTATTTTATTTTTTAATTAATGAAATCGTCACATACTCCACCGCTTAAATCAGACTCCGGGTGGGGGAAAATAGATGTGTTATTTGGTCAGCAAAGTACTGGGAGTATGCTTGGGGATTACCGTGTGAAATTTACTTAGTACTCGTTTTCTTTCTTTCGTGAAGTTCCCTTTCTCTCGTTTCTTAACGGCTAACTTAATTTTATTTCTTACTACTAATTTCGCAACTTCACAACATCGTGGCCCGACTGATTACATTTGCATACTCTAACTCTATTAGTTAGTTTTCTGCACTTACTTTAACCCTTTTCAGTGCGGCGCCATTGTGACTGTGTTACGTACTTATCTCTATATCTCTTAATTATACTATAGTAATCTAAAGTTGATCCCATACTCAACCTTAGATTCTTAGGTAATATCTTATACTACTGAGACAAGCGGAATTTCACAAAGGGGAATCTTTATTTTCTATTAAACGATCAGCTGTTACAAACTATGCAAGAGGGGACAAACACTTTACACAAGAAGCATTGTATTATACACGGGGTGGTGGCTATTGTTTACCAATGCAGGATTTCATAACAATAGGGGGTGGCTTACTACAATTCTCAACACGATTATCTCCTGCACGAACGAGTTTGTCTTATACCGGCAAGCTGGGGAATTATTTTTCGAACAGGCCACGACCGGGTGTTAACACTATTCAAATATACTTTTATTATTATTTTCTTTTTACTTATTTTACTACTACACTTTTATTACACGTTAGTTTAATTTAAGATATTATTAAACTTTTTTTATTTAAAGGACTTATTATTTATTTAAAAAATTTTCTTTGTTTTTTGTTTAGGACTCGTTTATTTACTTAGGGAAGCATCATTCCATAAAATAAAATTAGTACAAATTTTTTTTTTTTTATTTAATTTTACTTTGTTTAAAAGTTTTGTTTCGGGGTAAGGGGTCGAACAGTTTATCTAACAATAGAGGGGTTTCTAAAGCCATATTTTGAAATGTGAGTCACTATAAATACTTATTCTACTATTAGTATTAAATTCTATACTACTCTTTCTTGTTTACACAAATAAACGATTTTAGTTCACATTTAAAATTTACATTGGTAGTGCGAGAAGTAAATCTCAGAGAAAGAGAAATCTCACACAGGCGTCAATATACTTTCAACTAAGGGGGAAATTCTTGGTTACTACGCACAGGATGATACATGCTTCTTATACCAATAGAACAATGGAAGAGGGTTGGGTATTGTCTAACTCAACTTTGCGGGAGGTGACTAGGACAGTTTTAAACAGGCGTGGACAAGAAATTAACCGGTCAGATTTTGTTGACAAACCGACACATTGATGAATGAAATTTTTGACAAGTACATACATGATTTTGTTTCGTATACATGTGGCGTTAAGTTAACATTGTGTAAACTCCTATATCTAATTCACAATTAAAGTTACCTATTTACTATACTATTATAATAATAATTATCATTTTTATTTTATTTAAAATTTTAGACATATTTTAAAGACAGGAGTGAATAGATCAACAGGGTGTCACATGGTATAGTTATCACTTATAACGTTTAATGCGATTAGGGGTTTTATTGTTTATTATTATAATCAAATTTACATTACGTTTAAGTTAACTTGAAACAAAATAAATGTGTGGTTATTTAAACTTATATTCGTGGTTAAAATATTAAAAGTCTCGTTAAAGCAAAGTTCAACTATGTGTGAAGTATTCTTTTGAGATACCTCAATGTTGAGAATGGTTGTTTCTAATTGAAGGTTACTAATGTAGTAAAGTAATTTAAAATAAAACTTTCAAAGTTACTCACAGTGTTTACAATGGTGTAATTATACTTGTTTAAAAAAATCCCCTTGTATTAAATAAATAAAATAGTGAGGTTGATTATACTTAAGTGCTAGATTAACTTAAGTTAAAACATGAAGTATAGCAGTTGGTTGCTTGATAATAGTTCTCGTCTGGTTGAAACTGGTAGTAAAGACTTCTTCTCCAGATTGCAGGTAGTCTGAGTATGTCACGTCTCGTAAAGTCTGGACAATATCATAAACAAATATATGCTTTTACGTACCTGATTGTGTTTACTAGAAGTTCACTAAACTGTCAACTCAGCTTACAATCACCAACTCCCTTTGGTTGCAAGGTTAGGTTACCTTGTTTATTAATTAGTGGGCGCCACACGGATTTATTCAGGGAAAATCCCGTGTAAAACCCACACATAAAAATTACTGGATGATTAGAAAATTTAAAATAGTTGAGTACCACCTTGTGGCAATGCTATTCCAATATGTTAAACACAACAGAAGGTTGTTTAAGCTTGTTAAAAGAAAATATTCAATTATCCTATAGAAATAAATCAAAATCAGGTGATGCTGTTAACAATGGGTTTATTTACACCCTTATAGAGAATTCAAAAAAAAAAACAAATATAATGCATACATACAAAGTTGTACAATTAAAAGTCAGTTATTATATGCCTTATACGGCTTGCTCAGAACATGAATTATAAATCTGGTTAAGTCCAGATGCTATTTATTTTTAATATTCAAATTATGATAATCTCAGTAGTACAAAGTTGTACAATTAAAAGTCAGTTATTATATGCCTTACACGGCTTGCTCAGAACATGAATTATAAATCTGGTTAAGTCCAGATGCTATTTATTTTTAATATTAAAGTTATGATAATCTCAGTAGTGAATTCTTTGAGACACGAAAGAAAACAATTATGCCTACACAATATCCAATAATCCTTTTGATATAAAGTTGATCAACAAAGTTTTAGGTTACTTTCGCAAAGTAAACAAAATTAAAAAAAAAACGATCTGTTGAAAGATCGCGCGTTTCATCAACGCTTGCTTTTTTAGTGACAATATTTATCAATTGAGAACCCTTACAACTAACATATAGCTTAATTACTAATAACAAATTTGTATAATAAATTGAGACGTGGTGTAATCTTAAAAAATGTTTTTGTGTTTTGCGTCAGTACAGGTTATTGTTGAAAAAAGTACAGGTTATGGCGCTCAGATCAAGATTAGTAATGATTGCACTGTTACCTTCTGAGTTTTAATTATTTAATTAAAACTTATTAATCACTTCAGTAATCGGATTATAATGATTACTGGGTTTCGGCACTAAACTCGCACAAGAACAGAATAATGCGATCCTCTTCTGATTAAAATGGATCGTGAATAATAACAATAAATTATTTTCTGTTCGTTATTCCTGCACAAAATTAAAATTATACTGCACTTAATCACTGTTGTTTGTTGTATGTGAACTCGAAGTAGTCGTTTCTTGTTGTTGAACTATTGGTTCCAATGTACTATGTAAATGACGCTAAGTGTTATTAAAAAACGTAGAGATGACGGGCACACGTCTGTGCTACACGCTAGTCAGTAAAGGTCTGTCTCAAAATTCGCTGTTTCGTCTTTATATACCCCCTTCTTTGAACGGCCTTAGGTAAAAATGTTAATTACTAACTAATTTTCTGATTGGCTTTGGTAGGTGTGTCGGTGTGACGTGTCACTTTTTGGCAGTTGATAACGGCTTTTTCTAACCGTCAAATGTTGCGATGACAGCTCGTTGTCGTTTTTGTTATTATTCTTAAACAGTTTCCCGATGTACATTTTTAGAATGATGCTAACATCTCTCCCGCACTAAATACAGTTGCGATTGGGTTAATATTACTATCAAATTAAAGATTGTTTGTTTTCCTTTAATTTGGTATCACTCGTTCTCGAATTACTTTCACTTTGACCGACATTGTTATAAAACCAATGTTCGGGTACATCCCTTTCACTGTCGTCTGCTATTTCTGAGTCGCCGATTTTACACTTTTGGTTAATATTGCTTGTGTTCACATAACATTTTATTAATCAAATGTTTATGTGCGAACATCATTCATGCTGTACTGACATTTTTTGCTGAACATTACTTGTACACCTAAACTCTATACATTGTAATAAATGATCCTACTGACTATGACATTTCGTTTTATGCTAATTCGTTTTAAACTACTATTTAACAATTAAAATTATGATTAAACCTATTGTTTTAATATTTTTTGTTATGTCAAGGCATAACCATAGTTCTGTGTATTTTAGTTTACACTTGTGCTAATCCTCAATAGCCAATTTACTGACTAATGTTTGGTCTCAGCTTGCTAAGACATATCGCCTACATTGAAATTTGGCCTTAATAATGCCTATTGGTTCTCAATTCGGTAAATTGTGGAGACATCTTATTTGTATAAGATTCTCTCTTATAAATAGTTCTCTTTTCTAACAAGTATATTTGATGCTGAAATACATCTTAGTTCTCACTATGTAGCCCTTGTTAACATTAGTTTTGGCATTCATAATCTACTGGTCATTGTCACATCTATTATCAGCAAAATGCTAATTCTGCTTTCACAGTATTTAACTGCTCATTAGTTCATTTTTTGTTTACATATTACATTCGGTTTACATCAACTATTTACTGAATTGACAGCTGAATGTAAATTTACTCTGTCCATCAGTTCGTTTTAGTCTCAGTCTAGTTGTAGTGTCAAACAGCCCTTGGGTTACTGTTTCATGTGGCACTTCTGCTTCATTCTTCTTTCTTGGTTATTTCTACTATTATATACCTATTTACATGGTTGTTTTGTTTTTATAAAGTCTGATAACATACACTTAGGTTAGGTGACATCTTGTGATGTTACATATACACCCTCTTTAAAATTGATCAAATGAAAAAATTTATTTTTTGTAAAATTATCAATTCATGTCAGTTTCTTAGTATACTTTAATAAAACAATTTTCTCTTGTACTCTTTGATTTTTTAAACATACTATTGGTGTATTACTCTAGGTTGGTTTTTATCCAACGGTACAATTCTTAATTTACTAGTATTTTCAAGTTGCTTACTCTCTAAGTCATTTAACTACAATTGATCTTGTTTCTCAAGTTAACTATTCCCTGTCTTATTCACATTCTACTTTCTCATCACATATCTCTGCATTCGTGATTATCTTAATGGTTATTATAATTCATAACTCACAGATTCTTTCATAATATTCCTTGATACAATAACATAATATAATTCCCTAACTGTTGTAGAGGTTTCGGAATCAGGGTGGCTCACTATGGCTAACATCCTCTGCCGTTCCTCACTACACATTCTCAGATTCAGAGGCATTACTCTTCTCTGTCTGAGAAAAAAATAAACATTGCACCTGGCAATAGTTGCACTATCACAACTCAAAAAATATCACATATCATTCATATTCAATAATATAATATATTCACTATAATATTCAAGGTATCAGAGGTTTTCATTTAGATCACATTTCCATCTTTATGCTTGCTAACATACTTTCTTTCTTACAGGTAATTATTTCTTTTGGACTTGATGTTTTTAGCTATGCTTTTATCAGCTATATAGTTACTTATGTACTAGTTAACAATTTGCGTTGGTTCGTTTAAATATTCTTAAGATTATACACTTGTTTTGATGCTTATAGTACTTATGCATTTGGTTTGTTCTATCTAGAGTCTACAATATTTTTGTTTTCACAACAGTTCATTAAATCCTTCTTAACGAGTTATATTCATCCTGAATTATCAGGGCTTACATTGTTTATATACTAAATGGTTTTTTTTTTTTTAATGTTCTCTTACATATTCTGGTGATGTATAATATTTGATAATTGACAAACATTTTTCTTTCCTTTCATTCCATTATAACAATAGTTATCTTTACAATTAACACTCTTTGTTATTTTTCTTCTCTACTCCTTCAAGTGATGGTGGTTTTCACTTATTCTGGATGATCTTATATACTAAATACTATGCTGTAATTACAATTTCATTTGACAATATAATAACATACTAATATCTAATTTCATAGACATTCTTGGGGTTTACATGGTTTGTTTCACAAATATATTTTTTTTCTTTCCTTACATTCCATAATAATGTCCTTCTTTTACTTTACACACTTTGTTATACTGCCTCTCTACTCCTTCAAAGGTTAGTTGGGTGAACCTTTATTCTGGACGATTTAATTTAACATTTGAGTTTTATGAGAGGTATACAATAATCATTTTATAAACATTAGGTTACATAGAATATTCATTTGGATACACATTTTTTTTCTCTAGGTATAGTATAGTAATTGTATTTATATGCCACTACTGGCTCTTTGTGATATAATAGATGTCTTTTTCTTATTAAATCATTTGATTGACATTATATAATTTTCTATCTCTTGGTGTGATAGATCTGGTACGTTTTCACCAGTAACAAATGGTTTGGCTTACATCTTAAATCTACACACTTTTGTAACTTGATAAGGCAAATTGACTAGTTATAGTTAATTAGTTACCTTCAACATTTTGTAGCTTAACAACAAATGAGTTTGTTTATAGTAAGGGTTTTTTAAATATATATATTTTATCTTTTATACCCTAAACGTTCGGGTGAAAAATGTTGCTTACTAATACCTATTATCCGTCCTTAATATTAATTATTTTTTACTAATCGATATTCGTGGGGTTATTTGTGCTCTTCCACTCTATTTATGGGTATTGTATTCTGGCGTCTTGGGATGTGCTGGGTCGGCTGCCATCTCCGGGTCTGAGCTCTCTAGAGCTGCCTGCTCGGTTGTGCACTATTGTAAAGCCAGGCCTCTCACAGACTGGTACCCAATCTCCTTCGTCATCATTATTCGTGGTGTTTGGCTGTGGTCGGGTATCAGGTCTCCCTGGGTCGGACTGGTCATGGGCTTGTACAAAATTCACTTGTGGCCTGTAGTCGCTATTGCGGTTGTCGCCCTCAATGCTACTACTCCTCCATCGTCCTCCTCTCATGCTTCCTCTGTCTCCACTGTAGCTGTCTCTACGTTGGTATCGTCGCCTTCTATCGGAGTCGTAATTGGCTTGTACATAATTTGCTCGTCGATATTGCGACGGTTGGTTATTCCCGCCTTGGTTTGGTGGTCGATTAGTGTTGTTATTAAAATTGGGTCGCCGGTTATTGTTATTCTGGTTGCCATTATTATTACTGTTATTATTATTACTCGGGTTATTCGGCCTATTATTATTGTTATTGTGATTAGCGTTATTATAATTTTGGTTCGTCTGGCCATTATTATTAAAATTACTTCGAGAATTTCGAGGGTAGTTATTATTATTATTGTTCGTATTGCCGCCCATGGTATTAAAATGGTCATTTCGCCGACGACTCCTACGATAATATCCCTCGTGCTCCTGATCTTCGAGCAGCGCTGACATAGCTGCTATTGTCTTAATCTGTCCCCACTGACGTGCTTTTGCGACACCCTCCTCAAAGTGATACGACAATTTGGTGACAAGACATTCCTCCGGTATCTTTGTTTCTAGGTTTATTGCGAGACATACTTGACCTAAGAAGTATGAAGTCATGGTTCCTCCTCGGTTCGCATCGTATCTTCCGTGACATATATGGTCTCGTACGATGTTTTGCGTCGCCTCGGACCAATATTTTGCGCGGAATTAAGTTTTGAATTCATCGTAACTATGAACCTCGTGGCGCGTTGCAGTCCACCAATTGTCGTAGATTTCTTTGAAGTATCGTCGATCAAACTTTTTATGTTATTCCACCTAGTTTCTCTAATCCGCGCCAAGTGTTCTTCCACACGCGCTAAAAATTCGATGGGATTACGTCGATAATTTCTAAAATTGATAGCGTCGCGGTTATCATTCGGTAGTAAGTACTGACCTGGTATCGGACGGTTGCGGATAATCTCAATCTCCTCCCGCATTTGCACTATTTCCTGCTGTCTGAGTTCTTCAATCCTCTCTCGATTTGCGACAGTTAAATTCCTTACTGCATCTACTGAGGTACTCACTTCTTCGCAGCGCTCACCTACGTCTAACCTTATCCTTTTTATCTCATCTTGATTTGTCCTTTTTAAAGACTCTATCCTTGCTTCGGTCACCTCCTCCATGGTATTGAGTCTCCCGTCGACCTCATCTCGGGTTCGCTGCAAGTCCTGGTCGTGTTGTTCGCACCTTTTATTTATTTCGACGATTTCCTCCCTCACAACGGCAATCTCCACGTCTATTCTTGTGTTTATCTTATCACTGCCTTCTTCCATCCTCCTGCTGATTTCGATCAAGGTGGTGTTCAATTCTTCTCTAATGGCTTGACGGTTATCGTCGATTTTACTGTTCAGCGCGTCCATAGATTTACGAGTATTGTCAATCCTTTTATTTAGGTCCTCCTTCAGCGATTCCACATTTTTACTAAGCGATTCCAGGTTTCTATTTAAGTCCCGATGGTCCTCCCTTATCGACTCAATATTTCTATTTAACACCTCGACATTCCTTTGATTTTCTTCCCGGGATTTCTTACCATCTTCCTGTAATGCTTCCATATTTTTATTTATTGATTCTATGTCCCTTTTGGAATTTTCATTAATTTTTGTAAAATTGTTATTAACCTGTCCGAATTGTTCCATCATCATTCTCATCATGTGATCCCATCTCATCTCTTCAGTCGGCTTGTTTGGTTGTGGGAGTTCTTCAGGCCGTCTGGGTTGGTTGTCGACAGTCACTGCTATCTCTGGTTCTATGTGAGGTGTTTCGTCGGTACTAGTTTCGATATTATTGATTGTAATAACCTCCATCTCGTCTGTGGGTTGCGCTTCGTATGTATCTACATCCCGTTGCATCTCTCCTACCCTACTGTCCTTATATCTTGTATCGTATTGGTGGGTGTGCGGCATGTTAATTTTTTCGTGTCTACCGGGCTAATATAAAATATAAAAAATATATTTATTTAATATTTTTTTAAGCCCCACGTTGGGCGCCAATTTATAACGTTTAATGCGATTAGGGGTTTTATTGTTTATTATTATAATCAAATTTACGTTACGTTTAAGTTAACTTGAAACAAAATAAATGTGTGGTTATTTAAACTTATATTCGTGGTTAAAATATTAAAAGTCTCGTTAAAGCAAAGTTCAACTATGTGTGAAGTATTCTTTTGAGATACCTCAATGTTGAGAATGGTTGTTTCTAATTGAAGGTTACTAATGTAGTAAAGTAATTTAAAATAAAACATTCAAAGTTACTCACAGTGTTTACAATGGTTTAATTATACTTATTTAAAAAAATCCCCTTGTATTAAATAAATAAAATAGTGAGGTTGATTATACTTAAGTGCTAGATTAACTTAAGTTAAAACATGAAGTATAGCAGTTGGTTGCTTGATAATAGTTCTCGTCTGGTTGAAACTGGTAGTAAAGACTTCTTCTCCAGATTGCAGGTAGTCTGAGTATGTCACGTCTCGTAAAGTCTGGACAATATCATAAACAAATATATGCTTTTACGTACCTGATTGTGTTTACTAGAAGTTCACTAAACTGTCAACTCAGCTTACAATCACCAACTCCCTTTGGTTGCAAGGTTAGGTTACCTTGTTTATTAATTAGTGGGCGCCACACGGATTTATTCAGGGAAAATCCCGTGTAAAACCCACACATAAAAATTACTGGATGATTAGAAAATTTAAAATAGTTGAGTACCACCTTGTGGCAATGCTATTCCAATATGTTAAACACAACAGAAGGTTGTTTAAGCTTGTTAAAAGAAAATATTCAATTATCCTATAGAAATAAATCAAAATCAGGTGATGCTGTTAACAATGGGTTTATTTACACCCTTATAGAGAATTCAAAAAAAAAAAACAAATATAATGCAAACATACAAAGTTGTACAATTAAAAGTCAGTTATTATATGCCTTATACGGCTTGCTCAGAACATGAATTATAAATCTGGTTAAGTCCAGATGCTATTTATTTTTAATATTCAAATTATGATAATCTCAGTAGTACAAAGTTGTACAATTAAAAGTCAGTTATTATATGCCTTACACGGCTTGCTCAGAACATGAATTATAAATCTGGTTAATCCAGATGCTATTTATTTTTAATATTAAAGTTATGATAATCTCAGTAGTGAATTCTTTGAGACACGAAAGAAAACAATTATGCCTACACAATATCCAATAATCCTTTTGATATAAAGTTGATCAACAAAGTTTTAGGTTACTTTCGCAAAGTAAACAAAATTAAAAAAAAACGATCTGTTGAAAGATCGCGCGTTTCATCAACGCTTGCTTTTTTAGTGACAATATTTATCAATTGAGAACCCTTACAACTAACATATAGCTTAATTACTAATAACAAATTTGTATAATAAATTGAGACGTGGTGTAATCTTAAAAAATGTTTTTGTGTTTTGCGTCAGTACAGGTTATTGTTGAAAAAAGTACAGGTTATGGCGCTCAGATCAAGATTAGTAATGATTGCACTGTTACCTTCTGAGTTTTAATTATTTAATTAAAACTTATTAATCACTTCAGTAATCGGATTATAATGATTACTGGGTTTCGGCACTAAACTCGCACAAGAACAGAATAATGCGATCCTCTTCTGATTAAAATGGATCGTGAATAATAACAATAAATTATTTTCTGTTCGTTATTCCCGCACAAAATTAAAATGATACTGCACTTAATCACTGTTGTTTGTTGTATGTGAACTCGAAGTAGTCGTTTCTTGTTGTTGAACTATTGGTTCCAATGTACTATGTAAATGACGCTAAGTGTTATTAAAAAACGTAGAGATGACGGGCACACGTCTGTGCTACACGCTAGTCAGTAAAGGTCTGTCTCAAAATTCGCTGTTTCGTCTTTATATACCCCCTTCTTTGAACGGCCTTAGGTAAAAATGTTAATTACTAACTAATTTTCTGATTGGCTTTGGTAGGTGTGTCGGTGTGACGTGTCACTTTTTGGCAGTTGATAACGGCTTTTTCTAACCGTCAAATGTTGCGATGACAGCTCGTTGTCGTTTTTGTTATTATTCTTAAACAGTTTCCCGATGTACATTTTTAGAATGATGCTAACATCTCTCCCGCACTAAATACAGTTGCGATTGGGTTAATATTACTATCAAATTAAAGATTGTTTGTTTTCCTTTAATTTGGTATCACTCGTTCTCGAATTACTTTCACTTTGACTGACATTGTTATAAAACCAATGTTCGGGTACATCACTTTCACTGTCGTCTGCTATTTCTGAGTCGCCGATTTTACACTTTTGGTTAATATTGCTTGTGTTCACATAACATTTTATTAATCAAATGTTTATGTGCGAACACCATTAATGCTGTACTGACATTTTTTGCTGAACATTACTTGTACACCTAAACTCTATACATTGTAATAAATGATCCTACTGACTATGACATTTCGTTTTATGCTAATTCGTTTTAAACTACTATTTAACAATTAAAATTATGATTAAACCTATTGTTTTAATAATATTTTTTGTTATGTCAAGGCATAACCATAGTTCTGTGTATTTTAGTTTACACTTGTGCTAATCCTCAATAGCCAATTTACTGACTAATGTTTGGTCTCAGCTTGCTAAGACATATCGCCTACATTGAAATTTGGCCTTAATAATGCCTATTGGTTCTCAATTCGGTAAATTGTGGAGACATCTTATTTGTATAAGATTCTCTCTTATAAATAGTTCTCTTTTCTAACAAGTATATTTGATGCTGAAATACATCTTAGTTCTCAGTATGTAGCCCTTGTTAACATTAGTTTTGGCATTCATAATCTACTGGTCATTGTCACATCTATTATCAGCAAAATGCTAATTCTGCTTTCACAGTATTTAACTGCTCATTAGTTCATTTTTTGTTTACATATTACATTCGGTTTACATCAACTATTTACTGAATTGACAGCTGAATGTAAATTTACTCTGTCCATCAGTTCGTTTTAGTCTCAGTCTAGTTGTTGTGTCAAACAGCCCTTGGGTTACTGTTTCATGTGGCACTTCTGCTTCATTCTTCTTTCTTGGTTTCTTCTTTCTTGGTTATTTCTACTATTATATACCTATTTACATGGTTGTTTTGTTTTTATAAAATCTGATAACATACACTTAGGTTAGGTGACATCTTGTGATGTTACACACTATATTACACAATTATTATCTACACCAAAGCAAAAGAAGCAGTGGCGCATTTTATATGCGTCACTCTGTACACAATTAAATCTTTTTTTTTTTTAAACAAAGCAGAGTGGCGCATTTTATATGTGTCACGATGCACACAATTATTATTATTTTTTTTACAAATCAGCAGAGTGGCGCTTTTTATATGTGTCACGGTGCACACAATTATTATTTTTTTTACAAATCAGCAGAGTTACGCATTTTATGTGTCACTCTGTACAAGATTAATTATTATTTACACCAAAGGAACAGCAGCAGAGTGGCGCATTTTATAACGTCTCACCTTCGTTATAATATCGGGAACCTGTGCATACTTACCTCAGATCAATTGCACGGGCTGCCATACTCGTAATTAACTTTTAATTATTAATTAAACCAGCTGTAGTTATAACTAAAGGAACTTTTACATGGGGGTCTGATGATTTATTCACTCAATGTTTTAGTGTAAAGTAACGACATCTCTTTATTAAACCATTACTACAACAGCTCTACATAAATATTCCTACATAAGGTTTTCTTAATAAAAGATTACAATTTATAAAAGATTTTGTAAATAAGGGGCTCAAAACGTATGGATTTATAAGTGCTAGCATTATCCACGGATCCGGGACCTTAAACTTGTTTGTGAGTTAAGCTCACTTATTCATATTCTATCATACTATTTGGGGGGCCATTTGAAGAATGGACTTAATCTAAAAATTTTGTATCAGTGAAGCTATATATATATATATATATATATATATATATATATATATATATACATCAGCATTACTCGGTACTACAAATATTTTGAATCCTAAGACATACTACATCTTATAAAGTGATTATCATTAAAGTCTATATATTTATTTAAACTGTCTTTAACAATTAATTTGTTAGAATTTTAATTAATCACGGAGGACAAGTCTCCGTGTCACCTGAGATATCCAGAAGTTTACTTGATGTCCGGGTCCTTGGTCCTTGTGGTGTTCGTCAGCGGTTGATCTTTAGTGGAGTTAACTTTCCTGTTGAAGTTCCTGAAGTGATTAGTTCATAATGAAGTAGCGTTGAGGTCCTCAGAAGTATAGTAGTTAAACATCGTTAGTAGTATAAGTGCCGTAAATGTTCTTGTTTGTCGCAGAATCGCACATCACATTATTGTTTATAAAAGTTCTCACTTTAGGTAGCTCGTACCATATTATTTTAACACAACATAGAGATCTTATAAAGTATACAAATGAGATGTCATCCCTCACACAGTTATTTATTCCTTTTGGTTTTTTACATTTAAACTTATTAGCACACTAATTTTCCACTACTTTTCACTACACATTGTTATATCTGTCCTCTAAATAAAAACATTTTGTCGTTCTCCGGGATATGGTTCAAGCGTGTTTTCTACGCAAGCGCTTCATCTCGATTGAATTACTATGTTAGGACGGGTCAGTTAATCGCGTGGAGTTTATGCGTCGCAACAAAATAGTTCCACATTTATTCTCTATTTAAGGGGTTAAAGTTTGCCCTTTTAATTATCCAAATATATTCTTTATTACAGAATTTATTATAGTATACTATTGTGGTCTTGTTTGTTTATTTACTTAATATCAATTTACAAGGATTATTAGTTTGTTTAAGGGTCGGTATTCAAGTTAATTCCGGTTAGCGCATGTCTATGCAGGGTTAATTAATAAGGGTTTCCCTATCTGTACACTCGCATTCCTTTTTTTTTTATTAAAACTCTTTATTATATATTATTATGATTTATGATAGTGATAAAATTTAGTTTAAATGTGCGATTTATTAAAATTTAAATTTCTCAGTTTTTAACATTTTCTATTTTATTATTTATTTTATTTTTTAATTAATGAAATCATCACAATATCTTTCCTCAAACGGTCTGCCTGTTTGGCCTATGTAGAACATATCGCATGAACTGCAATTCATCTTGTATACGCCGGTTCTTTTTCTTTCTGGTATACTGTTCTTCCGGCTAAGAAATCTCTGAATGCTGTTATTTGTATGGAAAGTCACAATTACATGGTGTTTCTTGAGTTCGTTAACTAAAATATTTGGTAAAATATTTGTGTAATCTGCAGATATGTATTTATTAACTGGAAGTGTGTTATCATTGTTCGACTTTTTTAATTTCTTCTCTTTGTGTTTACTTATTAATTTATCCACTAATGAACTTTTATATCCGTTAGCCGCTGCTATGTACTTGATGGTGTTAACCTCTTCATTGTAGTCTTTTTCACTTAACGGTATAGTTAGCAATCTGTGCACAAAACTATTGTAAGCTGCCATTTTATGCGAGGTGGGATGATATGAATCGGCATGAATTGTGATGTCTGTTGTTGTGGCCTTTCTATAGATTTTAAATTGAAGTTTTCCTTCATTTTTTAAAATGGTTAAATCTAAGAAATATAAGAGATATTAGTGTACAAGTTAGTTACGTCTAACGATACCAATTTATATTGTGGTAGTATTTCTATCTTTTTAGTTTTAGCAGCTTTGTACCCGGATACAAAGCTGCTAAATTGTTAGAGACTTTAATTAAAAATAATATCAGGAAAGCAAATAATCACAGTATAAAGAACAGTTACGAGTTTGTTGAAAAACTTAAAAAGATAGAAATACTACCACAATATAAATTGGTATCGTTAGACGTAACTAACTTGTACACTAATATCCCCGTGAGGGAAACTATAGAAATTGTAAATAACAATTTAAAGGAAGTAGCTCAACTTAGCAAGCAAAAAATCAACGAACTTATAAAACTCCTTACAATCGTCTTAGAACAAAATTACTTCACATTTGACAACGGGTTTTTTACACAAGATGACGGTCTGGCTATGGGTTCGCCACTGTCAGGACTATTAGCTGATATATACTTAAATTATTATGAGAATATAAACATAATATCTAATAAATTATACAAGAATAAAATCATTTTTTACTGTAGATATGTCGATGATACGTTTGATATTTAATGGAACAAACAGACAAATACAAAACTTAAATAGTCACATAAATAGCACACCATAAGATTAAATTCACGTCTGAAATAGAAGAAGAAAATCGATTAAATTTCTTAGATTTAACCATTTTAAAAAACGAAGGAAAACTTCAATTTAAAATCTATAGAAAGGCCACAACAACGGACATCACAATTCATGCTGATTCATATCATCCCACCTCGCATAAAATGGCAGCTTACAATAGTTTTGTGCACAGATTGCTAACTATACCGTTAAGTGAAAAAGACTACAATGAAGAGGTTAACACCATCAAGTACATAGCAGCGGCTAACAGATATAAAAGTTCATTAGTGGATAAATTAATAAGTAAACACAAAGAGAAGAAATTAAAAAAGTCGAACAATGATAACACACTTCCAGTTAATAAATACACATCTGCAGATTACACAAATATTTTAGTTAACGAACTCAAGAAACACCATGTAATTGTAACTTTCCGTACAAATAACAGCATTCAGAGATTTCTTAGCCGGAAGAACAGTATACCAGAAAGAAAAAGAACCGGCGTATACAAGATGAATTGCAGTTCATGCGATATGTTCTACATAGGCCAAACAGGCAGACCATTTGAAGAAAGATATAAAGAACATCTTCCCAGAAGGGAATTGCATAAAACAACATCAAATTTTGCCAGACACCTGATGCTATGTAATCATAACTACAGTGATTTTGAGACAAATTTCCAGCCCATGCATTGCTGCAGGAAAGGAAAATACATGGACGCACTTGAGGAGTATGAAATATATAAAGCCGTCAAAATCAACAGTGATTATGTCTTGAACGATAAACTTATATTTTCACATAACATATTGTACGACACAGCAATACTTGCACACAGGCGCCGGTAAATAAAAAGTTACAGTACACACGGGCTATAATAAACAAAACAGTTTTATCAGTGGATATATAAACAGTGAATCAGTCGATTGATAATGTCCACGCGAGAAACATAAAATTTCATGTTCGCGTATGTGAATTTCCGCTGTCGTAAGAGTGCACTTTTACTGTAATGATTTTAATGATCTCTAATGAGTGATCAAGTTTTCTGAAGATGGCAATTCGTTGCCGAAACGCGTCATAAAGGACAAGAAAAACGAAGTCGCACGACGGATATCTGGTAAATACGTCTACATATATTAATATAAGCGACTTGGAGACAAGTAACCTAAAACAAATATTCTGACCTAATATTGCTATTACACTTATTTGCTATTTACTGTTTTCTGTATTTATTTCCTGAAAATTTACAGTGTATGTTACTGAATTTAAGATTGCAATTATTATTTATGTTTTACACTAGCATTTTTTTGTTTATAGTGTGTGGTATATTCGGAAGCAAGGTGTAACACACAACGCTGGGTTGTCCCAATAATCAGGACAATGAAATGCTATTTGTTTTCTTTTGCATGCACCTTTTCCTTTCTTTTTACACAAGGAGGGCATACTGCTGCATGCAACACAGTTCTGTTTATGTGATTTATCAGCAAACCTTCGGAGAATGTTGTCCTACGTCTTTCATTACTAGTGATACTGACTTTTCGCCCACTCCTCTTGTTTCTGCTCATCGTTTTGTAATCACATACAAGCTCATCTATTATGTTATCCCTGAACTCTCCATGAGAACATGAGCTGGATGCGTTCTCCATATTATAGTATATACAACCATTTTATAACATAACTTCACCAATAAAATGCCACATTTTCTGATACCACTTTCTGGTTCTATGACCATATGGATATGTGGAGCATAATTGGTCAAATCTTTCTACCCCTCCCATATTTTTGTTGTACTTGTACTTTTGGTTAACAGACGTTTTGTATCCCTTGCTCAGACTGTATGCACACTGTAACTTTACAAATATTTTCCGCAAACCACCCACGTGACTTTCACTTACCTGCGCAAACTGTTTTTTATGCACTAACCCTGATTACCTTACTATGACTTACCAAACCAGAAGACTCCAAGATTTTTTACAGGTTGCCACCAACATTTGTGCTAAGGGGAATGTGGAAACCCTGTTTACCTGTTTCAGAATTTAGATTAGTTAATTCCCTGTATTTCAACACTTACCCAGGTCCGTTTTAGGCGTGCTTCTCCGTACGGGAACAGGTTATGGTAACAGCGTAATAACTACTCTAACACATGTTTATTGTTAAATCAAATATTTTCTTTTATTTAAAAGTTACTTTCTTTCTCCTTCTTACTTCTTTAATGTTATCTATCTAACAATTCTAAGATATGAAATTACTTAAAGAGTATATACGTTTCAAGGCAACCCAGTACTTCAAATACTCTCTCATTCTTCCCCCCCCCCGTTTTATTTAATGGGCTCTTTTATTTATTGTTTTACTTCCCTTCGAATCAAAATGATTGTTTTTCTACAATACCTGCACGTATTATCTGCAGAGTCCCGCCATCTTTCTTAACTCACTTTCACCGTGTTCACCACTAACACTGTTTTGTTCATTCAACTTTAAGAATTCATTTTTTGTCACTCTCGCACCAAACATTTTAAAACGTTTATTTCATCGTCAGTCGTCACCCATTGCACTGTCACATTATTAAACTTGTTTTTAATACTTCATTGTTCTTTCTACATAACTTTGGGGCAGCCCTCCCGACACTATTTTACTGCAACTGTACTGTCTGAAGTGTGTTGCTGAACTGGGCAAGCTTCGCTCGCGACCGTATACTATACACCGCCTTGGGCGTCGACCACGTTGTAGTCAAAACGGATGTAGACTTCACTCCTCATTTCTCATTGGCTGTGGAATGTTCTAGATGATTTCCCGAGACCCGGAAAGCAGTTCGCATTGACAACACATGATGAATTTTGCGTCGCAAGCCACGCACTTCTACCATGAGTCACGCACCCTTTGCTACCACTCCCAGTGTGTACCAGATACTACCTGGCACAAACATTACATTGCCAGGTTTATTATTTGAAATTATTAAATTTGATCAATACAAAATGATTATACCCATTTTGTCCCGTCACAGCACCTCTGGTACTCCAGCATCTCCTACAATTGACAGCATATTTATTTTACCTGTATCTTCCCATGAACATGCTGAAATCTGATTTTATCAATCCGTATATAAGTCTCCTTTCTTCTTTTTTATGGTTTTCATGTCACGTGGAAGGCAATTCCAGTTAACACATACTATGCCACAGTCACCAAAACCCATGTTATGTAATTCTGTGAATAAACTTACACTTGAATAAAATTTATCTAGATAAGTAACGTGACCACTACTCTGAAGACTATAACAAAATTTTCAAACATGGCTTGCCAGCCCTTCTTTTTTTCCGATTTCTTTATCTTTCCCACTGTATACCAAAAACTGACAAAGAAATCCTTTTGTCAGCCACAGACTGACCATACTTTAATGCCCCATTTAGAAGATGCTTTTGATGGCAAATGCTGTTTAAATGATAATCTACCTTTGAACTTTAACATGGATTCATCAACAGACAATGCTTCCCTAGGTTCATAATACTCCAAGTATTTTAGGTGTTATTGATTACCTGTCTAATTCTGTACAATTGATTATAACCATCAATTCCTTCTGGAATCTGTTTGTTGTTGTCATCAAAATGTAAAATGATTTTAAGAGAAAAACTGATGTTTAGTAAAAAGCTGTGTAAATCCTGGTGTCTGAGGTAGCCAGAAACTATTTTCAAATATGAAAATATTTCAAGTTTATTACAACCCCCCCCCCTCGAATTCAGCAGCCACAAATGCTTTTATGTCAAGTGTATTAACATCTTTCCACCTATCGACCCTTGAGTGCAGTGGAAGGTCAAATGATTTATCAATGGACTGTAAAAAATAAAAATGCTTGTTTCCCTGACATATTCAAAACTATTTTGTGGAAAAAACTTATAAAAACAGTTAGCAGGGTCTGTCCCCTGAAATTCTTTTACAGAACACTGCCCACTAAACGTAGGAACAGAATCAACTTTAATCGTGTTTGGTGAAAAAAACATCACTTACCTTTTACCAAACGTAATTAGTAATAACACAGTCATTTACTTTATTATTACTTTTACTGTGCGACTAACAAATTTATAAGGGGAACAGAACAGTACCTCATTGTAAGTGGGGATTTTAATGTTTGAGTTGGAAATAATGCAGTGTCAGGGGCAGTATATTTGGAAAACAACACAGAAATAGTAATGGAGACGCCCTCATAAGATTTGTTACTAGCAATGATCTGAAAATCGCTAATACCTTTTTTTTAGGAAAAAAAAGATATTAATAAATATACCTGGAGCACTAGAGGGAGTAGGAATATAATTGATTATGTTCTGGCAAATAATAAGACAAACCAGCAAATTCAAGATGTCCATGTGTACAGAGGTGCAGACATATATTCAGATCAGTATCTCCTTTCTGCTAAGATTGTCATGTTTGCTCAATGGAAGAGATAGAAACCTCATATCAAGTTAAATGAGGAGGTATTTAAAATATATGTACTGCAGGATGACAATATTAAAACCTTTTATCAAAATCGTTTAAATCAGGAGTTACAGCAAGTGGAAACAGATAAGAACATAGAAACCAAATAGAGGGATATAAGAGGTTGTATAGAAGAAGCACTAAAAGGGGCAACGGGTAAAAAGAAGATACGGAGTAGAAGGGGTCTTAGACTGTGGAATGATGAAGCTGCTAAAGCAACCGAAGAGAAGAAAGAGCAAACCACATGTATATATAGTGAAATACAGATGAAGCTGGAGACATCTATAAAGAAAAAAGAAACAGAGCTAAGAGTTTAGTGAAACAGGTACATGTGAATCATGGAGTCAGTTTATAGGAAGCACTGAATATGATGTACACGGAAGACAACTTGTAGCCTATAAAATGCTAAAATGCATGAATAAAAATGAAAATGATACAGCAAATTTAAACATTATTCCCAAACATAAATGGATGGATCATTATAAAGCTCACTGGTGTGAAAGCAGACCATAGTAATACAGAAACCAAGGGAGACTTGATAACAATGGATGAGCTTGAAGAAGCCCTTGTAAGAACTAAAAACAAAAAACAACAGGACAGGGTGGACTGAACGCACAACTATTATATATGGGGGTATCTTGCTTAAACTTCAATTATTACATTTTTATAATATGTGTTAGAAAAGACAACAGGCCCCGCAAGATTGGCTAACTGCTTCAGTGGTGTCTATTTTTAAGAAAGGTAAACGGAATGACTGTAATAACTACAGGGAATATGTTTGGTTGATACTGGATACAAAATATATGCAAGGATCATAACCCATCGTCTGCAGACTATTTCCGAGTATCTTATTTTGGAAGAACAAAACAGTTTCAGAAAGAGTAGATTTTGTAGACAATTCTTTTATTATTACACAGATCATTGAGGAGCATCGTGATTTAAAACACATGTAGCTTTCGTTGACTTTAAGGCCTTTGATAGAATAGACAGAAATTTGCTGTGGCAAGGAGTATTAGAAGAATAAGGATACTCATAACAACTTGTGGAAACATCTTGTGAACACTGGTATTAAGATATCACGAGACAGATATTTGAATGTGCTGTTGTTTGCTGGCGACTTGAAACAGAATATGCTTTATGAAAATCTGTTTTTAAGGTTCATCAGATTTGCAAACAGTAAAATATGAAAATATCCACTACCAAAAAAGTAATGGCATTTCGAGGCAAGGAACTAATAAGAACAAAAATAATGATTAGTGATCAAATTGTAAGGCAGGTGAGCCATTTTAACTATTGGGAAATGATATTGGCAATGATAAGAATGATGATATTGTAACACCACAAAATGTTACATAACCTAGACACTTACCAGAAGGGTATATAATTACACTGAAGTGATAAGAGTGAATCGTTTATAATGAATGTAGCAAAGAAGAGAAGGACCAACAAAGAAGAAAGAAGAGGAAGGATCCCAAGAAGCAGTGAGGAATACACTGCATGACACTACAACAAACACTATGACTGACTCTAACTAATGGACATGCCAAGTTCACAAGAAGCTGTCAAATAAGCCAGTCCATGACATTAAGGTAGAGTCATGTGTTAATAAAACTAATTAAATAATGACTAAAATAATGTAATATCAGTAACACCATTATGGCTGGAAGTAAAAGAACAATGACCAGTAAATGACAAAAGCCTACGACTAGATTAGCTATGGCCACAATGTATATTAAAACCAGCATTACAAGCTCAGATGTAATATTAGTGAGTAAAGTAGTTATAAAAGGAAACCTTATATGGATGAGTAACTTCCTTATTATGCAAAATGTAACTAGTAACAATTATTAAGGCATGAACATAGTACTAAGAATGTGTCTAGCCCATGCCTAAACAAACGTTTGTCAGTAAATTAATAAGGAAACAGGACTCCTAGTGAACATAAAATTTACTGAACAATCAATATAACTGAATGTAATAGGAAATACCACCACTTAATTGTTAATGAATAACGTTAAATTGAGTAAGCCAAACGAAATGTAATTAGAAAATAAGGATTTTTTATAATAATGTATCACCCTAATTATGTTAAGATTTAATATTGTACAGTTATAAATAGCTCTTAAGTATAATCATAGATGTATTAGTGTTCAAACAAAGACGTTATAAAGAAAACGCAGTATGAAACACTACATGTCAAAAGATAGGGAATGATCGTATTATGCATTGCTAGCAGACGACAGTGAGAAACCATGTTTCCAAACATTATTTATGAGCATTGTCAAAGAAAACGAGGTTAAAACCAGTGTTAAGCCACATCAAATTGAAGCCCATGAACTAAACTTTAATTTGGTGGTAATAACCTCGTGATCGGAACTATAATAAGTGCATAGTGCGCGTTAGCATCATTTATTAAAAATAAGAAATTGTTTGGGTAATACCAACAACAACAAAAACTGAGCGCAGCGTTCGCGCCGGTGACAGTTAGAAAGACAATACGTCATTTGTAACGGTTATCAGAGCCAATCAGAAAAGAGTTTATTAAACGATTTTACTGCCTAAGCGCTATGTAGTGAGGGGGTATATAACCAGCAACGGAGAAAATCGTTACACACTTTTTGTCACATCTCGAGCGAGACAGTCGCCGCTCGACAGCGTAATAATTTTAATAACTTAACATAGTATGAAAACTGAACCTTTTAAAATTTCTTCAAGACAGTTAACGATACAGCAATTGACTACAAGGAAGTGCTTCGAAAGTAAAGTGAATATTTTAATTTGTGCGTGATTTTAGAACGAGAGAGAGTTTTATAATCAGTAATTAACATAGCCCAGATTTAGTAAGAAGAGGGCCGACTCTCCGTTCATAGTGCGTGTGAAGTGTAATTAACCAGTGGTCATTATAATCCGATCACTGGAGTGTTATTAAAAATTTTAATCTAGATGATTAAAAGAAATAAGGTAACATTGTGACCATTTATTTTATTTATCTGCTTGCACTGATCATTATTTACCACAAAATTGTACTGACGCAAGGACAACAAAACTTTCAATTGTATACACAGTTTCAATTTACTTAGCGGATTTATCAATCCACTGTAAGATATTTGTATTAGTACTAAGTGTTAAAAATCTTTGTTAGTAGATAAGAAAGCGTAACAAACGCTAACCAGAAAAAATAATTACAAGTTTTAAAAAGAGGCCAAATTATTAATTATTATTATTAACGTCTGTCAAGGCATATGATAGTTCTTTATTGTATTTCAAAGAGCCTACCCGTGAGGTATATTATATAATTAAAAGTCAAATTTGTTAATAGATATAAGAGTTTATTGTTCTAACTGAGCTAGACCGTATTGTAAACGGGCAAAGTAACATCAAGTTTATATTAACGTATCAATTGTATTCTTAATTGTTGAATTTATTTTAAAAGGGTAAAATAAACCCCGATTTTATTCAGCATAAACCTTGATCATATTTATTTCATATAATTAATTAATACTCCACATTTGAGTACAGTGAGATAACTCTGAGTAGAGACTTTATTATATTATATTTGAATTATAGTGAATGCATTAAGCATTTAAACGAAGTATAAAGCGAATTTATACAATTCTCAATTTTATTAATTGGTTTTCCATGAGAATTTTCCTAAAATAAACCCATGTGGCGCCCTTATTGCACACAAGGAGTGATATAACCTTGTTGATAAAGCAAGCTGGTCTTAAGTGCATCTTGACAGTTTATTTTTGGTAAGTGAACTTCAGAACTTCCAGTATCACGAACAGGTACGTGAAAGTGTATATTATTATAAATTATTTGTCCAGACGAGACTTGACGTTACGTAAACTGACGACACTTAACCAAGAAGAGGAGTTCCGCTGCAAAATCGACGCTACGGCTACATTCATCCACCTACCAGCGATTAACATATTATTCACTATAATTATCACACTTTACTACATAAACCACATTTATCATTTATTATTATTAAAGATTATTACTGCATACATTTTAAAGAGAGTTCATCTTTTCAAGGGGTAACACGAGATTTCGCTATAATCGAATTTTAACTTTAAAATTAAAACACAATATTAATTTTAACAGTAGAGATCTAGTTTCCTTACAAATTGGCGACCAACAGAGTGTGGCTTTAAAGTCGCGACAGATAATAATGTGGAAACCCAACCAGAAGGAACGCCTCCTGCAGAACCTGTGCAATCCAGACAACCTGAAAAGCCCACACAACCAGGGGAGACCAACTTCCAGGAAACAATGATAAGAATGATGATGGAATTGAAGGAAGATAATCGTGACCTGAACAAGAAAATGGATGACAGCCAGAAAAATAATGAGTCGTTAAATAAAAAATTAGACGATAATAATAAAAATATGGAATCAATTAATAAAAATATGGAGTCATTAAAAGAAGATCTACATACCAAATTAGACGATAATAATAAGTACATCGAATCATTGAAGGAAGATTTGAATAAGAAAATAGACGATACCAATAAATCCATGGACGCATTAAATAATAAATTAGACGACAACAACAGAGCATTGAAAGAAGATCTGAATACAAAATTAGATGATATCAGCAAGAAGATGGAGGAAAATAATGAGAAAATCAACACCAAAGTAGACACGGAAATCACAGTAGTCAGAAGTCGCGTGCGGAAGTACACGAGAGATGTGAGCAACACGGTCAAGATTTAAAACGGACTAGAGAAGAGGTTGATGGACGAATCGACAATATTGAAGAAATAAATGAAGCCCGGATCGAGTCGCTGAAGAAGATGAGCCAGGAAGAGATCAAACAAGTGAGAACGGATGTGGGAGAAAGGTGTGAAGAGATAAGCGCATCAGTGGACACCGTAAGGACCTTGACAATTGCCAACAAAGAGAAAATAGAAGAATTACGTCAACGGGAGATCTTACAGATGCGTGAAGAAATAGAAATCATCCGTAATCGTCCAGCACAGGGTCAATACATCCAACCAACGGATAACCGTGATGTAATAAATTTTAAAAATTACAAGAAAAACCCAATTGAGTTCCTCGAACGAGTGGATGAAAACTTGATCCGGATCCGGGAGAATAGATGGACAGTAATACGGAGTCTAATGGACGAATACTTTAAAGAAATCCACGACAATTGGTGGACTGCTACACGCCACGAGGTCCAGAGTTACGAAAATTTCAAGATGCAATTCCGGGCAAAGTATTGGTCGGAGGCTACGCAGAATATAGTGCGGGACAATATCTGCCATGGCAAGTATGACGCCAGTAAAGGAACCACTCTAACCTCTTACTTCCTAGGTAAGGTGTGTCTGGCGCGAAACCTTGAACCAAAAATACCTGAGGAGTGCCTGGTCACCAAACTCGCTTACCATTTTGAGGAGGGAGTTGCCAAAGCACGTCAGTGGGGACAAGTTAAAACGATCCAAGCCATGTCAGCCTTACTTGAGGACAATGAACACGAGGGCTACTATAGAAGGAGCCGCAGGAGGAACGAGAACTTCCATGACAGGAGCGGTAACACAAATAATAATAACATGAACTTCCGAAATTACCGAGGAAATTTTAATAATAATGATCAGAATAATATAAACAATAATAACGAGAATAATTATAGGCCAAGTAACCAGAATAATAATAATAATTCGACTGGTAATTATAATAATAATAATAATAATACAAGACAGCCGCCGAATTATAACAACCATCCTAACCGACCCCAGAACCAAGGCGGAAACAACCAGCCGCAGCAATACCATAGGGCTAACTATGTACAAGCCAACTATGAACAGGGTAGGAGGCGATACTATCCACGGCGCGATAGTTTCGACGGAGACAGGAGAAATGCAAGAGGCGGACAATGGAGAAGTAGAAGTATCGAAGGCGACAGCCGAAATAATGACTACCGGCCCCAAGTGAACTTCGTACAAGCCCGTGACCAATCCAACCTTAGGAGACCCGATACCAGATCGCAAACAAACGTCACGAGCAATAATGACGACGAGAACTGGGTGACAGTCTGTGAAAGGCCTGGCTTTTCGATACTGCATAACCAAGCAGGTAGCGCTAGAGAATCCAGATCCGGGAGTGGAAACCAAGATCAGGACGATCCATCTATGAGTGTCCGAAGGGAATACAACCGACAGAACCCACCAGAACGCTGGATTCCCCTAAGAGGAGATGGCAGCCGACCCAGCACATCCCAAGACGTGAGGCTACAGTAACCAAAGGTTTAAGAAAATAAAAAACCATCAGAACTATGTGAAATTATTTAAAGAATCAAAAAAATATTATGTATAAGGAAATTTATTATAAAAAACGTAGAATATCATACTGTGTACAAACTAAGATGTGTAATACTATAAACAGCAATCAAAAATGGATCCATGAAAATGTAATTGACCCATAATGAGCCCAATAGAATGGTGAAGCACAAGAAAACCCCGTATATATACTATTGAACAAACATATTATACTATAAGAGTGAACTATTTTATCATATTGTGAATATAACATGAGTGTTTATTATATTAAATATACTAAAAGTGTCTACCATGAAAATGTTAATTAAATGATAAGAAAAATGCTTATCATATTATATAATAAAGAAAAATGTCTATTATATTGTATAAAACAAGAATGATTATCAAATAATAATACGATGCTACTCCGACCCTTCAAGTGACTAATTTAAATAAATGAAATTAAACGTCCAGAATAAGTGTTAAAAACCAAACGCTTGAAGGAGTAGAGGAGAAAAACAACAAAGTGTCGAATATTGAAAGGAGATGGATTAAATAAGGAATGAGGATGTTGAAGGTGATAGAGAAAAATATTTATCATATTAAATGTATTAAAAGCATTGACCATATAATATATAATGAGAACGATTATCATATTGTATAAAAAAGAAAAATGTCTATTTATGTATAAATAAAATGTTTATCATATATTATGTATATAACTAAATGTTTACCAAATAATACTGCTATTATCAAGGAATGAGAATGTTAATTGAACGATAAAGAAAAATGTTAATTGTATATACCAAAATGTGTATCATATTGTATCAAACAAGAATGTTTATATATGAATATTGTAAAACCATGATAATCAGAGTCTATAATGAACCAAGTGTTAAAAAACCCAATGTATAAACAACATTAAGAGTAAAATATGGTGAACTCAAGAAGAATTTAAAGACCAACTGCATAATTCTATAGTGATAAATCTAAGTGTGTAATTTAAGAATATTGAGATGAACGAAACAACTTACAAACTAGTATCGAAAAATAGCAACAAGGCTAATAAATAACGTAGCCAATATGTCAAGTTGGAGATAGAATAATGACCTGTGAAGAGAAATCTGTTAGCTAAAGTAATAAAGCATGAACAGTGATAACAATGAAACCTCTAATACCTTGAATGTTATGTTGAATAAGACATCATATTCTTATCTTATTGAAAAAATAAATGATATGTTATATTTTATGTGTTGTGATAGTGCAACTGTTGCTACGTGCAATTTTTATATTGTCCCAGACAGAGATGAAGATTCCTCTGATTCTGAGGATGTGTACCTGAGGAACGGCGGAGTATGGAAGCCAAATAGAGCCCCCCTGATTCCGAACCCATTACAAATGTTAGGGAATTAAATGGTAATATGTCAAGGATTATTAATCAAACACTGTGAGGGGAAAATGAAAGAACAAAAGAGTTTGTCACAAGAATCAAGATGTGTTTAATGATAAAGAAAAATGTATTATTGTAAAACAGGGAATTGTTAATTTAAGAACTAAGACATGTTATAACTGAGTGACTAAGAATATAAGAAACTTGAAAAATTACTAGTAAGCTAAAAAATAATACTAGCCAAGAACTCAATCTAGTGCAACACACCAACAAACTATTGAACTCAATGCAGAAAGAAGCAGTAGTAGTATGATAAAACCAAAATGAAATGATAATTTCTTCAAATGTAAAATTTCTCTCAAATTATCAATTTTGAGAGGGGAGTATATATAACACCACAAAATGTTACATAACCTAGACACTCACCAGAAGGGTAAATAATTACACTGAAGTGATAAGAGTGAATCGTTTATAATGAATGTAGCAAAGAAGAGAAGGACCAACAAAGAAGAAAGAAGAGGAAGAATCCCAAGAAGCAGTGAGGAATACACTGCATGACACTACAACAAACACTATGACTGACTCTAACTAATGGACATGCCAAGTTCACAAGAAGCTGTCAAATAAGCCAGTCCATGACATTAAGGTAGAGTCATGTGTTAATAAAACTAATTAAATAATGACTAAAATAATGTAATATCAGTAACAGCATTATGGCTGGAAGTAAAAGAACAATGACCAGTAAATGACAAAGCCTATGACTAGATTAGCTATGGCCACAATGTATATTAAAACCAGAATTACAAGCTCAGATGTAATATTAGTGAGTAAAAGTAATTATAAAAGGAAACCTTATATGGATGAGTTGTAACGTGTCAATTTTGGGTCATTTTATTTTCTACAGTATGGGATATTTACATTTTTATTTATTTCATTTGTGTGGGAGTTTATAAAAATATTGTGAAATCTTATTATGCGGCAACCGTTATTTCGATTACAATAGAACTCCTGGTAAGCTGAACAGTGTTGGAACCAAGCAGAGACGCAGTTACTGTGTTGAGTAACTCGCTGAGGAATTCGCCACCTTAAAAATTCTAAGAACTTTGTGTATGTGTGACCACACTCACACTTAACGTTTCGAGGCGGGGCGCTGTGAGTGACGCCGTGAAAACTCCGACGAAGCGGTGAAACATGGCGATGGAACGAACAGTTTGTAGCACCAACCGGCCCGCTACAGGAAATATATGTAAGCCACGCCTACTACTAGTGATGTCAGCATAGCCGAGGCCAATATCGTCACCTGTTACCACACATATACTCGCTCTATTCCATGCATAAAAGGAATAAGCAACAGCAAATTAAACATGAACGTCGACTAAAACCTGGTGGCCGTGAATGCGCATTTCCTGCCACTCAAGGAAGCACGCTGCCCAGTTCGTCACTGATTGTGTCGGCGCTGACACGGAGCCAAGCGAGCTTGGCCAAATTTTATAACTTTTTAATCAAAAAGTAGTTTCAAAGTAATCAACAGGAGTCAGTGTTAGTAGTGAGCATGGGAGAGTAATCGCATCAGTTATATTCTACCGCTACGAAATTATTAACATAAATGAAACGAGCTCGAACAGTCACCGCGTGCCGGCCGTAAGGGGTATTCTTATAAATGTTAAGGGCGGGGTAATTTTCTGTGTGTTTGAGTGAGTGTTAAAAAATATGCAGGCTGGGCTCTGTCTGTATGTAGGTAGAAGTAGAAGGTAAGATGTTAGAGTAAGTTTGTAATTATATGGTTGTAGAATCATTATAAAAGTATTAGGCATGTATTTCACAATTTTAATTTTGGAGAAGGAATCTTTTAGTGGTAAAGTTAAAAAATAAAAAGTAAATTTTAATTCTCTTCAAAAATGAGTTGTGTCGGTGCTTGTTTAACTCGTAAACCATGTTTGTATCTAGCGTACATGTGATCGAATCCTGGAACCCGAGTCTTTGCAGGTAGGTGGAATTACAATTTGGTAATTAATAAATTTAATTCATTATAGAGTATAACAAATGGCGCCCGAACAGGGACGAATTATAATTAATTAAATTCCACATCTACAATAAAGATACAAACATGTGTTTTAGGTTAGCATAGCAAGATAACATTGTGTTATGGACGCAAAGCTGTACCGAAAGTACATTACAAAAACTAATGAAATTAATTAATTAGATTAATTAAAATATTGATTATCAATTATAAGAAATGGCAGATAACGGGAACGTCAGTCTAGCTGACAATACCAATGAAAGCCAGACAAGCGCAACTGAATCACAAATTATGAGTGGAGACATTATTCACTCGACGCCAGTCCCGACTAACAGGGCTGAAGAAAATAATATAATGAAAATGCTTTTTGATCAAAATTTTAGTTACTTTGACAAAAAATTTAGTGAACAGAAAAATATGAATGAATTGAAAAAAGAAATTCAGGAACAAGGCTGTAGCTATGATAAAAGATTAAGTGAAATAGAGACGCGGTTAGGCGAAATAGAATTAGAAAATGAGAAAGTAATAAACAAATTAAAATCGAACAAAGATGACAGGGTAAGTAGTAGCGGGAACGATAATTTAAATAATGGGGTTACAAGTGATAATAATGACAACACAAATAAAAATATGGTGTTAGAAAATGATTGTGTAGATGTTGAGAGTGATAACGTAATTGTAGAAAGAGTAGAAGTTAATAAGATGTTTGTGTGTGATGAATTAGAGAGAGAAAGTAGAAAGAATTTACAGGTAGAGGGGATGCAGGGGGTAGATTTTTCCCATAATGTTGTAGTGGGGGGTGAAGAAATGGCTTCATGTGAGTATTTGGAAGAGTATAGGTTTGCAGATAAATTTCCCTTGGTTTTTTGTGCACTTCATAGGTGGTGCCGTAATGATAAGTTAGTGTCCCCTGAATATTTTGAGAGAGAGTGTGTAGCGTGGCATGATGGTGAGAAATGTTTTGAGAGAGAGAGAAATAGAGATATTTAAAGTAAAGAGAAGTTATGAAGAATTCGTAGAAAAGTTAGACATAGAGAGAAATAATAATAATAATGAGTACTTACCGTACAGTGAAACTGAGACAGCAGTAGATGAGGTTAACAATGATAATATAACTCACCTGATTTTAACAGATAATACCAACGGAGACTGGACAAAATTGACCAATATTGAACAGGTATATGAACCAACAGAAGTGATAATGAATGACATAGAAGTAAAGGATTATAATAATAATAATAACAAATTTGATATAAATAAGATTTATCTATGTTACAAATATGTTAGACTATTATTTGACGATATGGGGTAATTGTGTATTGTTTATTGTTCATGAACATTTAATGATATGAATAATGTGGTTTTGAAGTGCATTGTCTTATGGAACGATTTGTGGTTAATGATAAGAAATAATAAATTGGACTGTATATTTTTTTTATGTGTTGATGTCATTATGTTAAATGTATGTATGTATTACATTATAGTGTACTATAGGTTATGTAAACAATGTGTAGGTACAGTAGAAAGTGATAACATTAATTATCAATTAAATTGAATTTGCAATTAACCAGTATAAATTAATAATAATTATAAAATTTGACAGACTAATTAAGCGATGAAAATAATTGTGAACTTTTAAAGAATTGAAAATTAATTACTTAATTAAGGTCGTATAAAAGAAAGTTTGAGAATGAAGTTAAATGATTTTATGAAATTGAGATTCTATAATGATTGATAGACGGTTAAACAGATAATACGTTCAAATTGAGGTATGTTATTATAAGGGGAGAAGTGATGAATTTTCTAGTGTTATATCAAGGTGAAATGTTGTAAAAAGGGTTTGGGTGATAATGAAATAAGGCAGGTGAATTAAGCAGAGTTAATTGTAATGGGAGTTAAAGAGAATCAGAATTTTGAAATACAGGTAACACACCGAGATAGTGTTAGATATTTAGGGACACAGTAGTAGTGAGTATATGTAGAGAGGAGTAATGTGAATGAGATATAAATATATTTGTTGATGATATTTTGTAGTAAGGGTGAGGTGGTAAGGTGTGAGCAACGTGCGGCGTGGCGAGAGACCAGCGTGCGGCGTTGTGGCGGGAATAGAGTAGTTTGAGTGAGTGTTTGCCGATATTTTGGAGGGGCATTGGCTCGTATGTAGATAGCCAGGTAGGGAACACACATCCTAGTACAAAGATGAGCGGTGCCAGAGGTAAGTGGAATTAGTGAAAGGTATTTATAATTGAGCGATTGGTGTCATAAATTGTTAATAGTGGTTGTTAGTAATAAGAAAGGGAGAATTATTAAAATGTCTATTCGATTGAAAGCATAGAGAATACAGGTGTCACCCAGATTAAGCAATGATTAAAATGTGAAGAGTTAGATAGAAAATTCATAGTAGAAAGGCACGCAGAGATATAGTGTAACAGGAAGGTTAATAATAAATTTGAATTGCATAGAATCAAATGATAAATAATTGAGGGATAATTAATAACAGTTCAATTGAAATTAAAATGGAATGTTTATAATTTTATCAAGATGTAGGGTATGTAGATTTTTACCAAGGTTAAATGTGATTGGGTTACTTTAATGTAATAATCGCCATGTTAGTTATAAAGGTATAAGTGCCAAGTGGCAGATCCAGCTAAAATAAGTATTTAAAAATCACCCACAATAATGGAGAATGAGAGTGTCAAATAAAGAGAGAGATTTGTAATAAAGATATAAAAGTTTTATTTTGAAACCAGTGAAAAAAAAAAATCTGATAGAATGTGAAAATAAGGTAAAATTAAGAATTGTGTATTTTGAATAATTTAAATGGCAATTGGCTTATTGTTTATAATAATATTTTGTTAATTTTAAATGTTTTATTTTGTTGTTTTGTGTTCCAAATCAGATTGTTACAGATGTCAAACATATTTTCAGAAAGTATACATAACATATGTAGGTCAAGGGTCTTGGACTTGACCTAGTTTCGATCAGCTGATGAGGTCATATACCAACTAAGCTTGTGCAGTAGGAAGTCAATTCAATTTATTTATTTGATCAATTTAAACCAATTTCTGAATAATTTATATATATGAAGGAAACATTTAAATAAAATTAAATTTTTTTCTTGAATTTTAAAATTTTTGAAAAATATTTTTTTTTGGAAATTATTTGTTTGAAAAAAAAAGAAAAAAAAATGATTTTTCGCCTGCCAGTGAATGAATATTTTAAGTGTTGATTATTTTATTATTTGTGTGTTCACCATGTTTATTTTATTGATTTATTTTGTATTGCATTGTATTGTTAGACTCTAAGTATTCACATGTTAGAGTAAGGATATGTTTTGATTAGGAGAAATGTCTAAATTAAGTCATTTTAAATAAGACAGAAAAACAAGGAAGAGAATTTTTTTGATAAAGTATATTATTTTGAATTTTCAATTTTTTTTAATTTTTTGTAAATGTTAAAGAATTTGTCAAGGTGTAATATGTAATGTGAGTGTGTGTGAGCCCAGTATCTGCTAAAGGCAGCCCAGCTTGCATAAAAGGGGAAACATATCGGTGGAGGATCTGGAATAATTTAAGCCAGGGATTGAGGATATTTGGGGATAGCATGCTAAAAGGCGAGGTGCGCTGTGGTATTTGTCTGTTCGATTTTTCGGTGTTGGGATCTCTTACGGAGAAGTCCAGTGATCTCGGTCAGATGGGTCCATAGTCGCCAAGCCAGGGGGGTCGTGTACCCATGTAGATTAAGAACAAGGGGGTTGTTGGCACCAGTCCTCTTCGGGGTTTATCAACGAGATTTCTTCTGTTATGGACAGCAGAATTCTCATTGAGGGGGTATTGTAACGTGTCAATTTTGGGTCATTTTATTTTCTACAGTATGGGATATTTACATTTTTATTTATTTCATTTGTGTGGGAGTTTATAAAAATATTGTGAAATCTTATTATGCGGCAACCGTTATTTCGATTACAATAGAACTCCTGGTAAGCTGAACAGTGTTGGAACCAAGCAGAGACGCAGTTACTGTGTTGAGTAACTCGCTGAGGAATTCGCCACCTTAAAAATTCTAAGAACTTTGTGTATGTGTGACCACACTCACACTTAACGTTTCGAGGCGGGGCGCTGTGAGTGACGCCGTGAAAACTCCGACTAAGCGGTGAAACATGGTGATGGAACGAACAGTTTGTAGCACCAACCGGCCCGCTACAGGAAATATATGTAAGCCACGCCTACTACTAGTGATGTCAGCATAGCCGAGGCCAATATCGTCACCTGTTACCACACATATACTCGCTCTATTCCATGCATAAAAGGAATAAGCAACAGCAAATTAAACATGAACGTCGACTAAAACCTGGTGGCCGTGAATGCGCATTTCCTGCCACTCAAGGAAGCACGCTGCCCAGTTCGTCACTGATTGTGTCGGCGCCGACACAGAGCCAAGCGAGCTTGGCCAAATTTTATAACTTTTTAATCAAAAAGTAGTTTCAAAGTAATCAACAGGAGTCAGTGTTAGTAGTGAGCATGGGAGAGTAATCGCATCAGTTATATTCTACCGCTACGAAATTATTAACATAAATGAAACGAGCTCGAACAGTCACCGCGTGCCGGCCGTAAGGGGTATTCTTATAAATGTTAAGGGCGGGGTAATTTTCTGTGTGTTTGAGTGAGTGTTAAAAAATATGCAGGCTGGGCTCTGTCTGTATGTAGGTAGAAGTAGAAGGTAAGATGTTAGAGTAAGTTTGTAATTATATGGTTGTAGAATCATTATAAAAGTATTAGGCATGTATTTCACAATTTCAATTTTGGAGAAGGAATCTTTTAGTGGTAAAGTTAAAAAATAAAAAGTAAATTTTAATTCTCTTCAAAAATGAGTTGTGTCGGTGCTTGTTTAACCCGTAAACCATGTTTGTATCTAGCGTACATGTGATCGAATCCTGGAACCCGAGTCTTTGCAGGTAGGTGGAATTACAATTTGGTAATTAATAAATTTAATTCATTATAGAGTATAACAAATGGCGCCCGAACAGGGACGAATTATAATTAATTAAATTCCACATCTACAATAAAGATACAAACATGTGTTTTAGGTTAGCATAGCAAGATAACATTGTGTTATGGACGCAAAGCTGTACCGAAAGTACATTACAAAAACTAATGAAATTAATTAATTAGATTAATTAAAATATTGATTATCAATTATAAGAAATGGCAGATAACGGGAACGTCAGTCTAGCTGACAATACCAATGAAAGCCAGACAAGCGCAACCGAATCACAAATTATGAGTGGAGACATTATTCACTCGACGCCAGTCCCGACTAACAGGGCTGAAGAAAATAATATAATGAAAATGATGGAAATGCTTTTTGATCAAAATTTTAGTTACTTTGACAAAAAATTTAGTGAACAGAAAAATGATATGAATGAATTGAAAAAAGAAATTCAGGAACAAGGCTGTAGCTATGATAAAAGATTAAGTGAAATAGAGACGCGGTTAGGCGAAATAGAATTAGAAAATGAGAAAGTAATAAACAAATTAAAATCGAACAAAGATGACAGGGTAAGTAGTAGCGGGAACGATAATTTAAATAATGGGGTTACAAGTGATAATAATGACAACACAAATAAAAATATGGTGTTAGAAAATGATTGTGTAGATGTTGAGAGTGATAACGTAATTGTAGAAAGAGTAGAAGTTAATAAGATGTTTGTGTGTGATGAATTAGAGAGAGAAAGTAGAAAGAATTTACAGGTAGAGGGGATGCAGGGGGTAGATTTTTCCCATAATGTTGTAGTGGGGGGTGAAGAAATGGCTTCATGTGAGTATTTGGAAGAGTATAGGTTTGCAGATAAATTTCCCTTGGTTTTTTGTGCACTTCATAGGTGGTGCCGTAATGATAAGTTAGTGTCCCCTGAATATTTTGAGAGAGAGTGTGTAGCGTGGCATGATGGTGAGAAATGTTTTGAGAGAGAGAGAAATAGAGATATTTAAAGTAAAGAGAAGTTATGAAGAATTCGTAGAAAAGTTAGACATAGAGAGAAATAATAATAATAATGAGTACTTACCGTACAGTGAAACTGAGACAGCAGTAGATGAGGTTAACAATGATAATATAACTCACCTGATTTTAACAGATAATACCAACGGAGACTGGACAAAATTGACCAATATTGAACAGGTATATGAACCAACAGAAGTGATAATGAATGACATAGAAGTAAAGGATTATTATAATAATAATAAAAAATTTGATATAAATAAGATTTATCTATGTTACAAATATGTTAGACTATTATTTGACGATATGGGGTAATTGTGTATTGTTTATTGTTCATGAACATTTAATGATATGAATAATGTGGTTTTGAAGTGCATTGTCTTATGGAACGATTTGTGGTTAATGATAAGAAATAATAAATTGGACTGTATATTTTTTTTATGTGTTGATGTCATTATGTTAAATGTATGTATGTATTACATTATAGTGTACTATAGGTTATGTAAACAATGTGTAGGTACAGTAGAAAGTGATAACATTAATTATCAATTAAATTGAATTTGCAATTAACCAGTATAAATTAATAATAATTATAAAATTTGACAGACTAATTAAGCGATGAAAATAATTGTGAACTTTTAAAGAATTGAATTAAATAATTGAAAATTAATTACTTAATTAAGGTCGTATAAAAGAAAGTTTGAGAATGAAGTTAAATGATTTTATGAAATTGAGATTCTATAATGATTGATAGACGGTTAAACAGATAATACGTTCAAATTGAGGTATGTTATTATAAGGGGAGAAGTGATGAATTTTCTAGTGTTATATCAAGGTGAAATGTTGTAAAAAGGGTTTGGGTGATAATGAAATAAGGCAGGTGAATTAAGCAGAGTTAATTGTAATGGGAGTTAAAGAGAATCAGAATTTTGAAATACAGGTAACACACCGAGATAGTGTTAGATATTTAGGGACACAGTAGTAGTGAGTATATGTAGAGAGGAGTAATGTGAATGAGATATAAATATATTTGTTGATGATATTTTGTAGTAAGGGTGAGGTGGTAAGGTGTGAGCAACGTGCGGCGTGGCGAGAGACCAGCGTGCGGTGTTGTGGCGGGAATAGAGTAGTTTGAGTGAGTGTTTGCCGATATTTTGGAGGGGCATTGGCTCGTATGTAGATAGCCAGGTAGGGAACACACATCCTAGTACAAAGATGAGCGGTGCCAGAGGTAAGTGGAATTAGTGAAAGGTATTTATAATTGAGCGATTGGTGTCATAAATTGTTAATAGTGGTTGTTAGTAATAAGAAAGGGAGAATTATTAAAATGCCTATTCGATTGAAAGCATAGAGAATACAGGTGTCACCCAGATTAAGCAATGATTAAAATGTGAAGAGTTAGATAGAAAATTCATAGTAGAAAGGCACGCAGAGATATAGTGTAACAGGAAGGTTAATAATAAATTTGAATTGCATAGAATCAAATGATAAATAATTGAGGGATAATTAATAACAGTTCAATTGAAATTAAAATGGAATGTTTATAATTTTATCAAGATGTAGGGTATGTAGATTTTTACCAAGGTTAAATGTGATTGGGTTACTTTAATGTAATAATCGCCATGTTAGTTATAAAGGTATAAGTGCCAAGTGGCAGATCCAGCTAAAATAAGTATTTAAAAATCACCCACAATAATGGAGAATGAGAGTGTCAAATAAAGAGAGAGATTTGTAATAAAGATATAAAAGTTTTATTTTGAAACCAGTGAAAAAAAAAAATCTGATAGAATGTGAAAATAAGGTAAAATTAAGAATTGTGTATTTTGAATAATTTAAATGGCAATTGGCTTATTGTTTATAATAATATTTTGTTAATTTTATACTCGCTCTATTCCATGCATAAAAGGAATAAGCAACAGCAAATTTAAAATTTGGCCAAGCTCGCTTGGCTCTGTGTCGGCGCCGACACAATCAGTGACGAACTGGGCAGCGTGCTTCCTTGAGTGGCAGGAAATGCGCATTCACGGCCACCAGGTTTTAGTCGACGTTCATGTTTAATTTGCTGTTGCTTATTCCTTTTATGCATGGAATAGAGCGAGTATATGTGTGGTAACAGGTGACGATATTGGCCTCGGCTATGCTGACATCACTAGTAGTAGGCGTGGCTTACATATATTTCCTGTAGCGGGCCGGTTGGTGCTACAAACTGTTCGTTCCATCGCCATGTTTCACCGCTTCGTCGGAGTTTTCACGGCGTCACTCACAGCGCCCCGCCTCGAAACGTTAAGTGTGAGTGTGGTCACACATACACAAAGTTCTTAGAATTTTTAAGGTGGCGAATTCCTCAGCGAGTTACTCAACACAGTAACTGCGTCTCTGCTTGGTTCCAACACTGTTCAGCTTACCAGGAGTTCTATTGTAATCGAAATAACGGTTGCCGCATAATAAGATTTCACAATATTTTTATAAACTCCCACACAAATGAAATAAATAAAAATGTAAATATCCCATACTGTAGAAAATAAAATGACCCAAAATTGACACGTTACAATACCCCCTCAATGAGAATTCTGCTGTCCATAACAGAAGAAATCTCGTTGATAAACCCCGAAGAGGACTGGTGAGGAACTGGTGCCAACAACCCCCTTGTTCTTAATCTACATGGGTACACGACCCCCCTGGCTTGGCGACTATGGACCCATCTGACCGAGATCACTGGACTTCTCCGTAAGAGATCCCAACACCGAAAAATCGAACAGACAAATACCACAGCGCACCTCGCCTTTTAGCATGCTATCCCCAAATATCCTCAATCCCTGGCTTAAATTATTCCAGATCCTCCACCGATATGTTTCCCCTTTTATGCAAGCTGGGCTGCCTTTAGCAGATACTGGGCTCACACACACTCATATTACATATTACACCTTGACAAATTCTTTAACATTTACAAAAAATTAAAAAAAATTCAAAATAATATACTTTATCAAAAAAAATCTCTTCCTTGTTTTTCTGTCTTATTTAAAATGACTTAATTTAGACATTTCTCCTAATCAAAACATATCCTTACTCTAACATGTGAATACTTGGAGTCTAACAATACAATGCAATACAAAATAAATCAATAAAATAAACATGGTGAACACACAAATAATAAAATAATCAACACTTAAAATATTCATTCACTGGCAGGCGAAAAATCATTTTTTTTTCTTTTTTTTTCAAACAAATAATTTCAAAAAAAAAATATTTTTCAAAAATTTTAAAATTCAAGAAAAAAATTTAATTTTATTTAAATGTTTCCTTCATATATATAAATTATTCAGAAATTGGTTTAAATTGATCAAATAAATAAATTGAATTGACTTCCTACTGCACAAGCTTAGTTGGTATATGACCTCATCAGCTGATCGAAACTAGGTCAAGTCCAAGACCCTTGACCTACATATGTTATGTATACTTTCTGAAAATATGTTTGACATCTGTAACAATCTGATTTGAAACACAAAACAACAAAATAAAACATTTAAAATTAACAAAATATTATTATAAACAATAAGCCAATTGCCATTTAAATTATTCAAAATACACAATTCTTAATTTTACCTTATTTTCACATTCTATCAGATTTTTTTTTTCACTGGTTTCAAAATAAAACTTTTATATCTTTATTACAAATCTCTCTCTTTATTTGACACTCTCATTCTCCATTATTGTGGGTGATTTTTAAATACTTATTTTAGCTGGATCTGCCACTTGGCACTTATACCTTTATAACTAACATGGCGATTATTACATTAAAGTAACCCAATCACATTTAACCTTGGTAAAAATCTACATACCCTACATCTTGATAAAATTATAAACATTCCATTTTAATTTCAATTGAACTGTTATTAATTATCCCTCAATTATTTATCATTTGATTCTATGCAATTCAAATTTATTATTAACCTTCCTGTTACACTATATCTCTGCGTGCCTTTCTACTATGAATTTTCTATCTAACTCTTCACATTTTAATCATTGCTTAATCTGGGTGACACCTGTATTCTCTATGCTTTCAATCGAATAGGCATTTTAATAATTCTCCCTTTCTTATTACTAACAACCACTATTAACAATTTATGACACCAATCGCTCAATTATAAATACCTTTCACTAATTCCACTTACCTCTGGCACCGCTCATCTTTGTACTAGGATGTGTGTTCCCTACCTGGCTATCTACATACGAGCCAATGCCCCTCCAAAATATCGGCAAACACTCACTCAAACTACTCTATTCCCGCCACAACGCCGCACGCTGGTCTCTCGCCACGCCGCACGTTGCTCACACCTTACCACCTCACCCTTACTACAAAATATCATCAACAAATATATTTATATCTCATTCACATTACTCCTCTCTACATATACTCACTACTACTGTGTCCCTAAATATCTAACACTATCTCGGTGTGTTACCTGTATTTCAAAATTCTGATTCTCTTTAACTCCCATTACAATTAACTCTGCTTAATTCACCTGCCTTATTTCATTATCACCCAAACCCTTTTTACAACATTTCACCTTGATATAACACTAGAAAATTCATCACTTCTCCCCTTATAATAACATACCTCAATTTGAACGTATTATCTGTTTAACCGTCTATCAATCATTATAGAATCTCAATTTCATAAAATCATTTAACTTCATTCTCAAACTTTCTTTTATACGACCTTAATTAAGTAATTAATTTTCAATTATTTAATTCAATTCTTTAAAAGTTCACAATTATTTTCATCGCTTAATTAGTCTGTCAAATTTTATAATTATTATTAATTTATACTGGTTAATTGCAAATTCAATTTAATTGATAATTAATGTTATCACTTTCTACTGTACCTACACATTGTTTACATAACCTATAGTACACTATAATGTAATACATACATACATTTAACATAATGACATCAACACATAAAAAAAATATACAGTCCAATTTATTATTTCTTATCATTAACCACAAATCGTTCCATAAGACAATGCACTTCAAAACCACATTATTCATATCATTAAATGTTCATGAACAATAAACAATACACAATTACCCCATATCGTCAAATAATAGTCTAACATATTTGTAACATAGATAAATCTTATTTATATCAAATTTGTTATTATTATTATAATAATCCTTTACTTCTATGTCATTCATTATCACTTCTGTTGGTTCATATACCTGTTCAATATTGGTCAATTTTGTCCAGTCTCCGTTGGTATTATCTGTTAAAATCAGGTGAGTTATATTATCATTGTTAACCTCATCTACTGCTGTCTCAGTTTCACTGTATGGTAAGTACTCATTATTATTATTATTTCTCTCTATGTCTAACTTTTCTACGAATTCTTCATAACTTCTCTTTACTTTAAATATCTCTATTTCTCTCTCTCTCAAAACATTTCTCACCATCATGCCACGCTACACACTCTCTCTCAAAATATTCAGGGGACACTAACTTATCATTACGGCACCACCTATGAAGTGCACAAAAAACCAAGGGAAATTTATCTGCAAACCTATACTCTTCCAAATACTCACATGAAGCCATTTCTTCACCCCCCACTACAACATTATGGGAAAAATCTACCCCCTGCATCCCCTCTACCTGTAAATTCTTTCTACTTTCTCTCTCTAATTCATCACACACAAACATCTTATTAACTTCTACTCTTTCTACAATTACGTTATCACTCTCAACATCTACACAATCATTTTCTAACACCATATTTTTATTTGTGTTGTCATTATTATCACTTGTAACCCCATTATTTAAATTATCGTTCCCGCTACTACTTACCCTGTCATCTTTGTTCGATTTTAATTTGTTTATTACTTTCTCATTTTCTAATTCTATTTCGCCTAACCGCGTCTCTATTTCACTTAATCTTTTATCATAGCTACAGCCTTGTTCCTGAATTTCTTTTTTCAATTCATTCATATCATTTTTCTGTTCACTAAATTTTTTGTCAAAGTAACTAAAATTTTGATCAAAAAGCATTTCCATCATTTTCATTATATTATTTTCTTCAGCCCTGTTAGTCGGGACTGGCGTCGAGTGAATAATGTCTCCACTCATAATTTGTGATTCGGTTGCGCTTGTCTGGCTTTCATTGGTATTGTCAGCTAGACTGACGTTCCCGTTATCTGCCATTTCTTATAATTGATAATCAATATTTTAATTAATCTAATTAATTAATTTCATTAGTTTTTGTAATGTACTTTCGGTACAGCTTTGCGTCCATAACACAATGTTATCTTGCTATGCTAACCTAAAACACATGTTTGTATCTTTATTGTAGATGTGGAATTTAATTAATTATAATTCGTCCCTGTTCGGGCGCCATTTGTTATACTCTATAATGAATTAAATTTATTAATTACCAAATTGTAATTCCACCTACCTGCAAAGACTCGGGTTCCAGGATTCGATCACATGTAGATACAAACATGGTTTACGGGTTAAACAAGCACCGACACAACTCATTTTTGAAGAGAATTAAAATTTACTTTTTATTTTTTAACTTTACCACTAAAAGATTCCTTCTCCAAAATTGAAATTGTGAAATACATGCCTAATACTTTTATAATGATTCTACAACCATATAATTACAAACTTACTCTAACATCTTACCTTCTACTTCTACCTACATACAGACAGAGCCCAGCCTGCATATTTTTTAACACTCACTCAAACACACAGAAAATTACCCCGCCCTTAACATTTATAAGAATACCCCTTACGGCCGGCACGCGGTGACTGTTCGAGCTCGTTTCATTTATGTTAATAATTTCGTAGCGGTAGAATATAACTGATGCGATTACTCTCCCATGCTCACTACTAACACTGACTCCTGTTGATTACTTTGAAACTACTTTTTGATTAAAAAGTTATAAAATTTGGCCAAGCTCGCTTGGCTCTGTGTCGGCGCCGACACAATCAGTGACGAACTGGGCAGCGTGCTTCCTTGAGTGGCAGGAAATGCGCATTCACGGCCACCAGGTTTTAGTCGACGTTCATGTTTAATTTGCTGTTGCTTATTCCTTTTATGCATGGAATAGAGCGAGTATATGTGTGGTAACAGGTGACGATATTGGCCTCGGCTATGCTGACATCACTAGTAGTAGGCGTGGCTTACATATATTTCCTGTAGCGGGCCGGTTGGTGCTACAAACTGTTCGTTCCATCGCCATGTTTCACCGCTTCGTCGGAGTTTTCACGGCGTCACTCACAGCGCCCCGCCTCGAAACGTTAAGTGTGAGTGTGGTCACACATACACAAAGTTCTTAGAATTTTTAAGGTGGCGAATTCCTCAGCGAGTTACTCAACACAGTAACTGCGTCTCTGCTTGGTTCCAACACTGTTCAGCTTACCAGGAGTTCTATTGTAATCGAAATAACGGTTGCCGCATAATAAGATTTCACAATATTTTTATAAACTCCCACACAAATGAAATAAATAAAAATGTAAATATCCCATACTGTAGAAAATAAAATGACCCAAAATTGACACGTTACAATACCCCCTCAATGAGAATTCTGCTGTCCATAACAGAAGAAATCTCGTTGATAAACCCCGAAGAGGACTGGTGAGGAACTGGTGCCAACAACCCCCTTGTTCTTAATCTACATGGGTACACGACCCCCCTGGCTTGGCGACTATGGACCCATCTGACCGAGATCACTGGACTTCTCCGTAAGAGATCCCAACACCGAAAAATCGAACAGACAAATACCACAGCGCACCTCGCCTTTTAGCATGCTATCCCCAAATATCCTCAATCCCTGGCTTAAATTATTCCAGATCCTCCACCGATATGTTTCCCCTTTTATGCAAGCTGGGCTGCCTTTAGCAGATACTGGGCTCACACACACTCACATTACATATTACACCTTGACAAATTCTTTAACATTTACAAAAAATTAAAAAAAATTGAAAATTCAAAATAATATACTTTATCAAAAAAATTCTCTTCCTTGTTTTTCTGTCTTATTTAAAATGACTTAATTTAGACATTTCTCCTAATCAAAACATATCCTTACTCTAACATGTGAATACTTAGAGTCTAACAATACAATGCAATACAAAATAAATCAATAAAATAAACATGGTGAACACACAAATAATAAAATAATCAACACTTAAAATATTCATTCACTGGCAGGCGAAAAATCATTTTTTTTTCTTTTTTTTTCAAACAAATAATTTCCAAAAAAAAATATTTTTCAAAAATTTTAAAATTCAAGAAAAAAATTTAATTTTATTTAAATGTTTCCTTCATATATATAAATTATTCAGAAATTGGTTTAAATTGATCAAATAAATAAATTGAATTGACTTCCTACTGCACAAGCTTAGTTGGTATATGACCTCATCAGCTGATCGAAACTAGGTCAAGTCCAAGACCCTTGACCTACATATGTTATGTATACTTTCTGAAAATATGTTTGACATCTGTAACAATCTGATTTGAAACACAAAACAACAAAATAAAACATTTAAAATTAACAAAATATTATTATAAACAATAAGCCAATTGCCATTTAAATTATTCAAAATACACAATTCTTAATTTTACCTTATTTTCACATTCTATCAGATTTTTTTTTTTCACTGGTTTCAAAATAAAACTTTTATATCTTTATTACAAATCTCTCTCTTTATTTGACACTCTCATTCTCCATTATTGTGGGTGATTTTTAAATACTTATTTTAGCTGGATCTGCCACTTGGCACTTATACCTTTATAACTAACATGGCGATTATTACATTAAAGTAACCCAATCACATTTAACCTTGGTAAAAATCTACATACCCTACATCTTGATAAAATTATAAACATTCCATTTTAATTTCAATTGAACTGTTATTAATTATCCCTCAATTATTTATCATTTGATTCTATGCAATTCAAATTTATTATTAACCTTCCTGTTACACTATATCTCTGCGTGCCTTTCTACTATGAATTTTCTATCTAACTCTTCACATTTTAATCATTGCTTAATCTGGGTGACACCTGTATTCTCTATGCTTTCAATCGAATAGACATTTTAATAATTCTCCCTTTCTTATTACTAACAACCACTATTAACAATTTATGACACCAATCGCTCAATTATAAATACCTTTCACTAATTCCACTTACCTCTGGCACCGCTCATCTTTGTACTAGGATGTGTGTTCCCTACCTGGCTATCTACATACGAGCCAATGCCCCTCCAAAATATCGGCAAACACTCACTCAAACTACTCTATTCCCGCCACAACGCCGCACGCTGGTCTCTCGCCACGCCGCACGTTGCTCACACCTTACCACCTCACCCTTACTACAAAATATCATCAACAAATATATTTATATCTCATTCACATTACTCCTCTCTACATATACTCACTACTACTGTGTCCCTAAATATCTAACACTATCTCGGTGTGTTACCTGTATTTCAAAATTCTGATTCTCTTTAACTCCCATTACAATTAACTCTGCTTAATTCACCTGCCTTATTTCATTATCACCCAAACCCTTTTTACAACATTTCACCTTGATATAACACTAGAAAATTCATCACTTCTCCCCTTATAATAACATACCTCAATTTGAACGTATTATCTGTTTAACCGTCTATCAATCATTATAGAATCTCAATTTCATAAAATCATTTAACTTCATTCTCAAACTTTCTTTTATACGACCTTAATTAAGTAATTAATTTTCAATTCTTTAAAAGTTTACAATTATTTTCATCGCTTAATTAGTCTGTCAAATTTTATAATTATTATTAATTTATACTGGTTAATTGCAAATTCAATTTAATTGATAATTAATGTTATCACTTTCTACTGTACCTACACATTGTTTACATAACCTATAGTACACTATAATGTAATACATACATACATTTAACATAATGACATCAACACATAAAAAAAATATACAGTCCAATTTATTATTTCTTATCATTAACCACAAATCGTTCCATAAGACAATGCACTTCAAAACCACATTATTCATATCATTAAATGTTCATGAACAATAAACAATACACAATTACCCCATATCGTCAAATAATAGTCTAACATATTTGTAACATAGATAAATCTTATTTATATCAAATTTGTTATTATTATTATAATAATCCTTTACTTCTATGTCATTCATTATCACTTCTGTTGGTTCATATACCTGTTCAATATTGGTCAATTTTGTCCAGTCTCCGTTGGTATTATCTGTTAAAATCAGGTGAGTTATATTATCATTGTTAACCTCATCTACTGCTGTCTCAGTTTCACTGTACGGTAAGTACTCATTATTATTATTATTTCTCTCTATGTCTAACTTTTCTACGAATTCTTCATAACTTCTCTTTACTTTAAATATCTCTATTTCTCTCTCTCTCAAAACATTTCTCACCATCATGCCACGCTACACACTCTCTCTCAAAATATTCAGGGGACACTAACTTATCATTACGGCACCACCTATGAAGTGCACAAAAAACCAAGGGAAATTTATCTGCAAACCTATACTCTTCCAAATACTCACATGAAGCCATTTCTTCACCCCCCACTACAACATTATGGGAAAAATCTACCCCCTGCATCCCCTCTACCTGTAAATTCTTTCTACTTTCTCTCTCTAATTCATCACAGACAAACATCTTATTAACTTCTACTCTTTCTACAATTACGTTATCACTCTCAACATCTACACAATCATTTTCTAACACCATATTTTTATTTGTGTTGTCATTATTATCACTTGTAACCCCATTATTTAAATTATCGTTCCCGCTACTACTTACCCTGTCATCTTTGTTCGATTTTAATTTGTTTATTACTTTCTCATATTCTAATTCTATTTCGCCTAACCGCGTCTCTATTTCACTTAATCTTTTATCATAGCTACAGCCTTGTTCCTGAATTTCTTTTTTCAATTCATTCATATTTTTCTGTTCACTAAATTTTTTGTCAAAGTAACTAAAATTTTGATCAAAAAGCATTTTCATTATATTATTTTCTTCAGCCCTGTTAGTCGGGACTGGCGTCGAGTGAATAATGTCTCCACTCATAATTTGTGATTCAGTTGCGCTTGTCTGGCTTTCATTGGTATTGTCAGCTAGACTGACGTTCCCGTTATCTGCCATTTCTTATAATTGATAATCAATATTTTAATTAATCTAATTAATTAATTTCATTAGTTTTTGTAATGTACTTTCGGTACAGCTTTGCGTCCATAACACAATGTTATCTTGCTATGCTAACCTAAAACACATGTTTGTATCTTTATTGTAGATGTGGAATTTAATTAATTATAATTAATTATAATTCGTCCCTGTTCGGGCGCCATTTGTTATACTCTATAATGAATTAAATTTATTAATTACCAAATTGTAATTCCACCTACCTGCAAAGACTCGGGTTCCAGGATTCGATCACATGTACGCTAGATACAAACATGGTTTACGAGTTAAACAAGCACCGACACAACTCATTTTTGAAGAGAATTAAAATTTACTTTTTATTTTTTAACTTTACCACTAAAAGATTCCTTCTCCAAAATTGAAATTGTGAAATACATGCCTAATACTTTTATAATGATTCTACAACCATATAATTACAAACTTACTCTAACATCTTACCTTCTACTTCTACCTACATACAGACAGAGCCCAGCCTGCATATTTTTTAACACTCACTCAAACACACAGAAAATTACCCCGCCCTTAACATTTATAAGAATACCCCTTACGGCCGGCACGCGGTGACTGTTCGAGCTCGTTTCATTTATGTTAATAATTTCGTAGCGGTAGAATATAACTGATGCGATTACTCTCCCATGCTCACTACTAACACTGACTCCTGTTGATTACTTTGAAACTACTTTTTGATTAAAAAGTTATAAAATTTGGCCAAGCTCGCTTGGCTCCGTGTCAGCGCCGACACAATCAGTGACGAACTGGGCAGCGTGCTTCCTTGAGTGGCAGGAAATGCGCATTCACGGCCACCAGGTTTTAGTCGACGTTCATGTTTAATTTGCTGTTGCTTATTCCTTTTATGCATGGAATAGAGCGAGTATATGTGTGGTAACAGGTGACGATATTGGCCTCGGCTATGCTGACATCACTAGTAGTAGGCGTGGCTTACATATATTTCCTGTAGCGGGCCGGTTGGTGCTACAAACTGTTCGTTCCATCGCCATGTTTCACCGCTTCGTCGGAGTTTTCACGGCGTCACTCACAGCGCCCCGCCTCGAAACGTTAAGTGTGAGTGTGGTCACACATACACAAAGTTCTTAGAATTTTTAAGGTGGCGAATTCCTCAGCGAGTTACTCAACACAGTAACTGCGTCTCTGCTTGGTTCCAACACTGTTCAGCTTACCAGGAGTTCTATTGTAATCGAAATAACGGTTGCCGCATAATAAGATTTCACAATATTTTTATAAACTCCCACACAAATGAAATAAATAAAAATGTAAATATCCCATACTGTAGAAAATAAAATGACCCAAAATTGACACGTTACAACTCATCCATATAAGGTTTCCTTTTATAATTACTTTTACTCACTAATATTACATCTGAGCTTGTAATTCTGGTTTTAATATACATTGTGGCCATAGCTAATCTAGTCATAGGCTTTGTCATTTACTCCAGGTAAATCATAGGCTTTGTCTTAGATAGCCAGGTAGGGAACACACATCCTAGTACAAAGATGGGCAGTGCCAGAGGTAAGTGGAATTAGTGAAAGGTATTTATAATTGAGCGATTGGTGTCATAAATTGTTAATAGTGGTTGTTAGTAATAAGAAAGGGAGAATTATTAAAATGCCTATTCGATTGAAAGCATAGAGAATACAGGTGTCACCCAGATTAAGCAATGATTAAAATGTGAAGAGTTAGATAGAAAATTCATAGTAGAAAGGCACGCAGAGATATAGTGTAACAGGAAGGTTAATAATAAATTTGAATTGCATAGAATCAAATGATAAATAATTGAGGGATAATTAATAACAGTTCAATTGAAATTAAAATGGAATGTTTATAATTTTATCAAGATGTAGGGTATGTAGATTTTTACCAAGGTTAAATGTGATTGGGTTACTTTAATGTAATAATCGCCATGTTAGTTATAAAGGTATAAGTGCCAAGTGGCAGATCCAGCTAAAATAAGTATTTAAAAATCACCCACAATAATGGAGAATGAGAGTGTCAAATAAAGAGAGAGATTTGTAATAAAGATATAAAAGTTTTATTTTGAAACCAGTGAAAAAAAAATCTGATAGAATGTGAAAATAAGGTAAAATTAAGAATTGTGTATTTTGAATAATTTAAATGGCAATTGGCTTATTGTTTATAATAATATTTTGTTAATTTTAAATGTTTTATTTTGTTGTTTTGTGTTTCAAATCAGATTGTTACAGATGTCAAACATATTTTCAGAAAGTATACATAACATATGTAGGTCAAGGGTCTTGGACTTGACCTAGTTTCGATCAGCTGATGAGGTCATATACCAACTAAGCTTGTGCAGTAGGAAGTCAATTCAATTTATTTATTTGATCAATTTAAACCAATTTCTGAATAATTTATATATATGAAGGAAACATTTAAATAAAATTAAATTTTTTTCTTGAATTTTAAAATTTTTGAAAAATATTTTTTTTTTTGAAATTATTTGTTTGAAAAAAAAAAAAAAAAAATGATTTTTCGCCTGCCAGTGAATGAATATTTTAAGTGTTGATTATTTTATTATTTGTGTGTTCACCATGTTTATTTTATTGATTTATTTTGTATTGCATTGTATTGTTAGACTCTAAGTATTCACATGTTAGAGTAAGGATATGTTTTGATTAGGAGAAATGTCTAAATTAAGTCATTTTAAATAAGACAGAAAAACAAGGAAGAGAATTTTTTTGATAAAGTATATTATTTTGAATTTTCAATTTTTTTTAATTTTTTGTAAATGTTAAAGAATTTGTCAAGGTGTAATATGTAATGTGAGTGTGTGTGAGCCCAGTATCTGCTAAAGGCAGCCCAGCTTGCATAAAAGGGGAAACATATCGGTGGAGGATCTGGAATAATTTAAGCCAGGGATTGAGGATATTTGGGGATAGCATGCTAAAAGGCGAGGTGCGCTGTGGTATTTGTCTGTTCGATTTTTCGGTGTTGGGATCTCTTACGGAGAAGTCCAGTGATCTCGGTCAGATGGGTCCATAGTCGCCAAGCCAGGGGGGTCGTGTACCCATGTAGATTAAGAACAAGGGGGTTGTTGGCACCAGTTCCTCACCGGTCCTCTTCGGGGTTTATCAATGAGATTTCTTCTGTTATGGACAGCAGAATTCTCATTGAGGGGGTATTGTAACGTGTCAATTTTGGGTCATTTTATTTTCTACAGTATGGGATATTTACATTTTTATTTATTTCATTTGTGTGGGAGTTTATAAAAATATTGTGAAATCTTATTATGCGGCAACCGTTATTTCGATTACAATAGAACTCCTGGTAAGCTGAACAGTGTTGGAACCAAGCAGAGACGCAGTTACTGTGTTGAGTAACTCGCTGAGGAATTCGCCACCTTAAAAATTCTAAGAACTTTGTGTATGTGTGACCACACTCACACTTAACGTTTCGAGGCGGGGCGCTGTGAGTGACGCCGTGAAAACTCCGACGAAGCGGTGAAACATGGCGATGGAACGAACAGTTTGTAGCACCAACCGGCCCGCTACAGGAAATATATGTAAGCCACGCCTACTACTAGTGATGTCAGCATAGCCGAGGCCAATATCGTCACCTGTTACCACACATATACTCGCTCTATTCCATGCATAAAAGGAATAAGCAACAGCAAATTAAACATGAACGTCGACTAAAACCTGGTGGCCGTGAATGCGCATTTCCTGCCACTCAAGGAAGCACGCTGCCCAGTTCGTCACTGATTGTGTCGGCGCCGACACAGAGCCAAGCGAGCTTGGCCAAATTTTATAACTTTTTAATCAAAAAGTAGTTTCAAAGTAATCAACAGGAGTCAGTGTTAGTAGTGAGCATGGGAGAGTAATCGCATCAGTTATATTCTACCGCTACGAAATTATTAACATAAATGAAACGAGCTCGAACAGTCACCGCGTGCCGGCCGTAAGGGGTATTCTTATAAATGTTAAGGGCGGGGTAATTTTCTGTGTGTTTGAGTGAGTGTTAAAAAATATGCAGGCTGGGCTCTGTCTGTATGTAGGTAGAAGTAGAAGGTAAGATGTTAGAGTAAGTTTGTAATTATATGGTTGTAGAATCATTATAAAAGTATTAGGCATGTATTTCACAATTTCAATTTTGGAGAAGGAATCTTTTAGTGGTAAAGTTAAAAAATAAAAAGTAAATTTTAATTCTCTTCAAAAATGAGTTGTGTCAGTGCTTGTTTAACCCGTAAACCATGTTTGTATCTAGCGTACATGTGATCGAATCCTGGAACCCGAGTCTTTGCAGGTAGGTGGAATTACAATTTGGTAATTAATAAATTTAATTCATTATAGAGTATAACAGAGTAACTTCCTTATTATACAAAATGTAACTAGTAACAATTATTAAGGCATGAACATAGTACTAAGAATGTGTTTAGCCCATGCCTAAACAAACGTTTGTCAGTAAATTAATAAGGAAACAGGACTCCTAGTGAACATAAAATTTACTGAACAATCAATATAACTGAATGTAATAGGAAATACCACCACTCAATTGTTAATGAATAACGTTAAATTGAGTAGGCCAAATGAAATGTAATTAGAAAATAAGGATTTTTTATAATAATGTATCACCCTAATTATGTTAAGATTTAATATTGTACAGTTATAAATAGCTCTTAAGTATAATCATAGATGTATTAGTGTTCAAACAAAGACGTTATAAAGAAAACGCAGTGTGAAACACTAAATGTCAAAAGATAGGGAATGATCGTGTAACGGTACGAAACTGTACGGTCAAGATAACATTTTAAAAATTATATTTTCCATGCAGTCATTGTTCACCCTTGTAGAACCCCGAGTTAGTCAACCAAATCGGCTGTGTTTTTAAATGCCTATGTTTTGTCTCCACACTCAAGCAGCGTAGACAGATTGTGAAATAACACCTAACTTCGCATCAGCCGTGAATCACGGAAGAAAGTAATGTAACTCCAGATTGCATCAGGCGGCAAAAACATTGCTAAACCTTCCGCCTACGTTAAGGCGCTCTTTTAACAGCACCAATGGGAGCACATATGCACGATCACGTGACCAAAAAACACTGTGTGCAATTTAGCGAACTAACGCCAGTTCAACTGTAACTCTGACCGCGCGGTCATCTCCTAAGTGCTCAAGCAACATAAAGTCGGCCGACAAAATGTTACAAAATTTAAATTTTAAATTTAAAACTAAACTCAAATATGTTAAACTAAAGAAGTCGGAGTATACCGTGACAGCAAAAATATTCATAAATAACAGTTCGGAGTGATGAGTGATACCGTGAGTAACCAGTGACGGTGGTGAAGCGGTCTGGAACGCCGAGGACTGGTTAAGTACCTTTCAGAAACAACTAAATAAATTTTATAACTATACAAAATACTTACAAATACAGAGCTCTATTAACAGGGTTTTAAAAATAAAAATGTAAAAAAGAATGAAAGAGAGTGAGACAAAGTACTGGGTCGTTATTAAGGTTAAGAAAATTGTTATAGCCATTTAAGAATAATAATCATAAGAATTGTTTCATTATTGTTTGATATACCGGTACTGATAACTTTATATGTTGTTTACGATCAACAAAACAAAAAACGAAACTTTTAATCAATGTAGTAACCAACCAGCATAAAATTTGATTCGTTATTGCATAACTGTAAAACATTATATTAAATAAAATCCAAATAAGTTGTTTTAGCCAGAATAAACTGTGTTATTATATTTCGTAACGCTAACCTAAGTAACCTGTCTGCAGCTGGTTTCGTCTGAACGACTTTGGACCCCGAACTCGAAGGTAAGAGTAAGATTATATATTGGCAATTAATTAAGATTGTTTCAATCCTATTATGCATTGCTAGCAGACGACAGTGAGAAACCATGTTTCTAAACATTATTTATGAGCATTGTCAAAGAAAACGAGGTTAAAACCAGTGTTAAGCCACATCAAATTGAAGCCCATGAACTAAACTTTAATTTGGTGGTAATAACCTCGTGATCGGAACTATAACAAGTGCATAGTGCGCGTTAGCATCATTTATTATTAAAAATAAGAAATTGTTTGGGTAATACCAACAACACAAAAAACTGAGCGCAGCGTTCGCGCCGGTGACAGTTAGAAAGACAATACGTCATTTGCAACGGTTATCAGAGCCAATCAGAAAAGAGTTTATTAAACGATTTTACTGCCTAAGTGCTATGTAGCGAGGGGGTATATAACCAGCAACGGAGAAAATTCGTTACACACTTTTTGTCACATCTCGACAGCGTAATAATTTTAATAACTTAACATAGTATGAAAACGGTGAACCTTTTAAAATTTCTTCAAGACAGTTAACGATACAGCAATTGACTACAAGGAAGTGCTTCGAAAGTAAAGTGAATATTTTAATTTGTGCGTGATTTTAGAACGAGAGAGAGAGTTTTATAATCAGTAATTAATATAGCCCAGATTTAGTAAGAAGAGGGCCGACTCTCCGTTCATAGTGCGTGTGAAGTGCAATTAACCAGTGGTCATTATAATCCGATCACTGGAGTGTTATTAAAAATTTTAATCTATATGATTAAAAGAAATAAGGTAACACTGTGACCATTTATTTTATTTATCTGCTTGCACTGATCATTATTTACCACAAAATTGTACTGACGCAAGGACAACAAAACTTTCAATTGTATACACAGTTTCAATTTACTTAGCGGATTTATCAATCCAATGTAAGATATTTGTATTAGTACTAAGTGTTAAAAATCTTTGTTAGTAGATAAGGAAGCGTAACAAACGCTAACCAGTAAAAATAATTACGAGTTTTAAAAAGAGGTCAAATTATTAATTATCATTATTATTAACGTCTGTCAAGGCATATGATAGTTCTTTATTGTATTTCAAAGTGCCTACCCATGAGGTATATTATGTAATTAAAAGTCAAATTTGTTAATAGATATAAGAGTTTATTGTTCTAACTGAGCTAGATCGTATTGTAAACGGGCAAAGTAACATCAAGTTTATATTAACGTATCAATTGTATTCTTAATTGTTGAATTTATTTTAAAAGGGTAAAATAAACCCCGATTTTATTCAGCATAAACCTTGATCATATTTATTTCATATAATTAATTAATACTCCACATTTGAGTACAGTGAGATAACTCTGAGTAGAGACTTTATTATATTATATTTGAATTGTAGTGAATGCATTAAGCATTTAAACAAAGTATAAAGCGAATTTATACAATTCTCAATTTTATTAATTGGTTTTTCATGGGAATTTTCCTAAAATAAACCCATGTGGCGCCCTTATTGCACACAAGGAGTGATATAACCTTGTTGATAAAGCAAGCTGGTCTTAAGTGCATCTTGACAGTTTATTTTTGGTAAGTGAACTTCAGAACTTCCAGTATCACGAACAGGTACGTGAAAGTGTATATTATTATAAATTATTTGTCCAGACAAGACTTGACGTTACGTAAACTGACGACACTTAACCAAGAAGAGGAGTTCCGCTGCAAGATCGACGCTACGGCTACATTCATCCACCTACCAGTGATTAACATATTATTCACTATAATTATCACACTTTACTATATAAACCACATTTATCATTTATTATTATTAAAGATTATTACTGCATACATTTTAAAGAGAGTTCATCTTTTCAAGGGGTAACACGAGATTTCGCAATAATCGAATTTTAACTTTAAAATTAAAACACAATATTAATTTTAACAGTAGGGATCTAGTTTCCTTACAATATTGATGTTAAGTTAGGTAAATCCAGACAATCTGTGGAACAATCAACGATTATTTTAGAAAGATACATCAAGATACAAAATTTAAGTTTTACAAAGTTATGATGTACACGGAAAAGTAAAGTATTTACAAAAGTTATTTAAATGATGGTATTTATTTACAAAAGTCCCTGTACTATCCAATGGGTATGAATTATGGACACAACCAAGAAACAAGAAAGTGAAATACAGGCCTTGGAAATGGCATTCTTAAGAGGACTTAAAAGGTGTTCTAAACTTGAACATTTAAAGAATGATGCCATAAGGAAAGAATTACAAGTTTTTAACTTGCATGAAAGACTAAAAGATTATAAACAATGGTGGAAAGTACACTTAAAAAGAATGTCAGATTCAAGACTGGTCAAACAACTCTGGAAGTATAAACACTAGGAAGGGATGGCTGGAGGACCTTTAAGGGCAGAATAGGCACCTTGCAAAGATGATGATTCTGCAACTTGTCACCACAATCGTCTAACCTGTCATCCAAATCACTGTTTGCTATAAAAGGAACCATTGTCACCCCAAAAGAAAATTAGGAACATCTAAAATTTATTCTATTTGAGAATCACTAAGGTGTGTATGTGGCATTATACAACAAGAATTAAAAAAGGAAGAGTTAAAATTTACCTAAAATAGTACCAGATTTGAAAACAAGGCTATGAGGTCAACAATAATATTTAACTGTTAATGTAATTTACGATTCCACACAGCATTTACATTATCGCCACAACCCAAAATTCAGTTACTTTACATTATTAACACAAGAAATAAAAACTCCAACTCGCACAAGAAATGCAATTTAAGCAAATCAATCTCAAAACATAAACAGTCTCATGTATTTACTGCCATCAGCTTGGCCAACAAATCAGCCGTCAAAATGCGCTGTTTCCATGCCACCACAAAAGCACAGCACGATACAGGTCAGACCACTGTTTTCGTGCATTTGAGACTACAGTTGAATAAAGCAGCTAACAGAAACAAAATTGGATCACGTGGACTAAAGTCAAATTAAGCAGGTATGGGTAATAAGATGGCAATTCGGCTATACTTGAATTGGGCACTGAAAGGATTAAGTATACAGGCTTAAAAGCAATAAATGGACACAAAAAACCATAAGACTACAGCTCTGTAATTATAAAAAGTAGCAAGAAAATAAAATAAAATGAACTTAAGAACTGGATTACAGGACTAATTTGTTTTATTTAAAATTTTGTTATGAAAATGTTCCATTATATAAAAAGAGACTTTTAAAAATAAAAACAATGTGTGTTTGTGAAATATGTCTAACTGGTAAATAGACATGTTCTATTCACATTCTCTGAGCTATCATTCCTAAGAATTACCATGTCGTATTTATTTTAGGAATTTATAAGGAGTACAAGTCATGTTCCACAATTTCATTTTACAAACTACCATACCAAACATAACTTTTTATTATAAAAATATTTACAAGGAAATATATATTCTTATATATAAAATTTATATCACTTTTAACAAAGTATATTAAACTTGGTACAAATTTTCTTAGGAAAATGTGATTCTGATTATATATTCAAATTTGGAATACACATTTACATACACTATTAGTATCAATAATAAAATATAGTTTACTCTTGTGGCAAGAAATGAACTTATATGTTTCAAGGGCATGCAAATTTGGTAGATTTGACAACTTAGTGTAAAACAGCCATCTTAAACTTATATGAAGCTTGTAAAATCTCAAATTTTTGTTCTTTTAAGGATTACTCGTATATTTAATAAAATAATTACTTAAAGGCTGTATATATGGAACAAATGCAACTATTAAATGTTACAATTTAATATCCCTAACTTGACCACAACATGAAATAATACTGTGATACATTAAATACCAACACCATCACATATTTATATACACCAAGTCTCTAAACAATTATAAGTGGCATTTAACGATTTATTACATTGTAGTAATTCATAATATACAATACTAATTACAATTAAGATCTATTACACTGATAAGTGTTATTGGCTGGTATAACAATAAATCAGCTAAAGTACAAACAGACTCATATAAAGGTGCACTGAAAAAATAGTGTTCAGCTGGAAAATACAATGACATATTTATATTTGTATCCAATGTCCTCTATAAATCTCCAGAAAACACTGTGATTAATACTCAAGTGGATGAAAATATAGATATATATATTCAGAATCAGACCATCACCAGTTTTAATTAAATTACAAAAGGGCGTCAATTCATGATGGAGTTGATTTTTTTCGTTTTTCATCTTTTTCGATGTACCTATCAAGGAGAGACTGTGCTTCTGGATCTACTTCTGACAACTGACAAAAACTTTCATCATCAACAAAGCATATCTCATGACCATCCTGTAACATCACCAACCACTTATATTTAACTAAGAACATTACAGTAAGTAAATAATTAAAATATAATCGATTAATAATACAATAAACACTGTTTTATAACAAAATGAACCATAACTAAGTCTTACATAGTAATACCAAGTTTCATTCCATCATTATTTCCTGTTCTGATCCTTCAAACTTTATCTGCACTCTCCAGTACATACAAACATTATCACATAGCAGTTTAATTTTTACACATTTTGTGAATTTAGAGATCAGGGATTAATGCAATAATGCACCAGTATTCACCAAAATATCTGGGCAAACTTCAGCCATAAGAGGCTAGTGTTTTTGGGCTATACAGGAATTTTGCTGACTGAATTTGTGGATATACAACAGTAACTTCGGAGATTTATTATGAAATGTTTAAGAAATTTTGAAGTCATAATCCAAAATAAATGGCATGGAATGCATGAAGGATGATGTTCTTCTACATGACAACATGATTGTGTGACCAACATGTGACTGTTTTAGTGTAGTAGTTTGAATAGATTTTCGACCACCTGTATTACAATTTGACCTCTTCACCAAAATCTGGCTGAATGCTTGTACAGCACTTTGAAACTAATGAAGAAATCATATTTTGTGACAACTTTTCGCTGGGTATACCATGGATAGGATTCTTCAACTGATGCCATTAGTATACAAGTCCTTGACTGTGAGTGGCTGAGTGAATAGAGAAGTAATTTGAATGTCTGTGTAATTTTTTACTAAAACGAAATATTTGATCTATACTTAATTTTTTTGTCAGCCAACTGAAAGTTATTTTTTTAATAAGTTTAAATTTTAATACAACTTAATACAATGGTTTGTCGTGAATACTGAAATAATTTCTGTCTCTAAGAATGAAAAAAAGGAAATTAATAGTATTAACGTAAACACAAAGAAAATTTAATAAAGCAATCAAACAGAAATAGTTCAGTGGATAAAATATAAAATTTCTAGAAATGGAATGTATTATTCATAGAAACCCTTCAAAATATAACCAACTGTTATATACACAGATTCTGGTGAATAATTTGACAAAACTTTCTTTATACCACGTTGTAGACACATTTGCCAAATTTATCTAAATATTATGTAACATGGAGTTCTTAAAACTCAATTACATGTCTACACATTTCAATAAACTCTATATGAGACATCTTCAAAATAACATCATTTCAGATAAAATTGACAGAAATATGTACTTAATGTTCTGGTTATCTGTGAAGTACAAAACATCAGATAAATACACTTATGTAAAGATTCACAATTACTATGGTGTCTATTACATAATTATCTCTGAATAATTAATTTTTTTTTAATTTTACCTTACTTGGTCACTACATTTATTATACTGTGTTAACATATACACTGCCATCAAAAATACAAATAATAAAATAATAGCATGAAACAAATATAGGAAGCTGTAAGACGTGAAAGCTGACACTCTTCAAACACTGTAATTGCACATTCCCACGCCATATAATTTTTGTTTGTATAACATCTCTAAACAGAAATTTGATGCGTTTATATATACAAAAAGTATTGTGATAATTTGAGTTCAAACATTTAACTTTTAAAACTAAACATGTGATAAACATTTATTTCGTGTACATGGATAGTTTTTTTTTTAAGTAGAATGATAATTTTTTTCATATTTCTTTGCTTCAGTTACTAGCAGTGGCGACTTTTCAGTCGGAGATGCACACCCATAAAAAATTTTAACAATGTAAAATCTTACCGGAAATAGAAAGTGGATTGAATGAAGCCAATTATTTCTTAAAAGTAAATTCAACCCTTCTATTTTTCATAGATATGAACTTTTCCAACACTTTGTCATCGAAACTGTCAATATCTTGTACTAAATTTTTATTTATGGGCATTATCGCCAACGCATTAAACGATCATTACCCATAGTATTTCGCAAAAATGTCTTGACTTTTTTAAGAGTTGAAAAACAACGCTCTGATTCCGCAGTTGTCATTGGCGTTGTTAAAATTATTTTTAGTATTTTTATAGTTTCCGGGAAAATATCAGTAAGATTATGTTGCAGTAGTAATGTAAGGAAGTTTGTGGCTCCAATTATTTGACCAAAGTCCGGTCGTGAGTAAATAACTTCGAATTCTGTTTTTAAACGAGTCTGGTCTAGAAATAGATATGAAGAACACACTGTATCTGAAATGCCCACTGGAAATTCTTTTGAATATTTTGGTACTGATTCTGAATTAAACAACTGAGCTGCTTGCAGATGGCCACGATATGAAAATCTGTCTTTCATCTGTAAAATAACTACATCATACACTTCTTAAGCAAATGCACTTCTTGGTAAATTATCTTCTTTTCTTCTCCTCTTTGTTGAATGAAAATTTTCTTCAATATTGCTTTGAATAGTCTCAGTCTCGTTTCTAATGCTTTTAACACAAATCTCAAAAATTTGAATATCATTTTGAAGCTGGATACTATCCTTATTTCTTGACCGGATTTGATTATAAATAATGTCAACATGAGGCAAAAGTTTGTGGAAAAATGTGAGCCAAAACAAAAATTCTGGATCTTCTAGAGCTCGTCTGAGACCAGAAGCTTCATTAAAAGTAGCGCTTCTTAGGCATTTATCTTCAATCTCTTCAAACACTTCTATGAGCTTCCCTCTAATCTCGAACACAGTATTGATGTCCTAATGTTATAGTTCTATCTGGTTGTTGCTACTTTTGGTAACCTGTGCTTGACTATTTCTTCTAACATATCGCACCTATTTAAAGAATTTGAAAAAACATGGGAATTGCTGATAAATTATTCAAAAACACTCACGCTGCTGTGATGCTGCATTTTGGATCAAGAGATTAAGCTGGTAAGCATAACAATGTATGTAATGAGCGTAAGGATATTTCTTCTTAATATAACTTCGAACACCAACTGTAGCACCACTCATTACATTTGCCCCATCATATGTTTGAGCGATTAACTTTTGTGGCTTTTCCATAACTTCTTCTTCTATACATTTTTGTATCCCTTCTGCTAATTTATCCTTGACTCTTCTAAAGCACCAAAAGCTCTCACGAACAGTTCCATCAAAAATGTATCTAAATATTAGACTAGTACCAATTGGCAACAATTCGTAAAATCTGTAGTTTCGTCACACTGAATAGCCAAGAAATCAGAATTTTTAGTTTGATTATAAATTTCTTCTTTGCACACAGCCAACATGCTATCTAAAATATCGTTCTGTATACTTTTAGAAGTCCCTTTAAATACTGTAGCATTCTGCAATGTTTTCGCAACACAACTCTAGTTCTGCAGAAAAATCAACTAATTCTCTAAATAGGCCTATTCCACGATTTACCGATTCTTCAAACTCGCAGTGACCTCTAAGTGCCAACTCAAAAGCACTGCAAAATTTTACGCAACAAATAATACGTTTCAAAATATAACTGTTCTTTCCAACCTGTGCATTATGTTCAAGAATATTGTGTCTGATAAGCTGAATTAAGCTGTGTCAAAATATTTACTTTGTCTAGTAAAGCCAGTTGTGTGCATACATTAATATGGCTTCAAGATTATTCATGTTATTTTTATTTTAGTGGGAAGATGATGCAAATCTTTTATACCCTTTCTGGCCCAATTTACATCCTTTTCTGTTCCTGCAGGATTGAAAAATAATACACATGGAAAATAGTACAACAAATTCGAAACTTCACACCCACATATCCAATTATTTTGTTTATAAATTTCTCATGAGATTAACACCGAGTAAATGTCCTATTTTGGGCTTTCCCTTCACTGGTCTGTGTTAAATTTAGATCAGGTAATGGCCGGCCTAATTTTTTAATATTTATTTTATCCTCTAAAGAAAGTCTGGTAAAATTTGTTTTGATTAAGACACTGACTCTATTCATGATTGTAGGCGACATATGACACAAAACACAAAAACACGTATGATAAAACTACTGACAATCAACGAACGGCACACCACCACTGTTGAAAACTGGTAACAGGCCGCTCAGAACTAGCAGCCCAAACACATGGTTTATTAAACGGCGATATTCGCTATGACGTCACACGATACGTCACGTAGTCATGACAACCAGGCCGCAAGTTTCTTAGCGGCCCTGTCTATTGGTTCACGCTACCTACTACGCGCAAGACAGATAAATACTTTCATTCTAATCTAAATCAACGCTTAAAAATCATTACTCATCTTTTATCTTTAAAATAAACAAGAGACAAGGACAGGTAGTTAACTACAGTAATGTGATTTAATTTTTTTTTTATGTTCTCTGTCAAGGGGGGCGCGCGGCCATGCGGCCACAATAAGAAACCGCCACTGGTTACTAGTACAATTTCTTATTCTCCTTTACACACAATTTTTTATAGGTAAGAGTTAAAAAGGATAAAAGTACTTTTGTAGTAAAATAACTTGCTTCTAAGTATAGTTTTATACAAACTGAAAAGGACACAACTGCTTCCATACTAATATAACAAGAATTAATAATGAGAAATAATCCAAGAGCCACACAATGAATGTCTTTAAATTTGAGTTCTTCATTAAATCTGTAACATCACAAGCAATTCCTGATCAATTACATCCACAGAGTGTGGTCTTAGCATATTCTGGTAATTTTTTATGCTGTTGATAGCATTCACAAGCATTAATTAATAGTAATAAACATTGGCATTTTTTGGAAAGCACTTTGATCAGTCTCTAACATATTTATAATGTACATCAATTTCACATATGTATAATACATCAATGCAACATGACCTATATACAATTCTGCCACTTCATATAATACTTTATTATGCAATTCAAATATTTTAAAATTATTTCTTGACAGACTTCCAATTTTTATACACTAAGTAAACATGTTCTCAGCAAATATATTTTTTTTAAAGAACCATTGGTTAACACTATTCTTGAGACCACTGAAATATCCAAAAATTAATCACACATCTTAAATAATAATCTTTTTTAAAAAACTGCCTGTTTATATTGTGAAGATTGGAATTATCATGACTGAAATATTTTTTCTGCAAATATAACTTAATTCTTACATATGTAATCGTAATTCGTTTCATATTATTCAATTATATAACATAATGCATAATTCAATGTTGTATTATACAATAATATACAGTACTATAGTTATCCTTGAATCAATCCCATTAAATACTGTTACAACGGTCTACTGTCGTACGTACAGTGGAAAACAAAATAAGTACAAGACGCCAATTAAGTCGCTAATCACCAGCTTTAATTTTCACAGTTAAACAGTTCGTAATTAACAACACAGTCTCTTACAACAAATCAAATATAAATTGTTCACAACGCAATAAAATGTCACTAATATTAAACACAACTGTATTACAATTATACCGCCCAATTATAAAACCCAACACTTCACTAATAACCACTTGAACATACACAGTAATGTCACCCGATAATAACTCTCGAACCGCAATGTAAATACATCGCAGCTGCACTGAACTAAGGCCGCTGCCACCATGTATTTATACCTGCGCGCACAGACCAGAATGTTCGAAATTGCGTCTTAGCGTCTGATGAACTACGTAATTAATTTCGGCCTTGACACAGTCCGAGTGGCTTGCGCCTTCGAGAAAACTCTCGCGAATCTGTCTACAGTCACATAGGCTACACACATTAGAGCGAGATTCTTCTGGCACATTCAACAACACTAGATTGTTCTGTGATGTCGTAGCACTGCCTCCTCCTTACGCCTGTTCGTCCCAAACTGGCAAACCGTGTCTGAAGTAATACTTGACCAGGCTATCTAGGTGGACGTCCTTGCAAAAAACAATTCTCAGATTCTTCGAATTCAGTCTCGTGTGATCCGAACATCACGTTCCCAGGAATGCGAGTCTTCCGCTCAACCACTAGTTTTGTTGAATCACTCCCGTTGCGCCATGTACAGATGACCTAAACATAAATAATAATTCTCCAACCGCAATATAAATATAACGCAGCTGTACTGAACTAAGGCCGCTGCCACCATGTATTTATACCTGCGCTCACAGACCAGAATGTTCGAAATTGCGTCCTAGCATCCGGTGAACTACGTAATTAATTTCGGCCTTGACACAGTCTGGCGGCTTGCGCCTTCGAGAAAACTCTCGCGAATACGTCTAGTCACGTAGGTCACACACATTAGAGCGAGATTCTTCTGGCACATTCGACAAACACGTAGATTGTTCTGTGATGTCGTAACAATACATTACTAATTTGTTGACTATGACAATGGTGAAGTTATACATATGACATGACATTGACCCCCCCCCCCCAATACACATGTACACTTAATGTACATGTATTTCAATTATTTGTAATGGTTGCTTATATAAATCAGCTGTTTTGGCAGTTATATTGAAATGTTTAATACTACAATAGCAATAATACACTAATTATATAATAAATTCAAATAGAGACAACATGATTATTTAAATTTTTGGTAAATACTAAAATATTTTTATGCTGTCCACACAAAAAAGCTATCCAGACTTGAGATTCTCTAAATCCACAAATGATGTATGGAGTACAAGGCGGGATGCTCCCTTGATGAATTCCAATGGTGACATGGCTCTCCAAAGCATAGTTGTCTACTCTCACATACAAGGTCCTCTCCATAAGTATGATAGTGGACATGGAATGGATAGTAACTAGGTTGGTCATGTATGTATATTTCCACGGAGGAGGAATGACAAACTTTTATTAGTTCTGAGTTGACCTCATTTGTGATTAGATGTTGGCATGCACTTGTGTTGTAGGCTGTTGTGCTGAAGATGTGACAAGAAATAGATTTTCAAGCTGAGAGTTGTTACAAGCTGTTGTCCAGTTCACTGAGCATGTCCCATCGTTTTACTAAATCAGATTTTCTTATGATGTGTTTCTGCAAGATCAACCTACTCGTCTTGAAAAGGACTGTGTGTACACCAAGGCCTCTTTTGTTTTATGACCTCAAATCTTTATGACCATCTGCCATTACCTATAGCATTCATTCTAGCTGGGTTTACATATTTACTTAATCATTTTTCTGTCACCTTATTACTCTTAGCATTGTTGTTAACATCATTCTGTATGCAGTCCACAGTTTATATACTACCTCCATGTTCATGAATGCATCTCCAATCTGGAAGTCATTGAAGAAAGCACATACAGATCAAAGCATTTCTTTTTAAAGACACTGGTAGTTTGTTTTTCTTCGTAATGTTGTTCATCTTCTCAAAAGCAATCTCCTACGATCCTCATCAACTGACAATTTCTACCACTGCATTTACGTCTGCTATTTTTTACTACCAAAGAATACACTTTCTGAATTCTCTAAATGAAATAATTTTGTTTTAATTGGAGGAGAATATTATAACTGGGGCTATAAAAATTAACATTATGGCACAGATTATATATGGAATATACACCTGACAGGATTGACTGAAAATAAGTAGAGGTAAAGATAAGAAAGCCATATTTTTACTGCTGAGATAATAAAGATAAAGACAGAGAAGAGCTTTATAATCATTTATTTAGACTGGTGAAAATGAAAAGTATGCACTACTATAATCATTTATTTAGACTGGTGAAAATGAAAAGTATGCACTACTGATACGGGAACTTCAATGCAAACATGGAAAAAAGAAACAGTCCACAAGTAATGTAAAATTATGATAGCTAAAATACTACTGTATGAAGGAATTATAAATACTGAAATAGAAAAGATATTTTCAATAACAGCATCAGAAATATATTCTATACATGGAAAGCAAAATAGTGGTTCTAATATGCAAAAACTGGGTTACACATGAACTGAAAAATGATAGAATAATTTCACTCTTGTCATCTCAACACAATTTTCTTTTTCAAGATTTTCATAATTATTATTAGACTAAACAAAGAACGTGACCATCACTTGACCTCACACAATTTAGAAGTAACAAATGCTCAATAGATCATCTAGAAGAAAAATGGACTTCTAGAAGCAGCAATGAAAACTAAAAAGGACTCTATATGACACTTAATAATTACAATAATGCTTTTGCTCAAAAGCTGTAATGAAATGCTTAAGAGGAAGGGATAGGCAAGAGACTTTTATAGATTTTATATGAAATTAATAAAAAAAGCTAACAACTTAAGTCAAACCATACACATTATCAAATAAACTACCAATAAAAAAGAAAAGATTATGACAGACAGATAACCTGTCACCAAACCTGTTTGTAACGGGGCAATTGAAGGGGAGTAGGTATTTGTCAATTTAATAATAATTTTGAAGGGTCTATTTTTTTTTATTTAATTTAATAATTATTTGGGCACCCTTTACAGTCACTAAAACTTGATTTGAGTATCACCCTGTAGTCAACTTCGTGCCAGGCGGTACTAGGTACAAGAAAGATAAAGACATTGGAATGCGGGGGTGTGCCGCTGTTTATAATCTCGGAACCAAAGTCGCTAACGGAAATGAACAAAACGTAGCTAATTCACCAGCCACGTGAGTGAATCAACGAATCAGAGCGCAAGCTGGCGGATGTGGCATTACCGACGCTTAGCGTAGCGTCATACACAGTCGACTTACCGCCGCCGTTGGCGTATAAACTCGGAAACTCGCAGTTGTGTTAGAGCACGGTTCGCAAAAAACTGTACACCAGGAAAATGTGAGCCGACCAACCAAGTGTGTATCTGAGATATGTAAAACAGTATAAAAGTTTAACCCAACATAGAACACAGTAAAATCAAGTGAATTTTTTTGTCAAAATTAAAGCAACAACCTTTTTGGACATAGTGTGGGAGAACATTGCAGGACGCGGCACATGGTCGGCAGTGACGACGCTTCAGAACGTAACTGTATTTCATCAAACCTATTCTTCAAATTTAAAGTAGAGATCTCTTATTTTTCATAAATGGGGTAAATCAGGAATGAGTGAGTGCGTGAGCAAGCTGAGTTGCTTTAATATTTAAGTATTTAGATAGTTATCAGTATGAGTAAGACACCATATGGTTTTTCTTTCATGTGCCTGTATAAAAGAAATTATAACAGATCAATAATAGTGTTTAAAAAGGAAAATGACAAGTAATTAATTTTGAGAAGAATATTAAACAGAATGTGAAATAAAATTTGAGTTAGTTCACAAGAAATGAGAGTCGAGTACGTTATTGATAAACCATAAGTCATGCTTATATTTCACCGTTCGTGTGCCGTAATCCTGGGCTAAATTAAGGTAAGTTGGAGATATGTATATTAATTTATAAATATGTTAAAGTAGAACATCACAATTGACGCCCGAGAACAGGGACAAATTTAAATATTGTAATTCTTATTAATATTAACATCACATGTTCATGGGATTGTTACATGGTGTGTTCACATAAGAATGGAAAAACAAAGGATTTAAAATAGCTGGAATATATTTTTTAAATCTAAGACTTGCAGAAAATTAAGTGTTGCCTACTCAAAACACATTTGAATTTGTTAGAGTGCAGATCATGATATGTAGAGTCCAAGATATGAACCTTTTACACATGATGAGTTTAGGTGAAACAGTTAAAAATGTTAAAATATAATTATTTAATATAACAATTTGTCTAATATTATTTATTATTTAATTAATAATAAAATAACTAATGGTCACACACACACACACACACACTCAGGTTTATTAATTATTACTATACTCTGAATTACTATGTCATAATATACAAGACTACATTATATATAAAAAGTAAAGTTGTTCAATCAGAAAACAAAGACATACTTACAGGATCTGCAAGAATAATAACTGTAACTGAAGCCTTTCCTGGAGTATCTAATGTAATTAGTGGTGTCAAGATCTTGTTGTTTGTTTCTTTAATTTTCTTATCAATTACAGGCTGTTCAGCAGCTGGTACAGAGAATGCGATTCTCCCATATGCCGTTGCATGTTCAACTGGTTTACCTAACATGTAGCGATAACTTTATTAACATACGTGTTACTCACACATTCTTCTTGAAACTGAAATCAATATTACAAAAATGTTAGCTAATAAGCACAGCTTTTTGATGGGAATTATAGTGGAACACTCTTCAGCAGCTGAAGCAAAAAGATCTTTATATCAAGGGTAGTTTTATATCAAGGTTTCGAGTGTAACGTAAGAAATGTGAAAGGTTCCCCCTACCCAAAGGCTTTGTTTATCTCATATTTATTATATAAATAGTAAAATAGTTTTTACCTTTTTCTTGTCCGTCTGGTGGCCTTTTCTCTATGTAAATCTACGCGTTTCGGGACATATGCCCCATCATCAGGAATACCCCTTGGTGAAGTTCGTCAATTATTAAGATATTAAAAACACTTTATATACAATTTTACACACATAACAATAAATATAAATATAAACACAAAAAAACATACATAAAATCCACAAACTTGAGAACACACGCAATATCGTTGGTGCGCACCACGACATGCTATAAACGACTGCTGTGCTCATGTTGTTATAGGTCGTGCACTATGGACCTTGTTCTGTATTCTTATCGCTGTGTCGTATAGTAGATTTTATTGGAAATTCAATTGTTCGTTAAGGATGACCTCTTCTGTGTTTTTATTTTTATAAGCCTTATATATTTCGTATTCTTCGACAGTATTCATATAACTTCCTTTTCTGCATACATGGAGGGGTTGAAAGTTCGTTGTGAAATCGGTATAACTATGGTTTTTGTCCATCAGATGGCGCGCGTAATTTGACACTGTTTTACTAAATTCTTTTTTAGGTACATGTTCTCTGGAGCGTTTTTTAAAAGGTCTACCAGTTTGGGCAATGTAAAAGCTATCACAGTCATTGCATATTATTTTATAAATGCCCGTCTTGTCCTCAACCGATTTTGAATGTTTAGGTAAGAGTATCTTATTAACGTTATTATTAGTTCGGTACGCCATTTTTATATTTATCTCACTGAATACTTTGTTTAAAATTTTGGGTAGGGTGTTACCATACTCTGATGCTATATACCTAACTTTATTTCTATTATTTTCTTGTAATTCTATGTTGTTTTTCTTTTTTCTGTGTTTCTTGACTAAATTTTCCACAATTGAGCTTTTATAACCATTGGCTTTAGCTATGTATTTGATCGTGTTTAGTTCTTCATAAAAATCTTTGTCTTCCAATGGTATGGAAAGTAACCTATGTACTAAACTATGATAAGCTGCCATTTTTTGAGAAAAGGGGTGATGTGACTCAGCATTTATCGTGAGATCCGTGGTTGTCGGTTTCCGGTATATTTGATATATTTTTCATCTAGTCTTGTAATTGTCAGGTCGAGGAATCTTAACATCTTAATAATTGACGAACTTCACCAAGGGATATTCCTGATGATGGGGCATATGTCCCGAAACGCGTAGATTTACATAAAGAGAAAAGGCCACCAGACGGACAAGAAAAAGGTAAAACTATTTTACTATTTACATACATATAAGTGGCCTGGATACCAAAAAGCATGGATCATATTTATTTTTATGGTGAAGCTTGGAAATCTAAAATTTCATATTTACAGTCAGTTTGTCAAGATTTCTTCCAAGAATTCTTAAGGTTGAGTTTCTAGAGAAACATTTTCCTATCTTACAAGTATTATGAAACAACAAAATATCATAAATTTCTATTACTTCATGCTATGTCAAAAATAATGTTATATGTTGGAAATTATGTATTAAAATTTATGTTGCAAAATAAATTTTGAGAACTAAATTTATGGATAAGTGAAAAATGAAAAATTATGACATCAGAAATTCTTTAATTAATTTGTAGATGAAATGATTGAGAAAAGTGCCTTAAGCCTTATTCCAAATGCTGATTTATACAAATTATCTTGTACTTAATGTATATAGAGTTTGTAGCAGTTACTTAAATATAAAAATTTGAAGGGATTGTTGCAGAAAAAATTTAACAACAAAAAAGTAGATTTAACATATACTAAAAACTCTACAAAATAATTTCACTAAAAATTTTCAATTGCACAAAAGATGAAAAAATACTGACAACCCAAACCAACTGTGAGTTCTATTACTGCACTTGGAAAAATTATAAACAGAATGTGCCTGTTACAGAAGTTTACAATGGACCACCCACAAGAACTACGTAAAAACAATTATATAAATAATTTTAGAGACTGACAATAATCCTATCAGCACCATGTACACAGTGCACACAAAAGCTGCACTGTAATTAATAAAGTCTGCAAAAAGCTATAACAGGAAAGTTTAAATGAAAAAGAAAAAAATTATAAACAAAAACAAAAAATTGTCAGGAATCCAAAAACATCTGTAAACTAAACAATATTGTAACATCATCCATAAGAACAATAATGCCATAAAAAAGGAGTAATTTAACTTGAAACACGATATGAAGCAAGGAATATTTTTAAAAAGTACATTATATGATTTAGAAAAAGAGTCTTTTCCAGTGGTTCAATGTAGCCTGAGCTTCCAATATTTTGATCAGTGGGGCAGTATACAAGTACAAGCAAACCAGATTGGTACAAGCAAACCATGCATCTAATGAGTGGTTGGTTACTACTTTTGAGTAAAGTAATCTACACACATTAGCTACTAGGCGAATATGAATTAAAATACTCTACGCAGTAATTTGATTTGATAATTCAAGAGCATGCTGTTAACAATCCGAAAGTCAGCCAATTTTTCAAGATAAAATCAATACGTTTTTTGCAACCAACCTATTTGCCTTTCACATACTGAGTGATTTGCAATAAATCTTTGAAAAAAAAAAATTATTTAAAAATCTTCTGGTAATTTGAAAACACATTTCAGAACAGCTTATAGTGTGAGGAATGACTGAAAATTACTGGATTTACTTGCATACGTTTCGCGCTTCAATGGAAAAAAAATAGTTTTAAAATAGGGTAGAAGGGGGGAATTGGGTGTGAGGGGTAATTGGGTACTAGGTTTTTTTAATTTTTATAAAATTAACCCTTTATGTTAGGACTGATAAAAAAATATGTAGAGGTAGCTAATTTAATTGATTATTGCTCCTAATTTTTTCAGCTTTTTACTTTTATATTTGAGCAAGTTAAAAATAATTTTGTGCAACCCTTACATTTTTCAATTTTCAAAGTGCCCAACGAACTTTGTCCGTGTAACCTTCGAAATATTTGTCCAAAATATTGAGACTTTATCCATAAAATGAAAGTTGAATGAAATACAGAAGAATAATTTGCATGAGTTTTATAATTTTCAATTACGGTAGTTTTTGAGGGTGGTAAAAGTTAATACCCAATGGAAAAAAGGGTGCTTTTTTTGTGCTTTAATATGTTTAAAAAGATGTTTTCGGTTGATATGACTCATGTTTATTAAGTATTTAAAAAATTATAGTCTAACACCCAATTTCCCACATTGGGAAATTGGGTGTTAAACAAGGGAAGGTTGGCAACCATTTGTTTTGTTGTTTCTTTTGTTTTATTATTTCTGGTTTCAAAGGTTAATGTTTCTTTCATGTGTGTTTTCTTTGTAGTTTTTGCCAGTGAATTTGAAGTGTAGTTCTGAGAAACATTTGAAAAATGCCTAGAAATTACAAAAGAAAAACTGAACCTCAATACAGTTTAGAAAAACTTAACCCAGCACTAGAAAGAATCAAACAAGGTGATACTGTGTATAGTGTTTCCAAACGTTTTGAGATTGCACAATCAACTTTGAGGAACCGCATTAAGCGAAAGACTGACTCTGCAGTACAAGGCCCTGGACGAAAACAGTTAATCCCCAAAGAAATTGAAGAGGACATAGCTGTTAATTTAAAGTACTTATGTGAGTTACAAAACCTCTTACTAGGGCTGAAATTGTTTCAATTGTTCGTGAGTACTTTGAAGTTAAGAAAATACCAAATCCTTTCTCTAAAGTTAACAAAGCCCCTGGAAGGGAATGGATGGACGGATTTTTGAGTCGCCATCCAGAGCTTGTCAGGCGCAAAGCACAACCACTGCAAAAGTCCAGAGTTCAATGCGCTACAAAAGAAGCATTCACCAAATTTTTTGGTTTGCTTAAAAATAAAATCGACACTCTTGGCATTAAAGACCCTGCCCAAATTGTCAATTTGGATGAGACTGGGTATTCCAGTTCTCTTGGCTCTAATGTAATTGCATCTAAAGGAAGCAGATGTGTTTCGCAAGTTCAAGGGGGGTCTGGCAAAGAAACTTATTCAGTAGTAGAGACTGTTGCTGCAAATGGGCACTTATTTCCTCCTCTTATAATATTATATAAGAGCAAAAACATTTACAATACATGGTGTATGAATGGACCAAAAGATGCAGGCTATCTTTCATCAGAAAATGGCTGGCAGGATAAGAACACCTTCTACTTTTATTTCAAGAAGTTTGTTGAGTGGACTAAACATTGGCCAAAACCGATTCTAGTTATCTATGACGGCCATGTAAGCCACATTCAATATCGAGTAAGTAAATTGGCTATCGAAAACAATATCCACTTAGTCACCCTTCCTGCCCATTCCTCCGACAAAATTCAACCACTGGATGTCGGAGTGTTTGGTCCGGTCAAAGAAGAATGGGTAAAGATTAAGAGAGAACATGGATGACAAACCTCATTCAAAACTATTAGCAAAGAAGAGTTTCCTAGTTTGATGGCGAAACTATGAGCAGCCTTTAAAGAGCAAAACATAAAGGCTGGTTTTAAATCAAGTGGGATATGGCCTCTTGATTTGAAAAAGGCACTTGGTAAGTTGCCACCTGAGACAGTAGAACCAGCTCCTGAGACTACGACAGCTCCAGTTCCTGTGATTAATATGGCACCGGCTCCTGTACTGGTCACACCTATTGAGACTTCATCCGCTGCCCCTACACCAGCTAGGCCTACTCCAGTTCGGCCATTTCCACTAAACATTGATGTCGACCAAGGTCAAACTGTACAAATAGATGATTCACATGACGAAGGTCAGCATGACCTTAAATCTTTCAGGGAAGTACTATTAAAAGCAATAAGTCCCAGGGAGAAACGAGCAAAACCAACAAAGAAAAAGATATCTTTTAACAATATGGCTGTTACAGAAGAAGACTAGAAAAGAAGAAGCAGGAGAGAAAGAAAATAAAAGAAGAAAAAGATTAAAAAAAAAGAAGGCCTGAGCAAAATTATTCCCAAGACAAAGATAGGCCTACAAAAGAGGAAAAGGTAGGAAGCCTACAAAAATTTCTTACCAACAAAAGAAAGCGCCTTTTGGAAGATTATCTGTCTTCTTCATCTGAAGATGAAGTTTTTGTATCAGACTCGTCTGACGACTTTTTGTTTTCTGACAGCTCTGAAGAAGAAGAGGAAGTTTACGACATCAACAAACCTGGCTCATCTGGTTTGAACACTAAATGGAAGGAGAAATTCCAGAAAGACAACTACGTAGCTGCATGCTACGATAAAAAGTGGTACATTGCCCAGGTCCTTGGATCGTCCGAAATCAAAGATAATAGTGGAGTCACTATTTACTTCAACCTTAAATTCACGGAAATCAAGGGAGAAAACAAATTTTCATGGCCCTCAAAGGATGATATAATCCAGATACTATCAGAAGACATTTTGAGTGTTGTGTCCCCCCCAATCCCTGTGAGTTCTAGACATATTGGATTGGACAAAGCAGAATACAAAAAGGTCCGCAAACTGTTTCAGGATAACATGACAAAGTAGGCCTATAGGGCCTCGACAAAAACTATCATTCAAAATCTTTGTATCCAAACTTGTACCTATTACCTGTACTCATTAAATAAATAAATAAATTTAAATAGCCTATTTTCTGTAGCATATCACCTTAGTCACAAGTTGTTTTTACTATTAACACTCCTAGAAAAGTACGCTTTCTGTTTCATACCATAGACTTATAAAACCAAATAAAAATTAGTTAAATGACAAAAAAGCTGTTTTTATCAATCTAATAATTATAAAACAATTGTAAATTACCAAACAAATAAATTCAGTCAACTTCCATAGGCAAGACAACATTCTGTCATCTCTCTCCATACGAGAACGCTAGAAAAATTGACGCTTCAAAGTTTTGACATCTAATAACTTTTTCTGTATACGTTACAACATTCCAACTTTTATCCTCTTAAAATACCTCTCTTAAACTACTTTAAATATGATTTTCACAACCCTAGGTCATAAGGGGTTTTTACCATTAAAGTTTTCCAAAAATGTGTAAAGTTTTCAAAATCTGACTTTAACGTTTAATATCTCAGTCAAAAAAAGTGATAGCGTCAATGAAACTTGGCTTAAAAGATTGCTTTTGGTTTTCTTAATAACACCCATTTCCCCTGAATTTTTAGCTAGTACTTTAAGTGAGTTAGAGGTATAACACCCAATTCCCCCTGTAATGGTACAATTATGGTACATTCTTTAATTAACAAAAAACATGGTATAAAAGACCATAAGTATTGTATTCCTTCATTTTGTTAACCATTTGGTCATAATAAATTAAACCTTTAATAATCCCTGTAAAGCTACAGTGAGTGGACTATATAAATATTTTGTGAACGCAGAAATGAATTGCCAGGATTCTAACTGTTTCATAGTAAAAAACATGAAACACAGCAAAAAACCGTATGTCGCATACTGAGATAAGGCGACGATCCTTGATGATGCCAGCGATGAAGAATGTGTTGTTGAAACTGTAAACAGACGAACAAAGCCGGGTGACGTAGTTTTCGCCCCACCTACGATATATGGAACAAAGACTCTTGGTCATTTCATCAGGAAGCGTGATCGCAACCGGCCGGCAAACCGTTCACTGAGTGTGAATTTTAACTTTTACACCACTAAAAGTGGTTAATTAACTAGATCAAAATATCTGAAATGTTGGGGCGGTAAAGTACTTGGACAGGTGTCATCGGCCGATGGGTCGTTAATCACGTAGTGCGTATAGAATCTGTCCGAGGCGTTTTCGTGGGCAGACACGACGGTGTGAGCTTTTAGAATGATGTAAAATTACAGATTGTGCACGAAGAATACGACCCTAGAAGTGCAGTGAGGCCTATCCAACAATTTGGTGAGAACGTTCCAACATCATTTCTATTTTTCACATAGATCAACATAATTCAAAATAATGACCAAGGCAAAAGTCACTCACTGTTAAAATGAAACTAAGTCTTTAAAATATTAAAAAATGAGCTCATTAAATAAACAATTGTACCAGAGAGTGAGAGAGAGTGTGAGAGAGAGTGTTTTAATTTTTCTAAGTGTTGGGTTGTGCGAAGTATTAATCTATGTTAAATAATCATTTATCTATTACATATATCTTTTGAAATATATTAAATAATCTATTATATATGTCTCATATTTAATGTGTATTTTGGAGGGTAATTTTGTTTTGAAAACGTCCATGGTGTAATATGTGGGGTCGAGTCATTTTTTCAATATGTATTGAGATTCAAGTTTAAAAATAAAAGTAACTTATATATGTTAACTCGTGTACAATTATTTCAGGTAGTATGTTTCACAAATCGGGTTCGTGATGCCCGAATCCTGGCCCGAAAAGTAAATTTGTGTGATGTTGCCCAATCTTACAACATGGCTTCCGGTTTCAAAAGTGATATTCATTTACTAGTATATACAATAATATTGCAACTAATAAAACGATAAAACCAATTAGTTACAAATGACGCATGCCGAACAGTGACTCGACATAAAACATAATTTTATGTGGAGTATACTTACCTGAATGTGAAATAGCTACCTGGGGTAATAGTGCTAAAGTACGTAACACGTGCGCAAGGTAAGGTTAAATTTTTTTTTTTGGTTATAAACATATATGTTTTAGCAACATAAAATTGCAAACATGAGTACTAATGATAATATTACAATAGAAATCAGCACAGCTGATGTAAATTTGACTGGTGAGATGGATGTTCAACCAACTCAAACGAGTCAGACTGACGAGGCAAATACGCCTGTATCTGTAGAGACAACGAAAGTCGATACATCCATTTCAACGATGTCAGAAAGTAAATCAGATAATACCGCTGTTTTGATGCAGCTAATATTGCATAAATTTGATGAACAGAGTGTAAGATTTGATAATTTTGATAAGCAATTTAATGAATTAAAGGATGAAATTCAAGGTCAAAATTTTCACTTAGAGGAGAGAATTAACACAGTAGAAACACGTTGCAATAACATTCAGAAAAACACATTAGAAATTGTTAATGATAAATTCAGTAGTAAGATAAGTAATTTAGATACTAAAATAGATCTAATTTATGACACCGTTAATAACACGGTTAAAAGTCAGTTAGAGTCACAAAATACAGAAATACAACAGAAATGTTTAACTTTGGTAGAAAGTCAAATAGATGTTAAAACCAATGTTGAAGTAAGTAACCACGTAGAATTGAAAACTAATGTTCTGCAGAATCATTTAGAGAAAATTTAAGTAAATGTAATAGATATTACAAAGAACATAGAAACCATAGATAATACCATATCAGAACATGAAAGAAATACCAAGAGTAGATTCAGTCTGTTACAAAGTAAGATTAAAGAAATTGATGATTTAACTATACAAAATAATATGGATGTGCATGATAAATATGATATAATTGCTAATAGTCTAACCAGTGTAAAAAATGAGTTACGGGGAGAAATTAATAAAAATATTTCAAGCATAAATGATAGGGTAATCGTAACTAGGGATTTCTATAATGAAATAGAACTAGAGAATTTTAGTCATGAAAACAGGGTAATACATCCCATGCGTTTTCTAAATCAAACACGGGATTACAATTATTTTAGCAGTAGTAGTTGGGAAGTGAAATTAAATAAAATAGTTAAGTGTTTTAAGGGCAATTCAGTCATATGGGCTGAGGCTCATAGGTTAGAATGGGATTGCTATAATACTTTTGAGAAAGCATTCAAGGGTAAATATTGGACTGAAGAAGAGCAGGAGACTTTAAGAAGCCGCATTATGGGAGCGGGTAATTTCATGGGACGTAATCCTAATAACAACAACATTACCATATATGTAACTAAATTGTACAATGAGGCAAAATATTTAGAGCCGCCCATACCCTTTAAGTCATTTGTTAGATACGTGAGTAAGCACTTACCAAGAGAGGTGCAGGTTACTCTAATGACCAAAGAAATAGAAAATCTCGATGAGCTTGAAAAGGTATTAGATATACTACAAAGCATCAATGACCGCGAAATGGGTAGGCGACCCATTCAGCCAAATATGCCTAATCATAACATTGAGTTTAATCGGCCAAGGCCTTATTACAATAATAATGGTAATAAATTTAATTTTCGCAATGATTTACAGCAACCAGGCGATTGGAGTTGTTCTAGTTGCAGGAAGGGAAATCGTGCCAACATGCAGCACTGTTACCAATGCAAAACGCCAAGAAATGAACCAAAGAGTAACCAAACTAAGCAATTCGTACCTGCGAACAGAGGAGCACCTAGTACCAGAGGATCACCATATCACCATCGTGGACCAACAAGGGGACACCCAGTACCCTCCACAAGTAATAACAGGCCACAGCCGGAAAACTAAAGTCGACAGTGGTAAATAGGACCCGACCACTGTTCAGGGAAGCACATGAGGTCCGACCAATAGAGGACGTACAATCGAACGTCATAACCACAGACATCGTTGCCGATTTATTGGAGGAGGAGAGCAACACGACATTGGAGGTGAGAGCTGGACTCACGGAAATCCAGGTAACAATAGAAAATAGAAAATTTAAAACACTTGTTGATACAGGAAGTGAAATTTCAGTAATAGCCGAGAACATTTTAAGTGAATTGAAAGAATTTAAAAAGAATATTACAGTTCTACCCGTAGCAGGGGTTACAGTAATAGGAGTCACGGGGATACGTAGTAAAAGGGTGACAAAACAGATACATTTAAGTTTCTCAATTGGAGATATGAATTTTGATAATACATTTTTGGTAGTCAAGGGATTAAGTTTAGACATCATTTTGGGAAATGATTTTTTACAAAGAAATAAAGCTGTAATAAATTTTAAAGAGAAGGTGTTGGAGTTAGATGGGGGTGATCGGTCTGTAAAAATTAATTTTGAAAATGTGATAAAGTTAGAACAACTGGTGTGAAATTGTTACAGAAACGAGTAGTTGAGAATAACTTAGATACTAAAATAAATTTTTGTAGAGAGGGTGAGTATTTTGAAGATGTTGATAATGAAATGAGCAATATTAATAATGAAGTATGGGAGATAAGGGCGGATGAATTCTGTAGGGGGGGGTGAGGTGATAAGGAGTGGCCAACGTATAGCGTTATGGCAGGTAATAGAGCAGTTTAAGAGAGTGTTTGCCGATATTCCAGGAAGGGCAAAAAATTATGAATGTATGTTACAGATTAAGGAACACACACCATTCACGCAGCAGAGCTATCCAGTGCCTTACTCTAAAAGACGAGCGGTGCAAGAGGAGTTGGATAAGATGATGGAAAGTGGGATCATCGAGAGGTCAGTATCTCACTACTCAAATCCATTAGTGGTGGTAATTAAGAAGGATGGAGGAGTAAGATTGTGTTTAGACGCAAGGAAGATTAACCAAATTATTATACCAGACCGAGAATCACCGGAATACATTAACGAAATCTTTCAAAAGTTTAGTGGCGTAAGGTTTATGACATCATTGGATCTGACTGCCGGATATTGGCAAGTGCCATTAGCAGAGGTAAGTAGGCCATATACAGCATTTTTATTTAATGGAAAAAATTATCAGTTTAAGAGACTACCATTTGGGCTAAATACCAGCGTAGCTAGTTTCATTAAATGTTTGGATAGAATTTTGAGACCAAAAGATTTAGATTTTCTCACAGTCTATGTGGACGACATTTTGATAGCTTCACGTACATTTGAAGACCATTTAGAACATTTAAAGTATGTATTAGGAAAATTAGAAGCGGGAGGCTTAACCGTAAATTGGGACAAGTCCAAATTTTTACAAACGAAGATTAATTTTCTAGGATTCATTATTACATCGGAAGGAATTTCCGCAAACCCGGACAAGGTCGAATCTATTATGCGCTTCCCTGAACCACGAAACATCAAACAACTTCAGAGTTTTCTTGGGCTGTGCAACTTTTATAGGAAATTTCAAAGGAACTAAGCCTACCTAACCGCAAAGTTAAGTGCGGTATTGCAGAAGAACAGACAATGGAAGTGGGGAGACGTGGAGCGTGGAGCCTTTGAAGAAATAAAACGAAAATTCAGTAATATGATTATGATGAACCACCCGGATTTTGAAAAAATGTTTTATTTACAGACGGACGCCAGCAATGTAGCTGTAGGAGCAGAGCTGTATCAGGAGGATGAGGAGAAAGAACATCGGACCATTGCGTTCGCTAGTCGATCATTATTGCCTGCTGAGAAGAATTACACAACCACGGAGAAAGAATTGCTCAGTATTGTGTTCGCAGTCAGTAAATTCAGGACCTACATCTTAGGAAACAAAACGATCATTCGAACCGATCATAAAGCTTTGTCATTCCTCAACACTTGTAAACTTGCTCATAGTCGATTAACCAGGTGGGTACTTGTTTTGCAGGAGTACAACTTCGAGTGGGAGTATATTAAAGGAACCGAAAATAAGGTACCCAACACTCTGTCCAGAGTGGATTGTGAAAATAATAAAACAGGTAGGGATTTAAAAGAAACTGAAATTTTTCAGATTAGCAGAGAAGACAGAATCTTTGGAGAAGAGCTGAAGGATATCAAAACCATGCAGAGAGCAGATGGTAAGTCTGGAAAAATAATATACAGTTTAGAGACGGAGTTGGATGAACCTGAGTACAATCAATATTTTAAAATCTACAAAGGGTTATTGTTTAAGAAGGTAGTAGGGGGTGAGCGTGACTGGAGATTAGTAGTGCCAGCAGTGTTGGAAGAGAAGATCATTTGGGATTGTCATATAAGATATGGTCATTTTGGGGCAAAAAAGTGTGTGAATGTTTTGAAAGAATCATGTATTTTCAGGAATATGGAGAGGCGAGTGAGACAGCTGCTGAGGAGTTGTGACTTGTGTCAAAAGTCGAAGGTGGTTAACTACAGAGTAGAAGGTGAGTTAAATTATATTAAGGTAGAAAGACCTTTTGATTTAGTTGCTGTGGATTTGTTTGGACCATTGCCGAAGGGTAGAGGCGGAATAGTTTATATATTTGTATTGCTTGACACTTTCTCAAAATATGTAAAATTGTATAGCGTGAAAAGAGCTACCAGTAAGGTATTGAGCGAAAAAGTGACGAAAGACTATATGATTAACGTGGGTAAGCCAAAAGTAATTTTATCAGACCATGGGCCGCAGTTCATCAGTGGAAGATGGCGCCAGACCTTAGGATGGGAAGGCATCCTCACGAAGCATACGGCTGTGTATCATCCCCAGTCCAACCAGGCTGAGCGTGTAATGAGAGAAATAGGCAGGATCTTCAGAGCCTATTGTCATGCTAAACACAGCGAATGGCCATCAGTACCACCCACAGTTCACCAACAGCTAAACAGTACCACCCACGAGTCCACCGGCTATACACCCCATGAGTTGGTAAGAGGAACACGCCCCCCAAGAATTTTGGAACAACTATTCGACTATCCACCTGAGAGCAGAACAACTGATATAAACATTAAAATCCGGTTGGCGAACGAAAACTTAATCAGCAAGGGTGAACAAAGAAAACGTAGACACGACGCAAGAGGTAAGTGGGTTAAGTATAATATAGGACAAATGGTATTAGTCAAAAGGCATGACTTATCGAGTGCGCAAGTCAAGGAAATTAAAAAGTTCTTTCTCTTATATGAAGGACCGTATGAGGTAATAGAGATTAAGATGCAAAATTCTTGTGTGTTACAGAACAACGTAACTGGAGAGATAGTAGGAACACACAATGCTACAAATTTAAAATTGTACTGGTCATCTTAGGTATCTGTTATGAATACTGTATTTATTTAGCAAGTGTATGAGTATTAATTTAGTATTATGGTTTTCCAGAAGGGACTCTCCCCCATTTTCGGGCGATCACAGATTCACCACCTCTGATCGTGGATTTTGGAATTCTGGAGGCGGACCATGGTTGGTGGAACTGACATAAGGAAGTGAAAGCAACGATGGTCTTACTCCACACAAAATTGGTAGCAAGTAGAAATTTAATCTTATTGTTGAACAGGGAGGGGGACCCCTAATTCTTGGGATATAAAAAAAAAAAAAATTTTTTGTTTGGCATTTGTCCCTCGAATTATGAATTTATTCTAGAAAATTATAGAATAGAATTTGGCATTTTTTGTGACTCAATATTTTAACTCATTAAGGAGTTATATTTTTTATGTGTAACCTAGGTATATAAGATGATCCATTGTTATCCTGTAGTGAGAAGGTCTTAGTGTTAGAAAAGTGAAGTTTTGGACTTGGAAAGTGTCTACAAATTTATTAATGTAACTAAAGAAAAATATAACATTTTTTAATGATATTTAAATTTTGATTTTTCATGTTTATTGAAGAAATAACCTTACGGGGTTACAAGGACATAGTGCTACTATGGTGATATATTGAGACTACTTTATGAACATTATCATTATGTTTATAATATATGGTAGTCTTATAATGGATTTATGTATAACCTGTTAGTTATAGGGTAGTCCCGATTGGGACTATATAAGACACAATGTGTCACATAATTGCGATTCCCCATATTTCGGGTGATTACTGTCTTACCAACACTAATCATGGATCTGGACGACAACCAGCTGTGGCCAGCAATTGTAACCCTGACCATGGTTGGTTGCCTATAAAATTGGTTAAAATTTTGAAATTTATTGGGAGGTTTAGGGGAATCCAAGATTCTTTGTTTGCATAGGCTACTTCACCTCGGTTGGGGTGGTACACCTTAGGGGCATATTATAAGAGTAACAGTAGGGGTACATACCCTGAAGATTTTATAAAGCTGAAGCAAGGATGGGAGAGAGAGAAAAGAAAAAAGTGCTCACTCCTTCTGCCTCAGTCCTTGTGGAGGCAACTGAACGCTACAGTTCAAGGGGGGAAATAGTGTGTGTGGGGGAAAAGAGGGGTAAATATTGTTAACAGCGCCAATTATTATCTGTTAATAATAATAATGATAATTTTAATAATAATAATAATAATAATAATTTTAATTTAACAATTCAATAAGATTTATTAATTATTTTTTTGTCTATAGTTTGTTTTTCTCCATGTTTGAATATTTGGGAGATTTATATGGGGATTTCCATATTTTCATTTATAATTAAATTCTTTTTTATATCACTATGTGTTTCTTTTATAATTATGATAATTATAAAATAGAAAGAGTTAAATATTATCGATGGGAATCGAAACAATTTAATAATTCAGGGTAGTCCATAATGAGAATGGAAATTCTAGATAATTCTTGTGAGTTACATTTTTTGTAATTATATTTTAGTAGTATTTCAAGCAAACCCAGTGCTTAGTAGCACAAACCAGCACCTAGCTAAGGGGAACCAGATCTGTTGAGGATAGAGTAATATACCAAGCCACTATTTTGATATTTTTCATTTATTGTTTCAGTGTTTGGTGATATGACAGCGGTCCTGAGCTGGCCAGCGCGTCAGAGCAGGGGCGTTACGCGCCTAAGTGGCCTTATAGTGTTGGGATCTCGAAGGAGAAGTCCAGTAAGGTCATGCAGGTACTGTCATCGTCATCAAACCACGGGTGAGTTGTTGATTTTCTTTTTATATAAATTTTAAGGGGGTTGTGGCGACATATCCTGGCTGATCCCTTTAGGAAGTATAAATGGGTCAATGAAAGTTTTTATGCTTCGGCACAAAATCTTTCATTGAGGGGGTTTTGTAATGGTACAATTATGGTACATTCTTTAATTAACAAAAAACATGGTATAAAAGACCATAAGTATTGTATTCCTTCATTTTGTTAACCATTTGGTCATAATAAATTAAACCTTTAATAATCCCTGTAAAGCTACAGTGAGTGGACTATATAAATATTTTGTGAACGCAGAAATGAATTGCCAGGATTCTAACTGTTTCATAGTAAAAAACATGAAACACAGCAAAAAACCGTATGTCGCATACTGAGATAAGGCGACGATCCTTGATGATGCCAGCGATGAAGAATGTGTTGTTGAAACTGTAAACAGACGAACAAAGCCGGGTGACGTAGTTTTCGCCCCACCTACGATATATGGAACAAAGACTCTTGGTCATTTCATCAGGAAGCGTGATCGCAACCGGCCGGCAAACCGTTCACTGAGTGTGAATTTTAACTTTTACACCACTAAAAGTGGTTAATTAACTAGATCAAAATATCTGAAATGTTGGGGCGGTAAAGTACTTGGACAGGTGTCATCGGCCGATGGGTCGTTAATCACGTAGTGCGTATAGAATCTGTCCGAGGCGTTTTCGTGGGCAGACACGATGGTGTGAGCTTTTAGAACGATGTAAAATTACAGATTGTGCACGAAGAATACGACCCTAGAAGTGCGGTGAGGCCTATCCAACAATTTGGTGAGAACGTTCCAACATCATTTCTATTTTTCACATAGATCAACATAATTCAAAATAATGACCAAGGCAAAAGTCACTCACTGTTAAAATGAAACTAAGTCTTTAAAATATTAAAAAATGAGCTCATTAAATAAATCAATTGTACCAGAGAGTGAGAGAGAGTGTGAGAGAGAGAGAGTGTTTTAATTTTTCTAAGTGTTGGGTTGTGCGAAGTATTAATCTATGTTAAATAATCATTTATCTATTACATATATCTTTTGAAATATATTAAATAATCTATTATATATGTCTCATATTTATTGTGTATTTTGGAGGGTAATTTTGTTTTGAAAACGTCCATGGCGTAATATGTGGGGTCGAGTCATTTTTTCAATATGTATTGAGATTCAAGTTTAAAAATAAAAGTAACTTATATATGTTAACTCGTGTACAATTATTTCAGGTAGTATGTTTCACAAATCGGGTTCGTGTTGCCCGAATCCTGGCCCGAAAAGTAAATTTGTGTGATGTTGCCCAATCTTACAACATGGCTTCCGGTTTCAAAAGTGATATTCATTTACTAGTATATACAATAATATTGCAACTAATAAAACGATAAAACCAATTAGTTACACCCCCTTGGGGGTAATTGTGTATAAAAAAAAAAATTTTTTTTTTCAGTTGTTAAATAAGTTACAGGTGTAAAACTAGGTGAAAAGATGACAATTGACGACCTTCAAATGAAGGCATAAAAATATTATGGAATTTCAATTAGGGATAGCCTACACAGCACTTTTTGTAAAACCTAGTACCCAATTCCCCCCTTTTACCCTAGGGGTTCTAAATTACAATGAAAAAAGGTGAATTTAATATAGTATTTACAAATATGTATTACCAAATACTTCTTAAGGACTCCTTTTGTCTCACCAGTAATGCATATCTATTACTAGACAATATTAACAAAGGATGCAGAAAAAATGTGAATTATGGTTGTTCAAAGACAAACGCACAAGCGCGTCTCACCCCACCAAGCAGTCTACAGGCATACTCAAAAGTCTGTCATTTGCATGTATGTTCCCAGCTGTGAATGTCATGAGTGTCGATTTGTGTTACAAGTATAGGCTAATATTTGTGCGTGTTCGTGTTACAGAGTTTGTCATTTTAATTTATGTTTATTAACTATGAGTATTGTGAGAGTCAATTTGCATTAGTAATATTAATATTTGTGCGTATATTTCATGAATAAATTTGTGAACCCGACAGTATTTAAACTCGAACTTTTTATGCAATGTAATTTCCAGACTTTTAACACCACACTCAATATATAAATTTAAAACAGCGTAGAGCTGACAATACAGAGTTAAATAACAGTTTATAATCAACTCCTAAATTAAAGTTCAGTAACTCCAGAAATAGAAGATGAGAAGTAAGAAGGAAAGGCCTACAATTGTATTAGCTACCTACTTGTAATAACAAAATCTTTCTCTTTCTCTACCAGCTAACTTTTTATGTTGTAATATGAACAAATCATGATGAAAAGTCACAAACTTTTTAAATGAATGAAGAGTATAGAAAAATTAAACATTGCATTGCCTTATTGATACACTAAGCCACAAACTGAAGTACAAATGATTCATTTATGTTGATGAACAACGGAAACATGACTAGTTATGTTTTACAGTTCAATATGGTTCAATTATTGAAATTGAGCAGTTATTGCTTACATATTACTTACCGCTTTGTTTATGGACATAATTAAATTTTTTGTTTGAAATGCTGTAAAATAACAATTTTGATGCCATAAAGGTTAAGTATTATAATCTCTAACTTTAATTTTTGGACAAGTAAATTTTGAAGTCTCGTATGAGTTTTAAGTTGATTGTACAAATGTCAACCAGCGTAGGGGAACCTACTGTATCCCCACACAACTCATAGTGCAGTGCTGCTACGCTTCCCCTCTTCAGATAAAATGTTAATGTAGACGTGCAGTACTTCTGAAACAGCAACTTCCCTCTCAGAAGTTGACTCACATTTTTCTCCACATATTAAATTATGTGAACTTTGTAACCTGCGAGTGCGAACTTCATTACCTTCAGTTCAGTGTAATTATTGTAGGGTCAAATTGTTATTGTCAAAAAGGCAATTTTCTACTTAACTTTCAATTTTTCATTGTAACTAAAACGCTCACTAAGCAGGTGTGAACTGATAAATTAAAGCTCTATCTCACCTATTGGTACACATTGACTTAAAGTGTGAATTTATGCCTGTACAGTAAACATGAATAGCCCTGGATGACAGTCAGTGTATGACCTTGTATAAATTAAACTCGTTTATCACAGCTGTTCAAGGGCTGGCCAGCAGGAAAAGTTGAAGCACACTGTTGTGTGTCTGCTTTCCTTATATGGCTAGTATGCTCCCTGAGCTGCAGAACTTGCTCACTATTTGCAATGAACTACATTTATTATTGGATAAATTTTGATATTGGAGCATTTTTCAAGTATCCTGATTAGTCTACTATTTTTGTTTGTTTAGTAAAGTGACAACTGATGAGTAATCTATATATATATATATATAAAACTCAGTCTTAGGATTTGATTGTATTGAATACAAATCCACACTGTTGTACTGACTCCGACCAATATTTGCAAAGGTAACCTTTGACACAAGGTAAAAAACACCGTTTAACTTGAAATTTGATATTCCGCCCCATTCACACAATTTAGGCACTTTTAATTATGTGTCATGGGGGTTGCCTACAAGTAACCTTGAACCTTTCTTGCTTCTGAATCTCTATATACGTCTCTTTGTTCCTCTCTCCTACCACCATCCTATGCCAAGCACACTTGCCCTCTACCTCCATCCGCTACCACTCCGTCCGTTCTCCACACTCCTTCACCAAGTGGAGGGGTATATAAGGCGCAGCAATCACCCGCATTGATCAATTTTTCTTTGACTTTAAAGACACGTAAACAGTACATGAGAATTACACCTTCACAGAGTTTTTACCATTTGTTTCTCTATTGAGTTGTTCATTCATAATCATATCAGTTACATTTATTCGGTCGAGTATATTCAGCATTCCGTTATTCATTTTCCTTAACTCCACTCCTTTTAAATTTCACCTTCAAATAACTTTACAGTCCCGTTTGTTTTCCTGACTCTTCACTTCATATCAAACTGACCCTCCTTGAAAGTTACAGTTAACAATACTCTTTTAAAAAAAAAACCTCACCTTCAAATAGCTTTACAGTTCCGTTTGTTTTCCTTATTCTTCACATCATTTTAAATCAACCCTCCTTTGAAGTACAAGTACTTTATCACCTTACTTTGCGGAATGCCTCCAAAAAAATGACAAAGCACTGGGCAGGTCCATCCAAGTCCTTAGCAAGCAAGGTTATTGTGAGCAGCTGAGACACCCTAGGAATGTGAGTTCCAGCATAACCAACAACGAAGAAGGCAGGCAGAGATTAGGACTGCGGAAACACATGAGGAGCATGGGGAACACGCAGACCGACAATGTCTGAGGCAGGCTGATTTAAGGGCAGCAAAAACACCTGAGGAGCACGGGGAGCTGAAACGCATGAGGCAGGCTGAATTAAGGGATGTGGAATTACCTGAACGACATGAATATCGGCTTGAAAATGACCGCATACGGCATGCTCAAGTCAGACAAGTGAGCAGACGAGGTAATTTGATTTTAGAGGCTTTTCAGTATGATCCAAATTTTGAGTATTCGTCACATCCAAAAGTTACAATTGGGAAAATGGTTGTGATATGCGAATTCTGTCAAGCAAACAAATTTTAAACCCAATTGCCTGGGATGTGCTGCTCTAATGGAAAAGTAATTTTACAACCACTGAATCAGCCACCAGAGCCACTTCGTTTGTTAATGTCAGGAACAACTTCAGAATCCAAGCATTCTCTCCCAAATATTCGGAGATATCCGAAGTTTTTACAAATCTATTTCATAGGAGACGATCAAGCCCAAGCAATCAATGCTGTGAAGCCATCCCTGATATAAGAAAGGATATTGTTTTAAATCTCCAAAGGCTGTTGCACCAACATAATAATTTAGTACAAGTGTTCAAAACAGCTTTGGAGAGAATATGGACTGAAGAGTACAAAATTGTTATACGAGCTGACAGAATCCCATATAGACATAGACAATAAAAATTATTATTAAAATATGTATTAAAAGTCAAATATTCGCGTGCGATGCCGCATGTAGCAGCTAGTTACACAATAAACACTAAAAATTACATACAATCGGATTTGTGTTCAATTCCCTTTAGGCTGGATTCAAAAACTTTTTGGTCCCATTTTTGGGCCATGTAGTCAAAAAATTTGTAATTTCCGAAACTGTACACTATACTCAGATATTGGAAATTCTCTTTCATCTGCACACTCATTGAGCCCTACCATCCCAAAATTTTGAAATTTTAAAAATGTAATACTACATTCTGATTTTAGTTAAAATTTCCTTTAATTTGATATGCATCATGAATTTTTGCAATTTTATCAAAATTTGTATCAATTGTTTGGGCCCTGATGTCACAACAGTTTGAAATCATAAAGCTCCATCACTTCGTCAATTCACTACTGTTTCTAACTTCATGAGTGGAAGGAAAAGAAGTGCATTACAAACACTGAGAAATTAAAATATTTTAAAAGTAGTGAAGGAAAGTGGAAATAAGAAGCGAACAGACATTGGCAAAGAGTTAGGGATTGCTCCACTGATGTTAAATTCAATTGTGGGTAAAGCAACTGATCTTGAAGAAAGTGCTCATGTACTTGGTGTTTCTAGTAATAAGCAGACATGTACTAAAGGTGGAAAATATAAATGCTTGGAAGACTGTCTGTTATAGTTGTTCCAGCAGCACAGGGAAGGAATTCCTATTAGCGGGCCTGTGATTTGCGAAAAAGCAATGACCTGGCAGCCAGGTTCGGTGTTTGATGATTTTCATATGTGACCAGCTAGCTACATAAATTTAAGATAAGGCATGGCATTGGCAGCAAAAGCGTGTGCAGTGAGAGTAAGAGTGTAGACATTAATACAGTGCGTGAATGGAAAGAAACCTGTTGAGGGAACTAACATCTCAATATGCTCCCAAAGATCTGTTCAGTGCCGCTGAAACTAGCTTTTTTTTTTACTTCCTGATTGCACAGTGGCATTCAAAGGGGACAACTGTCATGGTGGGAAGTGAAGTAAACAACGTGTAACAGTTTGTTATGTGCAAACAGCGACGGAAGTGAAAAAAATTCCCTTAACTGTAGAGAAATGTGTGAGGCCACAGTGTTTCAAAATGTTTAATGCTCCCTATGAAATATGCTGACAACAAAGTCATGGATCATGCCAAAGTGTTTGAAGACTGTCTGCAAAGTGCCGATGTAAAAATGAGCACAAAAGATAAAAAATTCCTTTTGTTTGTGGACAGATGCACAGCATACCCTCCTAATACATTACACCTACGAACATGAGAGTGAAATTTTTTCTGTAAATTGCACAAATGAACCGGGTTTTGCAAATGCAGAAATCCACATGTAAAATTACTTCTAGGCATAGGCCTACATACAAATAATATTACAGTACAGTACACTATTTTGTATGTAATCTTTCATCAGAAATAAAGGTTCCACAATTACTTTTTTGTATTGCCCCTCACATTACATTATTAATGAAAATGTTCATTAAATGAAATAAAAGTACACTTATACAAACACAATCGATTTTGAGACTTCGACAAAATGTGGAAGATAATACAGCGGTTGAAAATAAGAAATGCTGTACTGTGGTTGAATTAATTTTGTTTATTACTACCACTCTGCTATGTAGCTAACTGTACATGCATTTTCTGGGGGGTTTTAAACATTTTAAATCCTAATTTGTATACAATTAGATCCTTACTACTGATCAATACCCAACGTGCATCTAAATTCAGTACCTACTTTACTTCAATTTACATTATGTATCCTGTAGTATTGTATCTAATATAGAGGAGCCATAATTCAAAAAATGGTAAGAATCTGTTATATAATTAAAACTTTATAACTTATATATAACTAGAAAGAAATTCACAAGTGTGTCGTTTTCATATTACTTTGTTAGTCTATGTACACTCCTAAAAACCATTAACTCTAAAATATTTAAATTTATTATCTCAGATCACTGAATTCTAAAATACACAAGTTCTATTATGTGCTAACATAAAAAGAAAAAAGATATGCTAATCTGTATTTTGAAACACGATATTGCTTCTTAAGTATCTTCTTTTTTTTTACTGATAACCACACTACCAGTGACTGACTGCTTATGTGAAGACCTACAATTCCAATTTTATACTATACTTTTTCCAAATGTCACATGAAGCTATGGGTGAAATAGGGAAATACATTGTTCTTATGGAGATACTGTTTGCCTATATACTAGCTAACTTGCAAACTTTGCAATTGAGAAGTTAACTTCAAAATAATCATAAAACACTGTCAATGCTTTATAGATAATGTTACTTTATGTCTGTTTTTGCTACATGAATATGTTATTATAGCTTTACTCTATCCATACAGTGGCATACGCAGAAATCAATATGGGGGGGGGGCCTGAACCTTAGCAGTCCATACAGTTATATACCACTCTTCTACAACTTATAGTATAAGGTAGAGTACATATGCCAGTTAATGGTTACAATTTATTAGTAGGTTTTCAGTAGGTTTCACATTTTCTTTATTAAAAATGTATTATTCGTGATTGAGGGGCTTATCCAATAAAAAAAAAATCCAAAAATATCGTATAAATGTAAAATGTTTTAAAAATATTTTTTTGTTTTCATTATTACAGCAGCATTATTCAAGATATGAAATTAGAAAAATTAAAATTATCATTTGATTTATCGACTGATATCTGCAAAAAGTACTGAAATTAACTAAAGTATTAAATAATATTTTTATGAAAAAGGTTTATGTACGTATTTAAGTTCCATAAAAATATTATTTAATACTTAAGTAAAAATTCTTAGGGTTCACTGGTAGTAGTGGCCGGGCCGGTGGTGTGCCGTCAAATGAGAGCGCAATAGAAAGAAAACAGGTAGCTTACTGAACGTTACACTCAGCGTAATACACCGCTTGGTGAACTATAAATTATAACTGAAGTAATAGTTGTTATTATAAACTACTTATTTTGTTAGTATTTATATCCCCGTCCAAATCGGCCGAAATATGCAATTTTGTAATTTTAAATGAGAGACTAAGTAAATTAAGGGGGAGCATATTACATTTTTACGGTTTGGGGGGGTCTTGAGCCCCCTGAGCTCCTCCCTGTGTACGCCACTGCTATCATATATACAATTTTAATAAAATTAAAATGCACATATTTAGTGAGCTACTTTCTGAACAAAGACTTAACATCTTAGATATCCTGTTACGATACAATATTCTTACCAATGTCCTTAAATTCAAGTTTTGTTTGTGTATCACTATAACCAAGGAGAGCTGTGTCATTACTCTGGTCATATATCTTCATTCCAAGACTACCATTCCAGTAATCCAAAGTTCTCTTCAAATTGGAACTTGATAATGTCACTTTCTGTACTGGATCTGGTAAAAATATTAAAGTAGTTACTATCACATCGATTATAGAGACAAGATGATACCATTACCATATTTTAATTGCTAATGGTATCATTTAATTACACACAGCAACAAACACATGCACTGCAATAAGTGTACATACGTTGAAGAAATTTTGTAATATTCATTATATTCAAAAAGAAAAAGGTTTTTCGTTGCATACTAGAAAATCAACTTACATCTAACATTTATAGTGCACATCCTTTACTCAGTCTGTCTACTGTATATGTCAATCTATGCTTTCATACATACCAAATGAATCAGTGTATTTGATTTAGTCTACAAAAATAAGAAAATTATATTTTTACTTGCTTCCAGAGTTTATATGTATAATTATTGACACTTATTTTGGTTTTTACAACAAGAGTTACAAATATCAAATGAAACCTATAAAAAAAATCCATTGAAATCTTTCTCTAACATATACTTCAAAATCAGAGAACTCCCAATATGGTCAGTTTTGAAATTACATTATTTTTTATGTATTTTTAATAGACAGGACTTCAGGAATACCAAAGTATCTCAAATATAAACACAGACAGCCCACCCCACAAAATAAAATGTATGGCCTGTTATTTGTCTACACTGGACAAATGACATGTTAGCTAAGTCCATGTACAACACATTGGGGGGGGGGAGAGAGAGAGAGAGAGAGAGAGAGAGAGAGAGAGAGAGAGAGAGAGAGAGAGAGAGAGAGAGAGAGAGAGAGAGAGAGAGAGAGCAGGTGATTTGACTGTAAGACTGTGATAAAGCTCCTACCATATCAAATATGGTTATTGTTTAAAATGGTTTTGTACAGATACAGTAATATGCCTTCACATATACCAAATGCATCAGTGTATTTTATTTATTTTACAAAAACAAGAAAATTATACTTTTAACTTATTCTCTAAACACAAGCATGTGACATTAAAAGAAAAACTGACATTACCAAAGATAGTAAAAAAGTCTGATTGTACAAGATGAAGCAAAGAATTTGATAAACTTTCAAAGAATTTTAAAGACTAAAAGTAAATTTTAGAAAAATTGGAAGGAAAATGTAAATCAATAAAACAAAAGGAAAGTTTCAAAAACAGAAGGATTGATAATCGATATGTAATACCAGTTTAAAGTATAATATAATTTACTGTTATAAAATATAATACATATTTAATTTGACAATCAAATAAAACTTGAGTAAATTTTTAATGTGTTCTCCCCCTCTACCCATCCACCCAACTTTCCTAAAAGTAAACGCTTCTGGATACCAGACAAGTTTCCTTTTCCTAATACTGTTCATTACAGAGAGATTAAACTGTAGCCTATATTAAATTTACTGAGAGCTGAGATTAGATGTATAAGTTACCGGCCAAACCCGATTTCAGAACAAACTATTTCACTTTAAAATTAAGATGGAACTCTCAGGAAAAACTGATATTTCCTAGTCTGAAACAGTTTGGCCTATAGTCGCCCTTTACTGAATAGGACATACTGGTTGAGCCTAGTTGAAAGCATTTTGAGCCTACTCTGATGGCATTTTGAACTACAAAGTACTGTACACCTATAAGTTTCTTTCTGCACAGACATCCGTTTGTTGAACAGTTTTTGCTACAGCTGCATGTGACAAAACCTTGTCCCGTTCCAACGGAGTGTTCAATGGCCTCAGTTCTCAATGATATTTTACAATCCTTATTAACTTTCTCCTTGTGTAGAAATTTTTGAGTGCAGATATGGAACTCAGTTCTGAAAACTCAAAACAATAAAATAAAATAGCAACAAACATTTAATACCAGGCAGTTAGGCCACTGTCGATTGCTGTTGTAATTTCCTCTAGACGTTTCGGCCACGCCTTCGGAGGGCATCATCAACAGAATTAAGAATAATAACGTTCGACACAGATGGCGGGGACCGAACACTACCTCTCTTGTGGACGAGGGAAAGAAGCAATGGTCAGAGGTAGTTAAACAATCGGATGTCTGTGCAGAAAGAAGTCTATACTTTGTAATTCACAATGACATCAGAGTTCACGGTGTAACAACAAATAAATAAATAAAAATGAGAGGCATTATAAACAAATAAAAAAAGCTCGAAATTTATTTTATTTTTCTTGCATTTAAACATTTAACCTAGGAAATCAGTTTATCCTTTCGTTATCACTTTCAACTAGGCTCAACCAGTATGTCCTAATCAAAAAAGAGTGACTATAGGCCAAACTGGTTCACACTAAGAAATATCAGTTTATCCTGGGAGTTCTGTCTTAATTTTAGGATAAACTAGTTCAGACTCGGCCAAACCGGTTTATCCTATCGCATTTTGGATAAACTAATTTGGCCTAGGAATAACTAGTTTGTCCTGAAATCGGGGTTCTCCAGTAACATATTTATGTATACCATATTTCATATACAAACAAAATTGGTACTGACTGGTTGAAGTTAATGTGAAATAATATCAGTGAAAGCTATATAAGACCAAGACATATATTACACCATAAGAACGCAGAAATTCTAAATTAATATAGAATATTGAACTTTCACTTGTGAAACTTACTTGTTTTCTCCCGTACGCGTTTCGGCGTAATGTACACCTTCATCAGCGGATTGAGACCGACTGCCAGTAACTCGTAACGGTTTTATTTGGTAGGTTGAGTGGGGGTGGTGTGTGGTGGAAGGGGATTGGCGCGGGGATCTGAATTATTGTTTGTTTTATGTATAATTGTGTCAAAAAGTGTGTGTGATTTATAGTGTAATTGGTCGTTAAGTATGCTGTTTGGTTGTGTTGTGTAGTGTTTGTATATTTCATATTGTTCTGATGAAGGCACACATCATGCCGAAACGCGTACAGGAGAAAACAAGTAGGTTTCACAAGTGAAAGTTCAATATTCTATATTAATTTAGTACTGTGAAAAAAGAAGAACTATCAAAACAACTATAAATTGTAAATTTTGTTACTGCACAAAATTATTATTAAATATTTATTCCTAATAGTTATGTCACTGAAAATTGAAAAACATTTACTTCAAGTTACAGATGTGCTTACAATGCAGTTAAAACCTATTTTATCTCTAACAACGAAATAGCAGCAGATAAGCATAGACTATCAGAATTATATTAATATATTCAAAATGTTATGACTGCTTCTTAGTTATTAGCATTTTCTCATGCGACTAATTTCAACTCTTGGTAAATGGAGTATATGTGATTTATACATTTTTACCGTAATTCACATAATGTGTTTCATTAACTAAATAAAGTAAAAGATGTACGCGTACCTGACTTGATGTTACTAAGAAATCAACATATTTACACTTACATATGATATAAATCACACCACATGACTTATCTCTTGTTGCAAAATATACATATTATACCAGAAGTATATCTTTATGTTATAATCCTATGATGATTAACCACTAAACTGGTAGTAAAGCTGTAATACTAATGCCTTTAGGCTATGGCCACACTTGTTTCTTTCATAGACTGAAAATATGGAATTGTAAGTCACTAGCCAAGTGCAGAACAATTCCACGCCAAAGAAGGAGGAAGGCACATCTTCAAGGCCACCTGCTGGAGAATTTGCAAAGGCCCATATGTTGGCAAGATTTTATGCTGATTATGTGACCACAATTGCAGGAAAACATGCTGCTGTATTATGCTCTTACATATTAAACAGTAAACTGTAAGCAAATTTATTTTGCAGTTCTGTATACAGTGTCTTTAATGTATTACATTAAAATATAAGTTGTTTGACTGTTCTAAAACAAGATTACAAGTTTTATATCTGTTAGCTGAAAATAGAATTTTTGAACATGAACTAGTTTTGGAAGTTCCAAAATACAGTTTTTATGACAAACAGATCACAAATTTAAAAAACATGAAATGAATGAGTTTATATATATTAACTAGCAAAATACCCGTGCTTCGCTATGGAGTTTCACGTTGTACGTAATTGTACAATTATTGCTCGCTTAATAGTATAGGGTTAGATAGATTGTACAAATTCTCAACTCTTAGTTTGTCTATTTACATTCATAGCAACAGCTATTTATTATTTATTTCGAGAAAATCGTTAGAGCCGTTTCCGAGAAATAAAGGACATACACTTATTAATTAATTGAACTTCAAAATTTTCTCGACTATAAGAACCTGCAAACAACGAAGTTTTTTTCAATTTAAAACAATGATTAAAAACTCAGACTAAATGTATTCGGGGTTTCCAGTAAACTGAGATGTCAACCATTTCATTTACCAAGTATGCAATTCCCACGATAAATTTCAGTATTTGGTTTTTTGCCCCTTAGGAGTGAAAGTTTTTAAAACCGTTTCTTAGTGAGCACCTAAGAACTATGATGAACCTATGTTCAAAGTTTCATTGATATCCATTCAGTGGTTTCAGAGATATCGTGATCAGTGAGTCAGTCAGTGGTATTTGGCTTATATAGATGTAGATAAGATCTAGCCGATTTACCCAGCGTTGCTCGGGTTCATAATTTATTCATAGGCTCATAGGCACCTATTCTTGTTCTAACGTTATATTACTTGTATACTGTATAATCTTCCTTATATTGTTACGTTCGCATTCTCACTGGAGGAATACTCTGTAGCGCACCTGTTTAAGAACATGTCATAAACTGTATTCTTATATCTGGAGAAGAATTCTGTTGCGCGTGATGCTCCTGCTCAATTTCTAACTCTGGGAGAGGGCGAACAGCTAAATTAGTTTTCAATAAAATGTCTACAGTACTTGCACGCGCTGCGTATTTAACTGTCGTTTTATAATTCATTGTGTTAATGTTGAAATAAGGCATTTGTTAAATTAGTGTCTCCTAAACTTATTCTAACAATACAATACCTCTACAGATTACAGCTTATCAATTTTTAAATTCAAACTGAAGCAAGTGCATTTATATTGTCTGAACACTATGATCTGAATACATTCGCTATCAAAACTTTGTTTTTTATACTCGCTTATAACTTACTTCAATCTTAACTTATCCACTTTTAAATTCAAACTGAAACAACTCTGAATTCACACACTATTAAGAAGTTTCTTCAGATGCGTACACCACCTTTGATATCATAACCTATATCTTTATTTATAAGAACCGTGGACTCTGGCCCCGCCGTCTTTCGCGGGATCCGACCTAAGACTTCCTGGGTTCCGTGGATGAACTCCGGGGAAGGCCCGTCGGACGACTCCCGTGCTATTTCCTACGCGGGAGACTTCCACCGATTCTATGGTAACCAGAATCTATTCTATTGGGTTGCCATAGTAACCAGATCTAATAGTTTTTCTAAGACCCAAAGGACCCCCCAGAGGATCGTATCGAAAAAAACACCTGTCCTACGTTGGTTCTCCCATTGCGTAAAATATTTGTGCCAAGTTTGGTTGAAATCGGTCCAGTGGTTTAGAAGGAGATGTGGAAGACCCCAAAGGACCCCCCAAAGGATCGTATCGAAACAACACTTGTCCTATGTTGGTTCTCCCGTTGCGTAAAATATTTGTGCCAAGTTTGGTTGAAATCGGTCCAGTGGTTTAGGAGGAGATGTGGAAGACCCCAAAGAACCCCCAAAAGAACCCCATTGAAAAAACACCTATCCTATGTTGGTTCTCCCGTTGCGTAAAATATTTGTGCCAAGTTTGGTTGAAATCGGTCCAGTGTTTTAGGAGGAGATGTGGAAGACCCCAAAGAACCCCCCCAAAGGACCCCATCGAAGAAAACACCTATCCTATGTTGGTTCTCCCGCTGCGTAAAATATTTGTGCCAAGTTTGGTTGAAATCTGTCAAGTGGTTTAGGAGGAGATGTGGAAGACCCCAAAGAACCCCCAATGGACCACATCGAAAAAACACCTATCCTATGTTGGTTCTCCCGTTGCGTAAAATATTTGTGCCAAGTTTGGTTGAAATCGGTCCAGTGGTTTAGGAGGAGATGTGGAACATACATACATAGATACATACATACAATGGGGGGGGGGGTTTGCCCCTTAGGAGTGAAAGTTTTTAAAACCGTTTCTTAGTGAGCACCTAAGACCTATGATGAAGCTATGTTCAAAGTTTCATTGATATCCATTCAGTGGTTTCAGAGATATCATGATCAGTGAGTCAGTCAGGGGTATTTGGCTTATATAGTATAGATAAGATCTAGCCGATTTACCCAGCGTTGCTTGGGTTCATAATTTATTCATAGGCTCATAGGCACCTATTCTTGTTCTAACGTTATATTACTTGTATACTGTATAATCTTCCTTATATTGTTACGTTCGCATTCTCACTGGAGGAATACTCTGTAGCGCACCTGTTTAAGAACATGTCATAAACTGTATTCTTATAGCTGGAGAAGAATTCTGTTGCGCGTGATGCTCCTGCTCGATTTCTAACTTTGGGAGAGGGCGAACGGCTAAATTAGTTTTCAATAAAATGTCTACAATACTTGCACGCACTGCGTATTTATCTGTCGTTTTATAATTCATTGTGTTAATGTTGAAATAAGGCATTTGTTAAATTAGTGTCTCCTAAACTTATTCTAACAATACAATACCTCTATATATTTCAGCTTAACAATTTTTAAATTAAAACGTAAGCAAGTGCATTTATATTGTCTGAACACTATGATCTGAATACATTCGCTATCAAAACTTTGTTTTTTATACTCGCTTATAACTTACTTCGATCTTAACTTATCCACTTTTAAATTCAAACTGAAACAACTCTGAATTCACACACTATTAAGAAGTTTCTTAAGATGCATACACCACCTTTGATATCATAACCTATATCTTTATTTATAAGAACCGTGGACTCTGGCCCCGCCGTCTTTCGCGGGATCCGACCTAAGACTCCCTGGGTTCCGTGGATGAACTCCGGGGAAGGCCCGTCGGACGACTCCTGCGCTATTTCCTACACGGGAGACTTCCACCGATGCTATGATAACCAGAATCTATTCTATTGGGTTGCCATAGTAACCAGATCTAATAGTTTTTTTAAGATCCAAAGGACCCCCCAGAGGATCGTATCGAAAAAAAACACCTGTCCTACGTTGGTTCTCCCGTTGCGTAAAGTATTTGTGCCAAGTTTGGTTGAAGTCGGTCCAGTGGTTTAGGAGGAGATGTGGAAGACCCCAAAGAACCCTCCAAAGGACCCCATCGAAGAAAACACCTATCCTGTTGGTTCTCCCGCTGCGTAAAATATTTGTGCCAAGTTTGGTTGAAATCGGTCCAGTGGTTTAGGAGGAGATGTGGAAGACCCCAAAGAACCCCCCAAAAGAGAGAGAGAGAGAGAGAGACATGTTTTTATGAGAGATTTCATCTGTAATGTCATAGCGAGATATAACACCTACTAAACCAATATTTTAGAAACTTGTAATTGAACAATGAATATTTCAATACTTTTCTTTGAGTGACACTGGTAAAAACATGTCTTCTGATTTTCCCATACTGTTTATGTTCACAACAGAAAACTATCTTTCTTTAGACATTAGTACTATTATTTTATGTTAAAAAAATTTTCATACAGACATAACAATATGCCTTTATCTGTTTCCTAATACTGCTATACCTCCACTATAATTGATATGTTTACGTGTGTGTAGATAGCAGTGTTAATTTTTAAGTTCAATTAGAAAAATTCCAGTTTTATACTCTTAGTAGACTGTTCAAGCTGTCAGATAAAACAATTGCCAATTCATTGTGGTTAGATAAGTACAATCAAGAAAAACCAATTTCATTTAACAGGAGAAAATGCTTCAAGTTTTTGCATGACTGAACACAATAAAGTAATCTTTTATAAAATGACATCTTTAATAGTCAGTGTCAATTAATTACATATATAAACGACTCTTTATTTCCTAATAATAATATCTTTCTTTGCTCAAGTTAATCTTCTATTATCTGTATACACTAAGTTGGCGTCTGGGCCGGCGACTACCTGGGGCTGGTAGTCGCCGGCCCAGACTCCAACTTAGTGTATACAGATAATAATAATGTACTAAAATTTGAACACATTATTTCAGAAGATAAGCATAAGCAACCATCGCAGCCACAAAACATTAACTCATACGATTTAAATAATATGTCTATTTCATTATATTTAGATTGAGCTGTATCATATTAACTATCTTGTTCATGTTGACCTTAAGTGAAAAAGAAATTTTGGAGGGGTGGGAGGAAACAAAAATGACTTTTATGGTAGCAGGGGGGGAGACACTGAATATTATGTTACCGTTAAGGCTATACTAAAACACACACACACACACACACACACTTATGATGTAGTGATGCTTTGCCAACCAGTGTACTTCTATATACTATTACACGATAAGACAGTAATAAAGTGTATATATTAAATTTTATAGTGGCTGTATAGTTTCACATTATAATAAACTGCTACTCTCAAGCCTGATATGAGCAGTGGTGGATCCAGCATTTCAAAGGTGGGTCGAGGACGGGCCAGACTGACATCTGAACAGGCCACACTGAAAACATATTCTGTATGGAAACGAGTTCATAAATCAAATTAAAAGCTACGCCATACTGTACCTATTCACAGTATGTACATGTTTACTCCAGTATATTATTTCCAAGCACTTACATTTTTTAGTCTTGTCTTCTTCTCTACTTTAAAGTATGAAAATAACCAGTGAAAATATCAGAGAAGTACAAATGCATGATATTAAAACATATTCTATTTACACACATGTTAAAAAAAAGAACAGTTTTATTAAAACATGGTAATTATACTATCTATGAAGGCTGACAACAAAAGAAACTACTTAGGTTATGTTTTTGCCTGAAATTACCTTTTGCAGGTCAGGTACAATCGACTTTCAATTGCTATTATTTCAAGACAGGCTGTTGAGCCTTTCATCGTACACTGTGTTCCTTAAGTAGCTTTATGAACTTGAAGAAACACTTCTCACATGACTGAAAATGACTTCTCACAGTATGCAGTTTACACAGGAATAGTACTGTTTACTTGTACCAACTTTTACACTTGCTTAAAGTAGCTAAAGAAGAGGAAATAAATTTTGAGTTACTATTCTACTTTTCTTGTCATCCTTACAAAGGGTACCCCTGGTTAAGAGGGGCAAAATGCCCCTTAAAACCAAACAGTGGCGAATATAGAATATATTTTGGGGGGGGGGCAAGATTAATGTAAGGTTAGGTTAAGTAATTTTAAGTAGACACCCCATGATACTTTATATCAGTTTTGCTGCTCATATTCAGAGGGTAATTTGCACTGAATGTCCCTTTTACTTTACCGAGATCACGCTTCTTTATTGTTGACATTAAATCATAAAAAATATATCTATTTTTAAACAAACCAAATGATGAAAAGATCTGTTACATATTTCAAACATTGGTCAAGATTTTAACAATGTCTCATCTGTAAACACTTATCCGAACTAAAAGAGTGAAATATGCGATTGTGATTATCGTGTTTGGAGGGGTTCTAGCTATAAATATTGTTTTGTTCTGTCATGTATGTATAAATTGCCAAGACGCCTATTTTTTTCTTTTTGTGTATACACGCATATGTGTGTTTTATCAACTATCATTCAAAAGACTGTTTTGAGTATTGTTTTGGAGAGACCTTAAAAGAAGGTTTAATAAAGTGACTGTTTGACAATGCAACAAAATTTGTTTTATTAATCGTTTATCCAACTGACAATAAAAAGAATACATAAAAGAAAACATAAAAAGGAACTCCACTTTTTATATAGACCAATGGTTACGAAACAAAGTCCAGGTTTCTTGGTACACTTGCAAACTTATCAAGAACTTTATCGTCACTAACTATAATGTCTCTGTGGATAGAAAGTAAAGCAAGCCCGTTAAGCCTACTTTCAGATGTGCTGTTCCTTAGGTAAGTCTTCAGTCTTCTCAGGCTGGAGAAAGTTCTCTCTACGGTTGCGACAGAAACAGGAAGAACTGCGAGTAATTTCAGAAGGGTATAAATGTTGGGGAAGAAAGTCTTGTCACATTTCTCTAGAGAACTTATAGCCGTTTTTGGAAGATTTGAAGGATTTTCCTGACTCCACTTTTCTTTCCACAACATAAACTCACTTTGCACAATCTCTTTATGTGACAAATCTTCTTCGTAGAAACCAAAGCAGCCTCCAATGAACCGAAATCTGTTATGATACACAATTGTGGAAGGATGTTTTGTAAGGATGCAACTGTTTCCTTGTGAGATTCAAAGCGTTCTTTCAGTGAGTTGCAAAAATCGTCCAGGTATGGCACATAAACAGCTCGTCGATAGTATTCTTCTTCTGTGGTGTAAGGGACATTGCTACGTGCTGTTTGAAGGCGGAAAATTCTTGGAATCTCTTCCTTAATGTCAAGTTTGGCAGCGAATGACTTTACTTTATTATACAAGGCTTTAAATGAGTCATCAGCATTTGCCCTCTCCTTCGACAGAAGGTGTAAGACACTCGTAACGTTAGTCAAGGCCTGTGGAAGATCTATATTTTTGTTTTGAAGCTGCTCAGATAAGTTATGCGTGGTTGATAGCATCCGGCTCAAAATAAAAAGATTAATAAGAAATGCAAATTGACTAATAGCACTACTTAGAGTGTGAGCCTTAGAAGCTGAGTCACTTAATTCCTCTTCTTCTATTTTGCAAAGGGAGAGAAAGATAGGTTCCAAAATGTCTTTAAATAAAATTACTGAGTCGTGCCTTTCTACCCATCGGGTTTCGCACAGTGAAATAAGTTTCTTTTTCTTTTGTTCTGGACAACATTCAGAAATCATTGATTTCAATATTTCTGTTCTTTTGGCTGACATATGAAAGAATCCACAGACTTCTTTTATGACACCCATACAGTTTCTTATAGAAGGTATTCTGCTCGCATCTGACAAACACAAATTTAGAGTGTGTGAAGAACAATGTGTATACAGGGCCAACGGTAGCTTTTCTCTGATGGAAGCTTGTACTCCTCTGAATTGCCCACTCATCGTGGCAGCGCCATCGTACCCTTGGCCTCTCATTTTGTTTAGATCAAGCCCTAATGTTGACAAGGTCTCCAATATTGTGTTAGCCAAACCTGCTCCAGTGACGTCATAAACGGGGACAAATGTCAGAAAATCTTCTCTGATTTTGAAAGTTTGGTACTCTACGTAACGTACACAGAGAGAAAACTGTTCGATTTGGCTGATGTCAGTGGTTTCATCTGCTAAAACGGAATAAAAAACAGACTTTGTGACATTTTCTACAATTTTTGATTGTATTAAGTGACCGAATATGTTAATAAGTTCGTTTTGAATGAAAGAACTTGTGTACATCGTCTTCCCACCACTGGTCGTTAATTGGTCTTTAAGAATATTATCTCCACTATTGGCTCGGTATCTCAACAACGATCGAAAATTCCCATCATTTTGGTCCGGTTCTTCAGGGCTTATTCGTCCAGAGTCACGATGACCCCTTAGAGCTATTTGCTGCCTCCCGCAAAATCGTATTGTTTGTATTATAGGGATTAGCCGTTTTCTATTATTCTCAATATCCAGTCTTCTTAGGGCATTTACTTGATTGATAACATTTTCAGCCTTTTTCTTAACTATAGCTTTTGTGTTTTCAGCGATCAAAACATATTTCTTATGATAGGATAAGTTTTCATGTTTGCTAAACATTTCCCTGGCTTTTTTTAAATTGGTAAAAGCCTGAGTAACCAACGCCCCTGCTACTTGGTGATCTCCTTTCCCTACATTTTCGGTATGGGAAAATAACACGCAGTACTTGCAAAAAGATCCAGATTTTTCCTCTGAATAAGCTAACCACGTAAATTCTTCTAGCCACTTCATTTGAAAAGATCTAGTATGGTTTGAACTAGTAATGGAGAGAAATTTGTATCCAGGGAGGTTTCCAAACATTTTCTAATAAAAAATTTTTTTTTTCGTTTGTGAAAGACTGAACGGAATTGTTTTGACAATAGTTTCCAATATCATAGATATTTTTCCTTACTTGATTAGGCCTACTATCCTCCATAACCGGAACTACATTAATTGAGCTCGAAGTAGCGACATCACAAGAACCAATTCTACCAATGCAGCCGACTTCAGCATTGTCACCGTCAGGCCTATTTGCACTTTGTCCTTAAGTAACACTACCGACTTCAGGACTGTCACCAACAGGCTTATTGACACTTGGTTTTTTGGCGAAAAAGTTTTGAATAGAAGCTTGCCTCTTCATTACAATTGTGGTTCACTTACGGCCAACTTCAATATACTGATAAAGTACGTAAACATTAACACTTAAAACACCACCATACTTCAGTACAACAGATGTCGAACAAACGTAAACAACAAACAATGGCTGCCACTGAACTGTTCAGTTGTCCGCAAGCGCAGATGGCCGGGCGGGAGCCCGAGTCGGACCGAATCAACCTGAACTGGCACGAACTTCACACCACTACCACCCCACTCCCCTCACCAATACGGGGAATTATCACTGTCTGCCGCGGCGATGCCTTCGCCCATGATTCATTAAAATAATTCAGATTACGTTACTTATTTTTTTCTTTATATTCATTACTTCGGGGGGGGGGGGGGCCTTATATACGCCCCTGAAACCAATCATTTTTTTGACTATGTAGGTTTATTACAATTGTAAAAACATTACATTACACAAGGTTCTTAGGTTCCCATCTACCCCCTCTACAGAGAGAGGGTGAAAAAATTGACTTTTTTCAATCTTTACTTTTTTCCCAATTTTTATGAAACGTAAAGTTTCCAAAAAATTTGATCACATTTTTGGCATCAAAAACAATAAACTAAAAAATTACGGTCCCCATGGGATCATGGATTGTTTCTAAAAAAATTCGAAAATGTTAAAAAATGCTATATCTCAAGTCCCAAAAGAGCTACAGGCATATTTTTTGTTTTAAAAAGTGTACTTTAACAATCTTTGTATACTCAAATTTTTTCAGATTTTTTCGAGTGGTGGGCCAACCTCAAAAACACAAAAAAATACATTTTTCGGCTATTTTTAGGGGGTTTTGTTAGCCTGAAAGTAGCTAGTACTCTAAATAATATTAAAAATGTAAAATTATATTATTTTCTTTCATATATAATACAAGGTCATTTTTTTTAAATAAATAAATTGGAATTCATGAATTTTTGTTATTTTTAAGCTTATTTTTATATTTAAATGAGCTACAATTTAGTAATATTACTCTTATGTGTGCACACATATACATATACACACTGTGTGTGTGTGTGTGTGTGTGTGTGTGTTTATTTGACATTTGCAATTCTTATATTTAACTCATTTAAAGCTTGTTTTTTTGTATTAAATTAGAAAAGTATGCAACATACTTTAGTTTCAAATAAGGATTTTTTTTACGCCTAATAAAGAGATTTTTATTTACTCCGTACATTCTTAAATACATCAATTATTACTATAGCAACCATTTTACAGAAACAAGAATTTCATTTAACAACTCTGGTTGTACCACGGCTAGGCTAGATGGCACAACAGGTCATGGGCCTGATGCTTCAGAGAAGAAGAAGAAGAAGAAGAAGTAAATATTGTGATGAAGAATTAAGACGATATTTCTGAAAAATTAAAACTCCTTATTTATTTGTTGTTTACAAAAAAGACATAAAACTGTTTCAGGGTGTCCACAGAAATTCTGTTTTAATTTTCCCTGACTTTCCCTGACCTACTTACAGAAATTTCCCTGACTCACTAAAATGCATAGTACGTTAATTCTTTGAGCATTATATTTTACAAGGAAGAAAAAAGAAAACCCAGCCTCCACCTTCCCCATAGCTGGCCTAATTCTCTTTCCACTTTTTTTTCCTTCCTCTTTTATTTTATTTATTTTTTATTATTTATTTATTGAAAAATATAAATACATTGATGGCATTTTAAAAATAAATATTTCCATTATTACCTAAAGGTAATAAGGAAACCTAAAGGTAAAGGTTCTTGAGGAACGTAAGAATGAGAGTATTTTCACTAGAACTTAATAAAATAATATATGAACAAGATAAAATGGACTAATTAATAGAACAACTTACATGGTAACAAATAATTATAATAATCAGCTATAGCTTTCAAAATTGAAAATGAACCAGTCTGACAGGATGAGAATGAAAAAGAAAAATATGCACTCCTTCAAAATTTACTAGTGTGATCTCTTCATGTTCTCCAGCAGTTTTTTCTTTTTTCTTCCAACTCTTTCAACTGTAATTCAATTTTCCTTTCCTCTATTTTCTTTTTTTCCTCTTCTGACTGCATTTCTTTTTTCTTTTCCAAATATGATTGATATCTTCTTCTTGAAGATCTGACCGAGGTAAGCATACTTCTGTTGATAGTCACATTCCTCAAACCACCTAGATGCTTTATGCTATCACAAATAACTCTTTGGGACACAAGGGATTCTTCTAGAAGATTTTCAACTAGTAAATGCTTATTGACAGAAAAGCCAGATTCAACTGATGCATTACCATGGGATAAAATGAAACACAGCTTCATTACAGACCAGAGATCTTCATATTTCTTATCTTCTCCTAAAAGGCCGTAGTAAAATTCGTCCAATCCCATGTCATCAGATGTTTTGGAAATGAAATCGTTAGCTTCTTCAGTTAGCAAAGAAAACTGTCGTTTGGCCTTTTCAGCACTTTTATCACATATTCGTCTATGGCTGTGCAGGTTTTCTAGAACAACATCAATCCTTTTTATTGCCAAACTGGGTTTGAGCATTATCATTTTAGGGTCTAAGGCAGTGAGGCCTCGTGCTAAATGTGATTTCAAAGGACTTTTCTCTCTGAGTTTTTCTATCATGGTGGTAAGGAGATTTTTGAACTCATTTTTAAAAACAAGTTTCTTTTTTCTGAGCATTTAATTTGTTTCATTAAGCTTTCTGCAGCATAACCAACGTCCACCTTTTCTACTGAAACCAGATTGGCACTGTCTTGCAACTCCAAGTTCATTAATTTTTGAGTAGTACTTGCTTCAGCTATTTTTTCATATTTTACAAATCTCATCATTAGGTTTTTCATAAGTTGTTCAAGTGAAGTAAAGAGATAAGGGACCATAGGCTTCTGACTTTGGAACCTTCTCAGGAACGGCTCAACGTCTGACAATATGCTTCTGAAAGCACTTAGTTTTGCCTTAAAAAATGGATTTTTCATAGCTTCTCTAAGGTATTGCAGATTTTTGTTGTCTTTTTCGTTGTATACTTTTACAAATTTATCGACATGATCAAATATTTTGAGAGCTTGATCTACACAGCGACCATTTTCCAGCCATCTTACTGCTGTGAACTTAAAAGGGAAAGAGGTGCTGGTTGTAATATCTGAGTCTTTTGCTCGCCGAGCTGGGAGATCTTTTAAAAGACTGTAGAGAGATCTAAAAAAGTGAAAAAGTTCCCAACCAGTTTTGGAGATCCCAGTCTTCAGGGCTCCATTAACTGTATGCAAACTGCATATGCCAATATCAAGAAGGGACTTTCCCTCTGGATTTAAGACTTGCAAATGGCTCTCGAGTTTTTTCATAAAACTGAGGTTAACATTCGGCCCGTCCATTGAGATTTGCAAAATATTTCCTAAAGGTAAGGAGAGCCCTTGAATAAATCCATCTAACAAGTGATCTGCAGTTGCCCTGCCTAAAAATACACTATTCCAATATCGTGTTGAAACTTTCTGAAGGTTTACTTCCCAAAACCTTACACACAAGTCCATTTGTCCTCTTTGAACAAATTTGTTCAGAGATTCATCAAAACAAACAACATTTCATGTTATTTTGCAACATTTCTTGAAAATATGGGGCTAACCCATGATTTATTACATAGGAAGCCTTAGTCTTGCCCATAGAAAAGCTCCGAGCGATTTTACTGTCTGGAAACATATTTTTGAAGGCTGCAGAGGTTTCATCACAAGAGTTTAAGAGACATTTTCCCAGTGATGACGTGGAGAGCCCATATTGCTTCGGCTGACGTAACATCATCTTCATTCACACTGAAACTCTTTAAACTAGTTTGACTTGTTCCTGGCACTACTAATAATTCTTTTGTAGCTGAAGTTGAAGGTGTTGGCTGCACATCTTTTAATGGAGATGGAGTAGTAAAAAAAGAAATTGCCGGCTGGGAAGCCTTTGCTCTCATGTTTTTTACATGAGTTGGTCCCTTAGCATGAGAAACAATTGCTTGTTTCCCCATATTGCTTAGTTTAAAAGATTTGAGACACACTTGACAATAAGCCGAATTTGCATCACTAAACACCAAGTCCAACCAACCACTAAATTCCGGAAACACTTTACTGTCCAGCCAAAGTTTATTAAACAAACATTTCTTGTTAGCCATTGTAACGAGTTTAAGTCAGCAGCCTAAAAAAACTGAAAATAGAAAAAGAATTAGCTAAATCGGTTGAAAAAAGGACACAAGGGCACAACAAAAAATATATAATTGTTGTGCACTTCTTGTGAAAAATACCTGGAAAAAATGCTACAATAGTCTGGGTTACGGCAGACTAGAGCATTCAAAATTCCCCTCAAATCCATCACCGGGGAAGATTTCCCTGACTTTTCAGATTTTTCACGGGTTGCGGCAGACTAGAGTAAAAAATTACCCTCAAGTCTGTCATCGGGGAAGATTTCCCTGACTTTCCAGATTTTTTGTTTATTTCCCTGACTTTCCTTGACCAACTTTTTTTTCCCTGACTTTCCCCGACCAACTTTTTTTTCCCTGACTTTCCAGAATGTGGACACCCTGAAGTTTGTTTCTTACATATAATAAAGTAATTCATTTTTTAAGACATTCAAAAAGTATTATCCTATTAATTTTGAAAAAAATATTGGCAAAACTTTTAAGTTGACAGTTTGTATTCCAATAATGAGAATTACTCAGAACTACAATTGTAGAAAGTTAGATCTTTAAATAGTTTAAAAATGTAAGGCAGACTTATATTTATTACATTCAACAAAATAATCAATATTTAAAACTAATATTAAGTTGTAAAAAAGTTAATCTTCAGCACTATCTTCCTCAATAACTGGTTGCACTTCCTCAAAATGAAATAATTTTGTAAGAACTTCTGCAGGCCGTATAATTTTTGACAAATATCTGCCGTATGATAAGTAATAAATAACAGCAGCGATATGTGAACAACGTCCAATTGTTCTATTACCATTTGCACAGTTACAACAATAACGCTTGATTCCATCCATTTCACTACTATTTGGGTTATAATGTAAATAGCATTTATACGTTTTGCTGTTTATATGTCTTGACCTCACTTCAAATCGAACAATCTCTGGTTTAATTTTTAACGTACTCGCAGGGAATGAACCATTTTCATCTATAATTTCTGCTAAGTAAGATACAGATTGGGAAAGCTGATAAGATCCTGTGAAAAAAACTTTTAATTCGTCTAATGGCATTTCTGGGAAATCGAGCAATTCCTCTGAAGATAACAACCGAAACGGTGTTACTTTTCTATTCCAGTTATTATTTTCAACTTCTACAGCCAATGTATTTACATCATTTTTGGTAGCATTCATCCGACTGATAATTTCGTCAAATAGTCCTTTATCTGAATTTAATCGTTTTCCAAAACGATTTTGAAGGAAGCAGCCTATTCGACAGTATAAACCGGCATCAGGAAGAAGAGAATTATGCAACTGATGATGCAAAAGCTTATATTTCTGTCCAATTATTCCATTTACAGCCTCAATGACCCATCGAAGTTTTGTAACTAATCTGGATTCATTAGATTCTTTTGCTGTTAACTGATTACGTTTACCTTTCAAAGCAGGCATCAGTACAACAAAACCATTTAATCAGTACAACAAAACTCGTCTTAATTCTTCATCACAATATTTACTTCTTCTTCTTCTTCTCTGAAGCATCAGGCCCATGACCTGTTGTGCCATCTAGCCTAGCCATGGTACAACCAGAGTTGTTAAATGAAATTCTTGTTTCTGTAAAATGGTTGCTATAGTAATAATTGATGTATTTAAGAATGCGCGGAGTAAATAAAAATCTCTTTATTAAGCGTAAAAAAAATCCTTATTTGAAACTAAAGTATGTTGCATACTTTTCTAATTTAATACAAAAAAACAAGCTTTAAATGAGTTAAATATAAGAATTGCAAATGTCAAATAAACACACACACACACACACACACACACACACACACACACACACACACACACACACACACACACACACACACAGTGTATATGTATATGTGTGCACACATAAGAGTAATATTACTAAATTGTAGCTCATTTAAATATAAAAAGAAGCTTAAAAATAACAAAAATTCATGAATTCCAATTTATTTATTTAAAAAATGACCTTGTATTATATATTATGAAAGAAAATAATATAATTTTACATTTTTAATATTATTTAGAGTACTAACTACTTTCAGGCTAACAAAACCCCCTAAAAATAGCCGAAAAATGTATTTTTTTGTGTTTTTGAGGTTGGCCCACCACTCGAAAAAATCTGAAAAAATTTGAGTATACAAAGATTGTTAAAGTACACTTTTTAAAACAAAAAATATGCCTGTAGCTCTTTTGGGACTTGAGATATAGCATTTTTTAACTTTTTCGAATTTTTTTAGAAACAATCCATGATCCCATGGGGACCGTAATTTTTTAGTTTATTGTTTTTGATGCCAAAAATGTGATCAAATTTTTTGGAAACTTTACGTTTCATAAAAATTGGGAAAAAAATAAAGATTGAAAAAGTCAATTTTTCACCCTATCTCTGTAGAGGGGGTAGATGGGAACCCAAGAACCTTGTGTAATGTAATGTTTTTACAATTGTAATAAACCTACATAGTCAAAAAAATGATTGGTTTCAAGGGGCATTTTGCCCCTCTTAACCAGGGGTACCCTTTAATTCTTTAAATTTTAATTTAACATATTATATGAAACTGCTAACTGTTTTAATAAGCCTACATTTATAAAAGTACTGATTGGATCTAGGCAACTTCTAGCTTCAAAAATAGTCAAATTGACAGAGAAATGTCTCTGAAATCTTGTCTAATTAAGCTTAAAATTTTTGTATAAATTTTCGACCTGAAGTATGTAGTTACTTATTGTGAACAGTCCACACTTGTAAATCATATTAACAGACTACAGAGGACTTGGAAATGAGTTACTTTACCTTGTGCAGAAACGTCAGTTGGGGATGACGAGCACTTTCTTTTCAAGTTCAGCAGTTATATTTCAAACAGCTTTAAAATTCATATCTCTTTTAACCATCTGTTCAGATTAGCCTTAGCTAAGTTCATAGCATGGATTATATTGTAATTATATACCTGAAGATAACCAAATGATATATTACATATCTAACAACCCACAACAGTGAAACCTATGTAACAAACAAACAGTGTAAGGTCAATAAAACCAGTAATACAGCAGACCTGCTGCAACAGCCAGTGATTATTACCTGTGTGGAACTGATAGGTTTTAGGAGGAAAGTAAAAAATTTATAGAACCTACCTGGTTAAAAGAATTATTTTTTCTTTTAGCTTCCTTTGTTTGAAAATGCATATTGATTTGTACTAGTATTCTGAATTCTCTGAAGCCAGGATTTAGAGACAAGTAATCAGCTTTATACACGGTAATTTGATTTTTCCAATGAGAAAAAAAACAATATTTTAAAATACATTCTAATGGTTACTATTTTACTAAATTATACAGTATTTTTGGACTTGGTGTGTGTGTGTTTTGATTCTTATATTATGATATTAAATGTTCGAAGTAGCAGTGTTTTTATATGCTGGCATATAAAAAAAATCTGTTCCAATGTTGACAGGTTTGTTTCATTAAATCTTGTTTCACCAAACAATGTCATTTTATAAAGGATCTTTATTGTTTTGTGGGTTACTTATTTTGTGTATACTGTTATTATACATAGCTAATAAAGAAGTTATAAAACACGTAATAAAATAAAGAAGTTGTGTGTGTATAAAATCTACAGGCCTTGAAAACATTCTAAGATATTTACGGAACCAGAACTAAGAATCACCGACTTAAGCTTCCTGGTCCATGTCAGTTGGAAAAACAGAAAATTCCTTTCTATTTCTATGTTGCACAACAAATTTTGGAAACTCACAAATTAGCTATATATATTTTCATATTATGTTTTTGCACACAATGATATTTTGTAAATCAATTTTTTTGGAAAATGAATAGAATGAATCAAAACTAGCTACACTAAATTTATCCTTTTGGTTTTTTGTCGGTAGTTTATTTTTAAGTTACAGTTTTTATAAAAACAATGGTCTAAAATTCTGAATAATCAGCTCTATTCAACTGCATTTCCCATTTTTCTACCTTTATTGTGAATTGATTTTTTTTTTAAGCATAAGAAATTTGCATAACTACAGTAAACCCCGGTTAAAATGCTCCTGCCTTTAACATTATCCTGTATAATATGTGCTTTCTGTTCGGTTCCCGCATGTCTCATATGCAGAAATCTTTATAAAATACCCGTTTATAAAATTTCAAATCCCACATAATATGCTGTACCATTATAGTTTTTGATTAATTTTAATTAATATTTCAAACACAAAGGACAACTATGGCAGTCTTGGGCTCGCTTGAGTTGTCACCAACTCAGAAGCATTGATTTTTTAAGTTTATACCAGACAAATCATACATTTTGTAAAGCAAAAGAGAAAGTTTTGTGGTAAAAAAATTAAGCGAGGGAAGTATAATAGTGTTTGTTTCTGTAAAATTGGGTGGTTCTAAAAAACTGTTTTATGGAAAAATGGGTAACATCACAATACGCCAACTTCACCTTATGGACCAAGGGATATGTACTCAAGCAATTACGCAAACAAACTTAAGCACTTATTGCAAACGAATTTGTTTGGCAAGAAGTAAGTCAACACAAATGTAAATGAAATAAACAAGATTATTGAAAAATATACAATTTCAATTGCTTACATATTGTTTTCCAGAATGTTAATAATGCTAATCAACAATTGGAAATTATAGATACCTACATGAAAATACTGTTATGTGCCCATACTACTTGGTCCTGCTAAATACGCGGTTTTCACGTGGTCCTGTGAAGAGAATTTTAATGGGGTTTTACTATATACACACACTATTTTGCATTAACTATATAGCCACAGTAACCGTAACCAATCTTTCTTGTTTTCTGCACATAGTCATTTAGTTCAACATTCCTGGCGGGAAAATTACCATAAAAATTATTGGGTAATGTCAATATACACTGAATTTGGGTTAATTTTATGTGTTTTTAAGAATAAAAGGCAATTTTAGTATAATTTATTGCTGTGCTGATGTATGTGACAATGCAAATTTTCACAAAGTAGGCCTACCAGAACGCAAAAAGCAATTATTCCACAAATTTTGTGACTTCAAGTCAAAGATTTCAGTATTTGAATTAAACTTTAATATTTTAATGTGCAGCAATATATGCTGAATACAAAGATGTCTTTCACCTTGAAACATAACTCGCTGTAAACAAAGTGGAAACTTATACAGGCTAGTTACACACCACCACTAATTCTCCTTACAATCACTGAATTATTTGTTTATCTTCCACTGTGTACCAGTAAACTGAATCCTAAAAATAATTAATTTTTAAAAAGAGAGCACTACATAATCTTTTCATGATAATGAACACAATTCAAACGGACGTGCGGATTCATGGATCTTCAGTTTTCAAAAACAATAATACTAAGGCTTGCCAATAAGCTATGTTGCTCCCTATGGTGACATAAATTACATTCTTCTTTTGTGCCCAATTTGTTAAGTTATAAACCTATTTAGCATCATCCACTATTTTGAAGAATATGATTTTTTATTAACTACATTAAACTTTTAACAGTATACAATTTCTATCTACAATAAATTTCCCACTTTCTATATTGGTCAATATTGACATTACATTGTATGTATTGTAGTTGCTCCAATCGGGGGGGGGGCAGAGGGTGGGCCAAGAAAATTGTCTCCCCCTCCCACTGCCATGATTATACACAATCGCAAAAATTCATATATGGTATCAAATTAAAAAGAATTTTAACTAACATCTGAATGCTGTGTTAAGTTTTCAAAATTTCAAAATTTCCATGGCAAAAAAAAAGACAAAAAATTGGAACAAAATTGTGAAAATCCAGCAGGGTTGTAACGGGACAGAATTGGGTGATGGGTTTTAGTTCAATTGTAAATGCGACGCACAGGAGTTACCCACACAGGGCCTCAATTTTAACAATAGACTTTCCTTGTCGGGGCACCCAGTTGCACGTTTGGTCTGTCCGCCCCGCAATAAGCTACATTTCCAGGTGCTAAGGTATGTGCACAAGTGCGCGTATGCTTGCCCGCACAGATGAATCGGCACGTGCAAGGCTCGCCAGTCAGCCAGAGGGAATGTACAGGACCTTGTGGTCACTAATTACTGTGTCACGTGACGCCAGCTCGGCCTATCACAGGGCAAGTTGGTCAGCATGAGAACATTTTGGCCATCTTGAAAAGGACAGTCGGACTCTAAATTTGGAACCGCGCAGATACGTTAATGCGCGGTTCGCCTAAAAAACTGTACTCAACAATGTAAACCGACCGGCCGACCAGTAAATCCTGTGATTTAAGTCAATACAACGAGAAATCATGTCATAGTGATCAATCAGACGTAATCTGCAAGTACTAACAGTTTAAATTTATTTTCGGAGTGTTATAACTTAACTGGCTTTTCCACCACGTGGTTGGTGACAAATATAACTTAAACACGTTGACTACACAATTTGCACCACGTTTTAGGCGTCCAAATATAACTTACTCGTGACTAGCCCCACTTATTGGTGCGGAAAATATAACTTAAGTGGAATTGTGCTCCACGTTTGGATGCGCCAAATATAACTTTTACGTGTGTAATTTATTTATTAAGCCGCACGTTGGTTGTGTCAAATATAACTTTTAAAAGAGTTGCCCCCATGTGTTCGGGTGTCAATTATAACTTAAACAGAAGTCTCAATCCGTTTTTTTGGCGTTAAATTTGTAAGTAATTAAGTTTATATTATTTGATGTAATAATATTTATGTTTAAAATGTACAAGATGCTGGGCGCCAGAGATGTTATGTGATCTCAGGGGGTTTTTTGAATAAAAACTCTGCAGTTAAGATGCTAATAACTTTTAATTATTACTAATTTTTGTAAGACATATACACACAAAAAAAAATATATATATATATATTCATTTCATCTGATTGAGAAACATATCTCAATCTATTACTTCAAGAACTAATAATTCAATCATAAATCTAAGCACATAAAATACATAAATCAAGACTTCGTTATTACTTGTCTATCTTACTATAATTGTTGCATTTATGAGTTTCAAACTAGAAAAACATATATATATATACATATACATATATATATTTATTCAATGCCTTAATATTAACAAGATATTGACTTCTGACAACCATCAGATATATTTAATACAACTCTGAATTTGTCAATCCTAATTTACATTAATTAAATTGAGCGTTTCTGAAGTCATAAAGGGTAGAATAATATTACTAGCATCCAACTGCTCGTCGGTTCTTTTAGAATGAAACGGGATGTTTAGGGATATAGACGATACGACTACATAGAATATTAGGTTAATACATAAGTACAATGAAACTGTTACTTGTGTTCAGGATTATCCATTCCATCTGCCGACAATGCCTCGAGTGAACATATATCACAATTTCACTTCGCACCATACTTTGCTTTAATTCCATTCACAATTACTTTCATCGATTCTTTACACACATCGGAATTCCGATTAAATACTCCACTCGACTTTCGCGCACAAGACAAAATATACTGTGCTCGTAATTACTTTTAAGTTCACTGATTTAAATAAAACTGCTTCTTACTTGCTGTATGCACTAATTAAATGGTTCACTCGCAGTGAAGATTCCTCTCATGCTTGTCTTTGCTGTACAAATAATGACTGTCGCGTTCTTCGACTAACACGCACTCAAATACTTCAAGACTTATTAAAGTATTTGATAGTTTCTTTAATTCATAATGAGATTTTAAATAAACACGAATAGTTTTTCTGTACACTCCGATATATTACTTTACATGATGGTTAATCAAGCTAATATACTTTAACACTTTAAAACTTATTAAAAGCGAAGTTAAAATATACTAAGAGCGTCTTTAACACATACTAAGAGAAAAAGAAGACTCCCTTAGCTGTACACGGGGTATTATTTATAGGGCTCACTATTTCTCTTTTCCCACCTGTTCTACTCAAATTATTCCGATAGGCTCATGACCGATTTCCTTGCAGGGAACTTCAAATTCGTCCATTCAAGAACCGTAAAAAACTCGTGCTCTAAAGTCACGCTTCTTCTCATTGGTGTTTAGTCTGGGGTAGCGCAGGTGTTTTACCACGTGTTCAACTGCTACACCAAGCGATGCGACTTTCACCAGAGTTTCTCTTTTTTTATCGCCTGATCCACTGTTTTCCCAAGGTTGTTGTTCGTCAAAATCTAATGGGGCTCAACAGTTTTATGATTTTTCGCGAACAAAGCATTTCCTTCTTTATGACTTTAGAAAGCTGTTTATTGTACAATGCGCTTTTATTCTGTTGCCGCCAGACTCTCGCCAACTTACAATATTTCTGTGAGACGTTATTTTGCCTCAATCTTCTTATCAACACATTTAATTCGCTTAATAATAACTAAAAACATACGTTAAATGATTAATTACGTTAATTACATAATATAGGCTTAAGTGATCTACATTCACGTTATATTAAGTTAGGGAAATCGGGAGTTAACAGTGATGGTGTAACCACGTGGAGATGGCGATAAAAGGATGAGTACATAATATAAGCAATTGACCAGAGAAAAACATTTCAATTTTAAATGAATTAAATACCAAAACCAATTATGAAAATTCAAATATAAAGCGCTTTAAACGTGAAAGGATAAAATGTGAGTGTGTGTGTGAGTAAATACTGGGTTGCTTTAATTAATTAATAAAATAACTAATTTAATTTAATTATAAGAAGTAAGAGATAGACGTTTGTTGTTTTGGTCAATGGGGTTGTACCTCAGTATTTAATCTTGTTCATTTGAATGTAGAGAATAGAGAAGGAGGAAGCATGTCTTATTGAATCATAAAAAAGAGAATGATAAAAAGAATTAAATCAAGTTGAAATAATTAACTGTAAATGAGCGTAGTTATTACAATACATAACCCTAAATCATGCTTGTAGATCAAGAGTTCGTGTGCAGAACCCTGGCCGACACAAGGTAAGCGAAGATGAGTTTTTATTAATAATTATGTGGTAAGTAATTGTATTATTACATTTGGCACACCGAACGTGGACTGTTTTATAAAAGCTATTTTATATAAACCACACCTACAAGTGGATATAAGCGTGATTTGGGAGTACGTATAAATTACGTGAAGGTTATGTGATGGGTATACTATGGTTAAGTAATACGTATAAATTGTGTACATAAAATGATGTTAGGTTAAGGGAGTAGTAAAACAATAAAGTGTGAGTTTTGTTAGTATACGAAAATTCCATAAAATATGGAGAATAAAATAAATGAGTGACGTAATTGTCGGCGAGGAAGCCAAAAATAAATCAATGTGTGAAAGTAAAGAAAATGTGTCAACTGAGTCGGTTAATAGCAGCGACTCAGGAATTCAAACAAATGAAATGATAACAAGTGAAAGTAATTTTACCGAGTCAAAAATAATGAATGAAACTGAAATTCATTCAACACCTATTTCAGTTAATCAAAATAAGAATTCCGATGACGATGATATGTTAAAACGATTGTATAGTATGATGTGTAGCAATTTTAGTGAACTAAGAGGGGACATTAACAGTCGTTTTGATAGTAATGATGAAAAGTTTGATAATAAATTTGATAAAATAAGTAATGATATTAACGAACAAAGAATAAAATGTGAAAGTAGTTTCAATGAAATTAAGAATAATTTTGATAAAGAGTTTGATAAAATAAATAATCGTTTTGATACAAACGAAAGCAATTTTGATGAGATTAGAAATGAAATAAAACAACTTAATAAACGTTTTGATAAAACCGATGAAATATTTGAAACTAAATTTAACGATTTAGAACAAAGCATTGAGGATGGGAGTGTGGAGAATAAATACAGGTGAATGCAGTGTAAACAAAAATAACGAAGAAATAATTAACAAGGTAGGTGATAGTTATAAAAATAGGTTGACAGGTAGTAGTGATGAGAATATAGTTGTAGTTGAAAAGGTAAGTGGGAATAACAATGATATAATTAAAAATGTGGTGCTAGAGAGTAAGGTGGTTAATATTGAGAGTGATAATGAAGATTTTGTAGAAGTAGAGTGTGTGAAGAGAGGTTAGGTGGGCAAAGGGCAGATTTTCCCCGAGTATATTGTGAAATGGAATTTTCACAAGTGTTGTATGAGGACAAAGGTTCCTCCAGAAGTATGTGGAAGACAAGGTGTTTTCAGACAGTCCCCTAATTGTTTGTAAACCTAGAAAAGCCAGGAAGTAGTATAGTAAGTTTTTTGTGCCCTTTGCATGGAGTGAAGTAGGTCAGTGGTGTTGTGACAGGTATTGTGATGAAAGTGATTATGAGAGAGAGAGAATGATAGAGGTATTTAAGTTAAGTAGAAGTTATAAAGAGTTGATAGAGAGGTTAGAATTGGAGAAAATAGACGATATGAAATACTTACCGGTCATAGTAGGGGTTGATGATTATTTTGATGATACCACTGTAGATGATGAGCACTTACCTTGTATTGTCAAGGATATAGTAGACGAATATAATGATATAACTTATCTGATGTTAACCAAAAATACTAAGCGAGACTGGACTAAAATTACCAATGTAGACGGGTTTTATGAATTAATAGGGGCAATAATGTTGTCTAATACCATGTTGATATAATTAATGAAAATGGTCATTACAATAATAATTATAATGTAATAAGAGTAAGTAAAGATGAGAATTGTTATGTGAAAGTAAGACTAATTTACGATGATGGTGGTTAGACAAAAAGTCAATGAACATTTTATTATTTTAGTTCATGGTAATGACTTGGCTAGATTATGTAATGAGGTGTGGTAAACAATAAAATAATGACGAAAATTGTAGATAAATTTATAGGGAGATTAATGGTGTTTGTGTTGTAAAATGTATTTTATGTAAACTAGGTATGTATGCAGTAGTAATTGATTTTAATAATAATATTTTATCAAACTAAACAAATAACAGAAGTAATTAGGAAGTTTATAAAACAACTGAATTGTAATTGTTTTGGAAAAAGGTGATTAAACTAACTTGGTGTTTTAAAAAACTGATTGAGTTAAATAATTTGAGATGTTGTATAAATAGATTTTGATAATGAATTTAAATGATTTTATATAATTTGAACTTGATAATAAATAGTAAATGAATCAATGTAAAAGGTGTTCAGTTGTGGAGTCATATGGTTGTTATAATGTTTCAGAAGGTACATATGGTTGTACGTTATATTTGTGGTGAGAATTGTTTATAGTTTGAGTCTATGACAAGTGATGATGTGTTCATTTGATGGAGTGACAGACCATATGTAAGTATGGATTTGATAATGACTTTGAAGTAAAGTAAAAGAGTCTTGTGTAAAATGAATGTTAATAATAAATTTGAATTGTGAAGAATTTAATGGTACAACAAATGATAAATAATTAAAGGTTCAATTAAAATTAAAACTAAAATGTTTGTAAACTGTATTCTAATGCAAATGAGATGTTTATGTTAAATGGAATGTTTATGTTCTTTATGAATGTTTAGAAATAGTTAACTGTAAATGAGCGTAGTTATTACAATACATAACCCTAAATCACGCTTGTAGATCACGAGTTCGTGTGCAGAATCCTGGCTGACACAAGGTAAGCGAAGATGAGTTTTTATTAATAATTATGTGGTAAGTAATTGTACTATTACAGGGTGTCAGAAACTAAAAGAAATTGTAACCCAAACCTGAATGTTTTGAAATTTTAGTGTTTATTACAGTATTGTACACTCTACAACTGTTATACTGTATTACTAAAGATAAAGTAGAGTAAATGGGATTTCTGTTATTTTCCTCTAAATTCAAAAATTTTCTAATATCGAGAAATTTATGTAATAATAAGTGTACTTCATTCGAAATAGTGAGCGAGTTTTCAGCTCAGCAAACTTACTAGTATTTAAAATCTAACTACATAAGCACCATATATTAAAAAAAGCCAAAGAGAGTAGCAGCATAAGTTTAATTATCTTCTCACCTTCGGTAGTTGGTTGTGGTTCATCCAGAAGATAAAATTTATAACCTCCTGGTGCTTCAATTACATTCAGCCCACCTTCCTGTTTAAGTGGCCAACCAACTTTCTTTGCTCTTTCAATAGCTTCTCTTGAGCGAATAGTAATACCCTGATAGTCGTTACCTTGCTCATAGTTTGAAACATTGTAGTTGTAGGTTAATTCCACAACAAAGTGTGTATCTTCTGGACCATATCCCACCATAGTTTTACTCCATCTATTATCATAGGGACTGTAAAATAAAGTCAAATTTAAATATACTTACAGAAATTTAAAACCCAATGTACTTTTTATATGAAAAATAATGGATTTGCCCGGCTTCGGGATAATGATTATAAAAGGATTAAGTGAATAATTGAAACCTTGTTATGCCGAAAATATATTTTACTTGTTAAACATATTAACAATGTTTGTAAGTGAGGATCTTGTAAACAATAACAAAAAGTAACAAAAACTTCTCATATTACAATAATTAAATTATAGTAATTTTTTTAAATAATAGAATATTTTTTTAAATAATAGAAAGATAAAAAAATTAAGCTAATAAATTCAGCTAAATTTATCTCAAAAAGCTTTTACTGTAAAGCTTGACGGTACACTACGTTTTTTGTTTGTCCGTCCGGAGCACAGACAAATAAATTATCTGGCGTGCCAACTCTTGAGCAAACTATATATAATTGGCCATGCGAAAAACATGGACTTTCCAAGTAAATGCATGCCACACAAAGTGATTGCCCCTGTGCCTTGTTGATACTCATAGCGAATGCAAGCCGGATGGGAAACTGCAATCGTTTGAACTCAACAATATATTTGTCACTGGGTATCAACGGAATGTGAGGGATAAATACGTCTTCTCCTGCAGCATTCCCCGTGATGATCGTGGCTTCTATTACGTTGGGTAACAGATTCTTTACGATGAGTCTTCTTCCGTTGCACAGTTTTTGGCGGGTCAATGTTACGTAATAGAATGACAGGTATAACATTGCCAAACCCTGATCACATTTGATATTAAAAAGTATGTAAAAAATGCCAAGAAACAATATATCTTGATAGATAAATGATAACGAGAATGAAAGTAGTAAATATAATCAATAGTGAAGGAGGAAGAATACAACCAAAGGTGGTCACAAAACAAGAAAATACGAACTAGACTGACAGACAACTGACATTGACCCAACCCCAGAGATTGGCCAGATATCAACCAAAGTAAAGCGAGACAAGAAGACAGTGAAGAAAAAAGAAGAAAATAAAAAATTACATGGCCATAACAAGTAACTAACAAGATTGTTTTAAAAGAGCATAATTTTTTATTATTGTTAATAATTTATGTTTAAATTTTTATTAGTGGTAACTTGTAAATGACAGTATCTCAGCAATTGTTATACGTAAAAAAAAACCATGTGTAGATATGATTGTATGTATATCCTTATCTATAGGTGATGTGTCAGCTGTTATGTTTAAGGTTACACTCATACAGACAGGGAATAGAAATGTGTGCGTGGTTCAATCAGAGAACAAATTGTATATCTTACTATATACTTTGGAACTTTTACTAAGATTATATCAGCAGTGTGTATATTATTACAGTATTATGTGTTCGAAAGTATAAGATGTTGGAGAGTTTATTTATTCAATAACATTATTGCTGTTGCTACAGATGTAGTATGTTTCAATTAACACAATATATTTTAACATTATTGAATTGTTGTTATTATTACTAATTATGACATTTCAGACCAATTTTTATCACTTTAATGACAATATATACAAAGTTATGTTTTGTTTGAAAGATGTATTTACAATACCATGTTGTTTGCATATTATAAAATGATATGTGACAGTCTGAAGTTAACAAAAGAGACATGAACTCATTAGATACAAAAACTTTGTAATAATAGTGAGATCGTGAGAAATATATGGGTAATTAGAGATAGGTAGGGAGTGACAAAGTTGAACAGTGAAGTGATAAGTGTAATAAAATAAACAGCATATAATCTTAAGAAAAAAGAGTTAAACAAGTGTGACAAACCCAAAATATAAGCACATGTTAAATGAGCAACTAAGTTAAGTATATTAGACTGAAAAAACACAAAATAATTGTGAATGTAAAAAAAACAGAAAAAATATTATCTCAGTATAAAAATCACCAGGATGATTACTGTTATAAAAGAGATGGTGTAGGTATAGCACTCACCAAATTTGTTCATTTGTTAATTTAAAGAAAGAAGTTATTGGCTTAATGTTTAAGGCAATAATTACCAGAAGAAATAGTTTTACAGTAATATGTTAGTATGTTTTAAGTAAGTAAGGAATTTATAAAGAAAATAATAGCAATACCTTTATAAGAAATAATAGGCAAATTATATTAATTATGTGTAACGAAAGGGAACATGGCAGAATTATATTAAAACTTAGAAGTAAGTAAATTATGTATTAACATAGTATTATCAATTTTGGACTAAAACATTAATACATGACTTAGACCAATCTTGTAAGATATCAAACTAATCTTTGAAAGAAAATAGGAACATCTATGTAAAGATTACAACCATTGAAATTATCCCCAAGTAAATATAGCCATTATAAAATATTTATTCAAATTAAACAAAAATTCAAGGTTTGATAACAATGGGTTTATTTTGAGATCGACCAGGTAGAATAATTACGTTACCATGGAAACTGTGGAGTAACAAGCAAAAAATACCGTTAGATTTTTTACGGAATGTATGACGCTTTAATGAGATAGACGCTAATTTTCGAGTGACCAAAATTGTCCATTAAAACATAGAAAATATCAGAAAAAGTTATTACTAAGTGTATGCCAAGACATAAAATAAAGACTGGAGCCATATTATTGAAGTTGAGGCCAAATTAACGAAAAAAGAAAATAAATTACTACCGGTTAAACTGAAAAAGATGCCTGATGTCCTGAATCCAGCAAATTAAAGAAGATTATAGTATAACCCATGAATAACAGATCGTATGAATTCGCCATAACTACGGAAGTGATAAGTACCTCTTAAATTACCCGAAATATATAAATAAACTCACGTTAATTATCTCACTAAAGGTCGAAATCTCACTGAACTGAAATTCATTACTTTCAAAGATTAAAAAGAAATTTAAGTCACTGACAATTTATAAACTAACCAATATAAACTGTTGTTAATGATCCATAACTTGTAAACACTTTTACTACACTGCGCTAAACAAATTCTACATACACAATATGTTAGTTAAGTTTACTTGATGTAAAGGTGTGTATTTTTATTGTTTTTAAAATATTTGTAATCCTTTGAACGTAACCTCAAGAGCCTATGACAAACGACATTAATAATTTGTATACAATTTTTAACAGACGCCATCATTAAACGTCTGGTATCAATTCAAATATCGATTGTCAAACCCTGTAATTGTCTCATATAAATAACCGGAGCATTTGTATTAGAATAATTTGTATTAAATGAATAATAATCACTAATAAAAAATGTGTAAGTATTGAGTGTAACCACGGTGTTATAATTTCATTAGGAGGTGCACAATATTTTATGTACATTTTAGCAGATGACTAACGATTTACACAGCCCACGCATCGAACTGCTGTGTGCTACAGTGGGCCTAGCTGGCGGAAATATTTGAATTATTCCAACCGCCTGAGCTGCGCTGGTCATACGCTTTTGAATTTTATTTTAATTGTTTTAAGAAAACAATTTGGCGCCACCGGGACTTTCTCACCCCTAGTGAACATCAAGACCTGGTTATTCGTACGTTCGCAACGAACGAAATATACAGAAGTTGCACGCATTTGAACTACGGATCGAGAAGACACGTACACTCATTACACACAAATTATACATTATCCACATTTTGCAGAGTAAGACGGTAGCTGTACTAACGACAACAGTATAAATTGGCGCCCAACGTGGGGCTAAACGAGGCGGACGTCTCGTTATAGTATAAAGTAGCGCGCCAACTAGTGGAGCTAGAATAATAAAGAAATTATACAAATAAACCCTATAAATTCTAGCGGCGATTACGAAAGATTACAAAATGCACACCAGAGGAGTATCGAAAAAATTGGCAAAGGAGAAGGAGATGGAAGAAAACAGAGGGGAAGAAGAGGAAGGAACACCGATTGAAGAAGTGGAGACAGTAATAACCACAACAGAACCAAGCCAAGACGAAGAAATGGAAACACAGGCTGGAGATAGGGGGGAAGCCACAGGAGGAATGGATTTACAAAAATTGTGGGAATTGATTAACCAAAATTTTAAGAAACAGGAGGAGAAATTCGACGGCATGAAGAAAGAAACCAGTGACAATTTCAAACAGATCAATGAAAAAATAGTGAGTACTAGGGAAGAATTGAGGAAAACAGTCAACCAAAATAATGAAACACTACAACAACGATTGCTGGAGGAAATTCAGCAAAGAAACGAAGAATTAAAGGAAGAATTGAAGGAACAGCTGAAGATGGACCACGAGAAAAATAAAGAAGAAATGAAGCTGCAGATGGCACACCAATTAATGGAGTACCGAGAAGAAGCAAAACAGCAGGTTACGGAAATCAACGACAAATTAGAGGAAACGTTGGAGAAGCTAGAGAAGACCAACGAAAATGTTTCTGGAGTCCGCAAGGAAGTACTCGATAAAATGAACCGTCTCGAAGGAGAAAATAAGAGAAGAATTGAGGAAGGTCATGAAGAAACAGTCAGAAGATGTACCCAGATAGAGCAGGACATACACCAAGTCCGGGAGGAAAACCAGAAAGAGGTAGCAGCTGTACGAACAGACTTGGGAGAACGAATGGAAGGAGTTTACAGTAACTTAAATAAAGTAGATAGCAAAGTAAACAAAAACCAACAGAGGATTGACGAAATGCGCAGAATAGAAGAGTCATTACGGGAAGAAGTGGATGCCTGGCGTGACCGACCATGTAATAATAATCATGTCATGAACACAGATAACAGAGATACCATCAATTTCCGTAATTATAAAAGAAACCCTATTGAATTCTTGAAGAGGGTAGAAGAGTTAATCCTCAAGAATCGAGAGACTCGATGGACTACAATAAGAGGGATGTTGGACGAAATGTTCAAGGAGACATACGACAACTGGTGGACTGCCACTCGACCAGACATCCAAAACCTTCAAGACTTTAAGACTCAATTCAAGGCTAAATACTGGTCTGAGTCCACTCAGAATATGGTCCGCAATAACCTGAGCAATGGAAGGTATGAAAACCAGAATGGACAATCCCTTACCTCCTACTTCTTGGGAAAAATTTGCATGGCCAGGAATTTGGAGCCACGTATACCTGAAGAGTGTCTGGTAATACAATTATCTTACCACTACGACGACGCCATCCAAAAGGCACGGATGTACAGCCAGGTAAAGACCATCCAAGATATGGCCAGCTTACTAGAAAGCCATGAACATGAGTGGCAGTACAGGAAAAATAGAGGGTACAGCTTCAGAAATAATAGAACCAATGAGGGACAATTGTCACAGAATCAACAGGGAGATAATAAGCCACCGATAAATAACCCTAACAATTACCAAGAGAACACACGGGGCAATAACGCGCCCAGAAATTTTAACAGAAGTGGAAACCATAATAATAACAACTTTAGGAACAACCACAGGGGTAATTTCCCGTCGAATGGTTACAACAACAATTATCGCCCTGGAAACAACAGTAATCAGAACAATCATCCAGGATACCGGCCACAGGTAAATTACATAAGGGGGCAAAGACAAAGGAGCCCAAGAAGAAACTATCCCTCATCTAACTATCGGCGAACGTACTATAACCAGGTACCCGATACGAGAAGTTACCCATTCGAAGAAGATCACAGGCACAGCGTGGATAACCGGAATAATCAACAGGAGCCGAACGCTAACCAACCATCAAACACTACTGATGTTGGAGGCAATGAGGTCAACCCTCATTTAAACGCTTAAGGCCAGTGAAAACTGCGGACAGCCCATCACTGGACCAATCTCTGGGTGAATATAAGACAACACATGACAAGAAGATCACCATAATATGTACTAATTATTTGAAAAATATAAGGGACGATTTGATCGAAGAAAATGATAATATGATGCCCATTCGAAACAATGAAATAGTGTATGTGAGTGCCAAATAAATGGAATTCTATCAACCATAATGATCGATACAGGGTCTAATGTTTCCCTGATCGACCAAATAGAATTAAACAGACTGCAGCAGGGAAGTAGTGTACCCATATCAACCCTGCCCATAAACAATATAACTATCATTGGTGCTACCGGCCGACAAAACAAAACCGTCCGGAAACAAGTATCCTTGGAACTTAATAGCAAAGGTATAATAGTAACTATGCCATTTCTTGTTGCCAGCGGCCTACCTTTCTCATTACTTGTTGGATGTGATGTACTCAGACAACACTCTGCCATAATTAACCTGCGGCAGGGAGAAGTATCACTAACCACAGAACAAGGAATATGGTCAGCCGATATAGTGAATGGTGGCAACTTACCATTGATAACAAACCACTATAACATGATCCAAAGCAATTATTGCCGACAATCACCTGAAAGAATATTGACAGATTGGAAGAATGAAGAATTATGGTCAAGCAAGCTGGATGAGATCAGAAACTTCCAACGAGAAGAACAAGATCCACAGATTAGTGTGCAACAGTCAGAGGAACTTATAAGTATATACAACAAATATAAACACATTTTTTCTGACGCTCCAGGCAAAGTAAAGAATTATCAATGCCGAATACGATTTAAAGAACCCGTTGACTTCAAGAGAAAATCTTACCCCATTGCTTACTCACAAAGAAATGCAGTGAGGGCAGAAATCAATCAAATGATGGAAGACGATATCATTGAATTAAGTCAATCACCGTATACAAGTCCAATAGTGGCAATACCAAAAAAGGACGGAAAGGTGAGAATTTGCCTCGACGCCAGAGAAATTAATAAAATGATAGTGAACGATAGAACATCACCGGGTGAAATAGAAGAAATCGTTAAGAAGTTCCACGGAATAATATACATTAGCTCTTGGGATACGGTATGTGGCTACTGGCAGGTGGAGCTACATCCGAACAGTAGACAATACTTAGCATTCCTGTTCGATGGGAGGAACTATCAGTTCAAAAGACTGCCATTTGGACTGATAAATTCGGTCGCAGTATTTGTTAAATGTATGGACCAAATACTGGGACAAGATGTACTGAATTTTACCACCGTGTACGTAGATGATCTGTTAATAACATCATCAAATTGGCAAGAGCACTGTGCCAGAGTGGAAACCGTACTAAAAAGATTATCAGTTAATCACGTAACCCTTAAGCTGGACAAGTCAAAGTTTATAGCCCGAAAAATACAATTTCTAGGATTCAATCTAGCAGAGGAAGGCATATCTCCTTCGTCAGAAAAAGTTGAGGCGATACAACGATTCCCCACGCCAAAAAACAAAAAACAACTTCAGTCCTTCCTGGGAATTTGCAACTATTACCGCAAATTTCAAGATAATTATTCCAAACTAACAGCAAAATTCAAAAAACAATTATCAGTCAAGGACAAGTGGACTTGGGGGTCCGAACAAGATGAAGTATTTAACCAAATAAAAGAAAAGTTCTTGAACACCGTGATCTTACATCATCCAGACTTCAAAAAGCCATTCTTCATGAACTGTGATGCGAGTGATGTCAGTGTAGGTGCGGTATTATACCAAGAAGATGAGAATGGACAGCATATGGTTATTAGTTTTGCAAGCAGAATTTTAAATGGATGCGAACGAAATTATCACGTCACGGAGAAAGAACTACTTAGTGTCGTGTTCGCCTGCAACAAATTTAGGACTTATATTCTGGGATACGATATAACAGTGAGAAGTGACCATAGATCCATATCATTCCTTAAGCAGTGTAAACTCAGCCACGGAAGATTAACTCGATGGATATTGTTGCTACAGGAATATCACATAAACTGGGAGTACATCCCAGGGAAGCAAAGCGTAGCTGCGGACATCTTATCCCGTATAAACGTCCAGCAACAAACTTTCGAGGGGGAGAAAGAACAATTAGTTAAGGTGTATAACATTATTAAAAACAGAGTAGATCTAGAAAAAATAACCCAAGAAATAAGAAGATGTCAAACGGTGGATCCAAAAATAATGAGTATCCGGGAGAGAATGTTAAAAGATGAAGAAACCATTCTACAATATTATAAAATACATGACAACTTGCTATTTATTAAAAACAATCCTGCAATCGGAGAGTGGAAACTAGTAATACCATCTACAGTGGAGGAACAATTAATACTAGACTACCACATTAGATACGGCCATATGGGGGCTGTAAAAGTGATAAAAGCTTTACAGGAACAAGTTTACATTAAAAATATTTATCGAAAAGTAAACAAAATCATTCAAAAATGTGATATTTGCCAAAAAGTAAAATGCAATAATTCAAAAAAGGAAGGTATGATGATACCTATCACATCAAGTCAGAAATTAGAAAGGGTATTCCTTGATATATGTGGTCCGTTTCCTATCAGTGGAGGAAGACACAGATACAAATTTATAATCATTATGTTTGACCACTTCACCAAGTATACAAAGTTGTACTCCATTAACCGTGCAACAACAAAGAAAATAATTGAAATTATATTAACCAAATTTATACCAGAAGTGGGAAGACCGACGGCCGTTATAACAGATCATGGAACCCAATTTAAGGGAAATCTTTGGAAAAATAAGCTCTGTGAACATAATATTAAAACTTACAAAACATCCGTTTATCACCCAAGCAGCAACCCAGCTGAAAGGGTACTCAGAGAAGTGGGTCGTATACTGAGAACCTACTGCCACGATAAACAAAGAGAATGGCACAGTTATGTGAAATCCACTGAAGAATTTATAAACTTAGCTTACCACGACTTTACGGAAGCTACCCCATACACAATGATGTTTGAGCGGTCACCGCCTAGAGAGATAACCGATATGATCCAATTCCCCACCAACACCGAATATCAATTCGAGAAAAAAAGATTCTATAACAGAATAGCCGAAAAGGTAGAGCAACAAAAGAATAAATACGCTAAGAACCAGAAAAAGACTATTAAGTACGAGGTAGGAGAAAGGGTACTGTTAAAAAACAGAGAATTACCCAGCTCCGTAGAAGGCATCACTAGAAAGTTACTATTATTATACGTGGGACCATACACTATAACAAAAGACAAGGGCAATAACACTTACGAGATCACTCACCCCGTCACCAAGAAAATAAAGGGGGTATACAATCAAGCCTCAATTAAGAAATATTATGACAATCAACAATAACTGTAAAAAACAATTTAAAGTAAAAAACCAACAAAAATACTTTAAATAAAGAAAAAATAACGTGACAAACAAACAAGTCTGCCAATGTCATAAAGAAAATATCTCTAAAGAATGTCAAAATTCCAAAACATTCGTAAGTACAGCTTACACTAAGCATTAGAGAAACCATTATGATGAATAAAAAATTGTAAAAAATCAAAAAAGATATGTAAGAAAAGCTTACCCAAATATCTCAATAATATTTTAGAACAAGTAAAAATGGAGAGATAAAAGTCACAAGGCATTCAGATAAAGTAAGAGCAACCAATTTACTACAATATTTAAATAAAAATTAACAATAGAGGAGTGTAGTTACAAAACATTCCTCCAAAATAAGGTTAAATTACCATAATATTTAGCCAAAAAATGAGGCATAAAAAGCATAACATACTGTAAAGGAATAAGCTATAAAAAATTCCTAACTAGTAAGAAGCCATAACTTACTATGATATTTAAAAATTATGAAAAAAATATCAATCAAAATGATCAGCTTCCACAACTATTTATAAAGAGGGGAAGTAAAATTACCCAAACCAATGATCACAAAACAATATAAATGAAATAAACGTCCTAAGAGTTATAATGTGAAATGAGATGAAACAAAGAGTAATTAAAAATGAATAAAAATGTGAATTGTATCAATAAAAAACAATGCTTCAAATAGTATCTATAAAGAAAGATGAAACAATATATGACTCGAACTGAGCTATAATGAAGTATAAAAGTAAAAGATTCCCAACAAATATTATGATTATGATTATTATTATTATTATTTTGAGTCACGAGTTGACTATATTTAAGAATTATTAATTGAGATTGTCTGTGGCATGAACCAGCAATCATTTTACTGAGCAGGGATGATGTTCCCCTGATATCAGTATAAGAGTAGTTTTGATGAAAAATAAGATTTATAGGGAATAAGTTATAATAAAAATTCAATAAGCCAGTTCGCAATATGAGAAGATAATGAAGAAAAGACTTAGAAGAATGGAATTAAAGGATACAGAATTAATTATAAAAAATGAATGAGAAGCAGGAGAATTTGAAAAAAAATAAAAAATAAAAAATTTGATACGATACAATTGATAATTTCATCAAACTCAAATTCACGTTTTATAAAATGATCAATTTTGGTGGAAGGGCATTATATAACATTGCCAAACCCTGATCACATTTGATATTAAAAAGTATGTAAAAAATGCCAAGAAACAATATATCTTGATAGATAAATGATAACGAGAATGAAAGTAGTAAATATAATCAATAGTGAAGGAGGAAGAATACAACCAAAGGTGGTCACAAAACAAGAAAATACGAACTAGACTGACAGACAACTGACATTGACCCAACCCCAGAGATTGGCCAGATATCAACCAAAGTAAAGCGAGACAAGAAGACAGTGAAGAAAAAAGAAGAAAATAAAAAATTACATGGCCATAACAAGTAACTAACAAGATTGTTTTAAAAGAGCATAATTTTTTATTATTGTTAATAATTTATGTTTAAATTTTTATTAGTGGTAACTTGTAAATGACAGTATCTCAGCAATTGTTATACGTAAAAAAAAACCATGTGTAGATATGATTGTATGTATATCCTTATCTATAGGTGATGTGTCAGCTGTTATGTTTAAGGTTACACTCATACAGACAGGGAATAGAAATGTGTGCGTGGTTCAATCAGAGAACAAATTGTATATCTTACTATATACTTTGGAACTTTTACTAAGATTATATCAGCAGTGTGTATATTATTACAGTATTATGTGTTCGAAAGTATAAGATGTTGGAGAGTTTATTTATTCAATAACATTATTGCTGTTGCTACAGATGTAGTATGTTTCAATTAACACAATATATTTTAACATTATTGAATTGTTGTTATTATTACTAATTATGACATTTCAGACCAATTTTTATCACTTTAATGACAATATATACAAAGTTATGTTTTGTTTGAAAGATGTATTTACAATACCATGTTGTTTGCATATTATAAAATGATATGTGACAGTCTGAAGTTAACAAAAGAGACATGAACTCATTAGATACAAAAACTTTGTAATAATAGTGAGATCGTGAGAAATATATGGGTAATTAGAGATAGGTAGGGAGTGACAAAGTTGAACAGTGAAGTGATAAGTGTAATAAAATAAACAGCATATAATCTTAAGAAAAAAGAGTTAAACAAGTGTGACAAACCCAAAATATAAGCACATGTTAAATGAGCAACTAAGTTAAGTATATTAGACTGAAAAAACACAAAATAATTGTGAATGTAAAAAAAACAGAAAAAATATTATCTCAGTATAAAAATCACCAGGATGATTACTGTTATAAAAGAGATGGTGTAGGTATAGCACTCACCAAATTTGTTCATTTGTTAATTTAAAGAAAGAAGTTATTGGCTTAATGTTTAAGGCAATAATTACCAGAAGAAATAGTTTTACAGTAATATGTTAGTATGTTTTAAGTAAGTAAGGAATTTATAAAGAAAATAATAGCAATACCTTTATAAGAAATAATAGGCAAATTATATTAATTATGTGTAACGAAAGGGAACATGGCAGAATTATATTAAAACTTAGAAGTAAGTAAATTATGTATTAACATAGTATTATCAATTTTGGACTAAAACATTAATACATGACTTAGACCAATCTTGTAAGATATCAAACTAATCTTTGAAAGAAAATAGGAACATCTATGTAAAGATTACAACCATTGAAATTATCCCCAAGTAAATATAGCCATTATAAAATATTTATTCAAATTAAACAAAAATTCAAGGTTTGATAACAATGGGTTTATTTTGAGATCGACCAGGTAGAATAATTACGTTACCATGGAAACTGTGGAGTAACAAGCAAAAAATACCGTTAGATTTTTTACGGAATGTATGACGCTTTAATGAGATAGACGCTAATTTTCGAGTGACCAAAATTGTCCATTAAAACATAGAAAATATCAGAAAAAGTTATTACTAAGTGTATGCCAAGACATAAAATAAAGACTGGAGCCATATTATTGAAGTTGAGGCCAAATTAACGAAAAAAGAAAATAAATTACTACCGGTTAAACTGAAAAAGATGCCTGATGTCCTGAATCCAGCAAATTAAAGAAGATTATAGTATAACCCATGAATAACAGATCGTATGAATTCGCCATAACTACGGAAGTGATAAGTACCTCTTAAATTACCCGAAATATATAAATAAACTCACGTTAATTATCTCACTAAAGGTCGAAATCTCACTGAACTGAAATTCATTACTTTCAAAGATTAAAAAGAAATTTAAGTCACTGACAATTTATAAACTAACCAATATAAACTGTTGTTAATGATCCATAACTTGTAAACACTTTTACTACACTGCGCTAAACAAATTCTACATACACAATATGTTAGTTAAGTTTACTTGATGTAAAGGTGTGTATTTTTATTGTTTTTAAAATATTTGTAATCCTTTGAACGTAACCTCAAGAGCCTATGACAAACGACATTAATAATTTGTATACAATTTTTAACAGACGCCATCATTAAACGTCTGGTATCAATTCAAATATCGATTGTCAAACCCTGTAATTGTCTCATATAAATAACCGGAGCATTTGTATTAGAATAATTTGTATTAAATGAATAATAATCACTAATAAAAAATGTGTAAGTATTGAGTGTAACCACGGTGTTATAATTTCATTAGGAGGTGCACAATATTTTATGTACATTTTAGCAGATGACTAACGATTTACACAGCCCACGCATCGAACTGCTGTGTGCTACAGTGGGCCTAGCTGGCGGAAATATTTGAATTATTCCAACCGCCTGAGCTGCGCTGGTCATACGCTTTTGAATTTTATTTTAATTGTTTTAAGAAAACAATTTGGTGCCACTGGGACTTTCTCACCCCTAGTGAACATCAAGACCTGGTTATTCGTACGTTCGCAACGAACGAAATATACAGAAGTTGCACGCATTTGAACTACGGATCGAGAAGACACGTACACTCATTACACACAAATTATACATTATCCACATTTTGCAGAGTAAGACGGTAGCTGTACTAACGACAACAGTATACAGGGGATCCTTTTTTAAAGTCAACTTGTGTGGCGGCATTCCCGGGGGGGTTCCACAGAATTTAAAAACTCCGTAGGGTTATAAAAAGCTTGTTCACTATCCGTTACTGTATCAATGGATGAATAGGTAGTAGAGTTGGCGGGAAGCATATCCTGTATGAGATCATTAACATATTTAACGCTGTCGTTTTTGGGAGCTAAAATGGCCCTTTCGCACAGCCATCGGTGCGATTTGTAATTTTCATGTATATCCAGAAACACTTTAGTTATAAGATTGTTGAGTGAAGAGACCATGTTGCAGAAATTTGAGGGAAACAAAATTAGACCAGTAGTGGGTCTACAGGAAATTCTCCATTGCCAAGTATTGCGAGACAGCAGATGAAATGGTGACTCACACTCACAACGGGGTAATGAACAAAACAGTTGTGCACCAAAATTCAACTTTGATTGTTAATAACTTCGGAATTAAGAACGCTATCAGAGCCGGGCAAATTGCATTTTGTAGCAAATTTTATGGCTTTCAGAAAATTACTTTCCACTTTGGTTGATTTCCTCATCGTTTTTGAGATATTCACAAAAAACCACAAACCTGCTCGTTAAAATTCTGCTTAAGGGGGTGGAAAAAGGGTGGGGGTAGTTTTTCAAAATAAACTGTAGATAAGAACTTTCCTCTTGTTTTGAACTGTTAGTGTGCAAAATTTCATGATGATCGGAATAAAACTGTAGATCTGTATAAAATACAAACAGACAAACCCTTCTTTATATATATAGACTAGGGGAATACCCGTGCTTCGCTACGGAGTTTCACATTGTACGTAATGAAAATGTTAGTTTAATTAATAAAGTTCAATTAAAGTAGGTTTCTTAAAAATAAATAGCTGTTGCCCACGACTTCGTTCGCGTGGTCTTCAGTTTAATGCGATAATATATTTATAACAGAATCTATTCTATTGGGTTGCCATAGTAACCAAATCTAATAGTTTGGGGGACCCCCCAGAGGATCGTATCGAAAAAACACCTGTCCTATGTTGGTTCTCCCGTTGCGTAAAATATTTGTGCCAAGTTTGGTTGAAATCGGTCTAATAGTTTAGGAAGAGATGTGCAAGACCCCAAAGGACCCCCCAAAGGATTGTATCGAAAAAAACACTTGTCCTATGTTGGTTCAGTGGTTTAGGAGGAGATGTGGAAGACCCCAAAGGACCCCATCGAAAAAACACCTATCCTATGTTGGTTCTCCCGTTGCGTAAAATATTTGTGCCAAGTTTGGTTGAAATCGGTCCAGTGGTTTAGGAGAAGATGTGGAAGACCCCAAAGGACCCCATCGAAAAAACACCTATCCTATGTTGGTTCTCCCTTTGCGTAAAATATTTGTGCCAAGTTTGGTTGAAATCGGTCCAGTGGTTTAGGAGAAGATGTGGAAGACCCCAAAGAACCCCCAAAAGGACCCCATCAAAAAAACACCTATCCTATGTTGGTTCTCCCTTTGCGTAAAATATTTGTGCCAAGTTTGGTTGAAATCGGTACAGTGGTTTAGAAGATGTGGAAGACCCCAAAGAACCCCCAAAAGGACCCCATTGAAAAAACACCTATCCTATGTTGGTTCTCCCTTTGCGTAAAATATTTGTGCCAAGTTTGGTTGAAATCGGTACAGTGGTTTAGGAGAAGATGTGGAAGACCCCAAAGAACCCCCAAAAGGACCCCATCGAAAAAACACCTATCCTATGTTGGTTCTCCCTTTGCGTAAAATATTTGTGCCAAGTTTGGTTGAAATCGGTACAGTGGTTTAGGAGGAGATGTGGAAGACCCCAAAGAACCCCCCAAAGGACCCCATCGAAAAAACACCACTAATTCAGAAACCTTCGCGGGCGTGCGCACAACAACTCACCGAAGTTTCATTGCAATCCGATGAATGGTATAGGAACGCATACGGGACAAACAAAGAAACATTCATTTTTATATATAATTTCCTGGAACCCGATCGCAGCGCCACCTACCGGGTCCAATTGTGAATCTAAACCATCCAGGGACCCACTCAAACACACACACAAAATTTCATCAAAATCGGTCCAGCCGTCTAGGAGGAGTTCAGTGACATACACACGCACACACGAAATATATATATAAAGATAGAAGATAGAAAAACATTAAATTCACTTGTAATTCTTTATTTCAAGTGCACACATCCATGCACACGAATTCTGCTAATAAAAACACGTGTACTTCAGATTTGAATAAAAATAAATCAAACAAGATATCTAAGTATGGTTTTTAGAGTTAAATTTTAATAAGTTTCAATCTGACTGCCAGTATAAAGCTGACTGGAATTTAATAAAAATTATCAGAAAACAACATAATTTTTGTTAGAAATAGTAAATATAGTATGGATTCAGTCTCAGTTATCCAACTCTATCAGGAGAGAGACCCCATTAGATAAGCTGGAATGAATATTACACATTTGTGAAAAGAATAACAGTAGGAGTGATGGGAAATCACTAAAGTGACACAAAAATACAATAAATAAAAGTGTACTATATAAACTATTTAAAAAACAAAACAACCCTTACAAAAACTAACCATGATAAAGTAAATCCTGTAGAGTATAAAATAAAATGACTAAAAAAGAAAATTTATAAATAAAACTAGGAAAACTATTTATAAATGTAAATATAATTATTTATGAAATAGTTAAAAATACAAATTTAAAAAAAAAATAAAAAGGACGTTTCACATTAATTAATTATTTTTGTTTCTTTTGTGTTTATTTTTTTGTTTTTTACAAACAAATCGGTGATGTTTGGTTCTCCTGGACAATGCGATTCCTGGCCACAATTTTAACCCGTCACCAAAATGTTAGATCCTGTTGCCTCTGGCTGTTGCTCCATACAGGTGATTGTCGTCTAGTAGGATTTAGTGCTTCCCCACTATTGTTTATCTTATTAGCAGGGAGTTCCTCCTCTTCCTCCTTTTCAGCCTGGCTATTATCAGCTGATTCAGACATCTCTTTTATTATGTCACCGTCAGTCTCTTTCTAGGCATTCTTATAGTTCTTCCTGTGTTGTGTCTTGGCAGCCTGGTAGTTTTTATTAAATAGAGGACTAGTTTTTTTCCTCTTTGTCTCTTTTTCCTTTAACTTCAACTGGCATATCAGCATAGAGAAGATGATGCCATAATGATGTGATGTGATGGTTGAAATGCTAACTTCTTCCCATGATTGTGCGCCCTGTAGATCGCCTCCTTTACTGTCACATTATTAATTAGTTCAATAACTGTTAATTTTTCTTCCATAAAGTAAAGCAAATAGAAAAAGAGTTTTTAGTAATAGTTTTTCCTGATAGATAATAGTACATTTTGGTTCTTTGGTTGGAACAAAGATGTGATATTTGCAGGCTAAAATATTGATCTGATTTCTCCTCCCTTATTTCTTCTTCATCTAGATGTCCTCCAACATCATCATGAATTAGAAGAGCTTTTACCAAAAATTGTTTTATTTCAAAATGTTTTTACCCCAGGCACAAACTCCTATTTAAACCACATGACACACAGTTCATCCATGCATTTTTGTGACGTGTACCAAACAGGCAGAGCATTTCTTGACATGTGATCAAGGATTTTCGTACTATCCAATGGACACACATTCAGTTGTGGTTTCAAGTGGTGTTGCAACAAGTGAGAGGTTATGTTTCCTTATTTTTCTTGAATCCGGTAGCAGTTTTTCCTTTTGAAAGGCCAAGGTTTTTATTAGGTAATTGAGGCAGGACTTGTCTGCACTGTGGAGCTGTTCTCCACCATAACCTTCCTTCTCAACAATTTCATGAAATTTTAGCCTGAACTTTCTTGATATCATGAAACTTAGCCGACTTGGACTCCCCAGAAATTGTCAATTGTATTACTCCACAGTGCTTTTTACAATGATCTAACTATCCCATCCACACTATGAAATCATCATGCCCATTAAAACTTGTGTTGTTAACACATGTCCTGTAATTGGCAATGCCTTTTCTCTTTCCCTTGTAAACCAAAGAAAAAGTACTTCACTACCCTGATCAAAGTCTCCTTTCGTAATTGCCTTATGTTCTTGAAGTCCTAAAGTTGACGTTTGAGCAGAACACCAATCTCCGATTTTGATTTGCTGTCATTTCAAGTCTCTGGCATTATCCTGACAATATCATACCCCTTCCCTAAGTTCAGTTAAAGTTGCACCTTTATCCAGTTTTCATAACCCCTTCAGTTTGTGTTCCATTGATATGATCTCTCTTTTTCTCAATGTTTCCGTCAGCCATAACTCAAAACATACTTGCTTTCATTCACCAGCAAACAAGCTATTAATGACACTACAAAACTACAGGCTATTGCATGGTCAAATACACCTACACAATTAAATTTTACATAAATAACTTCTGAGTACAATATTTTAGTAATCAATCATAACCTTTTCTAATTATTGTAGATTATGACAAGAAAATAGTGTTACGAGAAGCCTACCAAACAACCCAGAACATTCTCCACTACCCCTGTCCAGTGTGGCAACTGTTGCGTCATTCACATAGGTGGTTCTAGTGAGTTCCAGGAACACTTGAGATACGCATTAAGCCGCCGGCCGTGCAGTAAGGAGGGAAAGCTGTACTCGCCTCAGCGTGGTGTATATAAAGCTATAGTAGCCGGGTTGTCAGTTCAGTTACGTGAGCGATTTTCGCTAGTGCGGATTGAGTGTTTGTTGAAGTGAAGTAGTATTGTGTTAATAATTGTGTGAAACTCGTATTAATAGACATTGTTATTGCGTGTGGACAAATATAACTGGAAATATTGTACAGTACCAATTAATTATAAACTGTGTAATTGTGATAATTAAAGCTGGTGATTAGTAACATAATTGGTGTTTTGTATTTTGTTTGCCACTGTATCACACGACGATCAGTTAGACCGTTGTAACAGTGGTGTCAGAACTGGGATAGAACCATTAACAGTGGAAACAGAGGACACTGCGTAGAAGAGTCGTGTTAGTGGTAGTTGATAAAAAAAGAATGGATACCAGTCAGATGATAGATTCATTCAAAGCAATGCTACTGCAGATCGAGGAACTATGTTGCCAGGAGGCAGAAGAGGCAGAGGAAAGATGCCAACAAGAGGCGGCAGAAGCACAAAAACAACACGATGAGAAACGCAGACAGGAAAGAGAAGCGGCAGATGAACGACAGACTAATGGAAAAACGACTAAAAGAAAAACGTAAGCGTGAAAATGAAACACCAGAGATACGACAAAAAGAAGAATTCAGCTGTCAATCAGACAAAGTTAAGGCGTTCGTATAAGATGACACCACTGCAAAACTCGTCCTGTTACGAGGTGAGCTGAACAAACAAGTTGACAGAATATCTGATGTTGAAAAATCTGTGTCAACCATGAAAACAAGTATGTCAAATTTAGAATATTCTGTTAAAAATTCAATAAATCAAATTAAAAAGGAAGTCGAACGTAAAGATAAAGAAAGACCATTAATAAATGCTGATGAAGATTCAAAATATCAGAGAAATTAAACTGAAGTAGGGCCAGTGTACGCAAAGGCCCCAACGTTTGATGGAAGCACTCACTGGGCAACTTATGTTCACCAATTTGAAGCTGCCGCTTGCTCAAATAAATTGACAGAAGAAGAGAAAGGTCTTTCAATAATTCTTGCTTTAAAAGAGCCTGCCGCAGAGCTAATACAGAAAGTGCCATCTGACAGTCAGAACATCTACGCCGAATTAACAAAAGCTCTGGAATTACTATACGGTGACCAGCATTTGTGCGAAGTATACCGTGTTCAACTTAAAGCGAGGCGACAGCGTTCAGGGGAGAGCCTTGAAGAGTTTGAAGCGAATGTCAACCGACTGAGGAGATTGGCTTATCCTGAAGAATCGGAGGACTTCCAGAAGTGGATTTCTCTCATTATGTTTATTGACGGTCCAGAGATAGTCAATTACAACAAGTTTTAAGAATGCCACGGCATGATAATAAACCAGACGCTCTTGTTCATCCTCTCCGTTTTGAAGCTGCTAAGTCGGCGGCGACCTACATTAATCAAAGTATGCGATCACGTTGTAACCAAACGGGATCCAATATCAGTATCATCATAGCAGACGGAATAAAGAGACTATTCAAGAACAACAGTTTAAGAAGTCAGCAGCCCCACAACGATCTTTCGAACCAAAGGATAAAGACAGAAGACCGAAGTGTTACAACTGTGGGAAACGTGGTCATCTACAGGTAGACTATTGGAAGAATAAAATACTGAGAGAAGGGAGTGATCGCACCAATTGGAGAAATAAAGCTCCAGAACAGCACACAGTTCCCACGCTACATAGGACCAGTAGAAACTTGATCGTTAATGGGTTTGCGGAAGGTAAACCAACATCATTTACAGTTGACACGGGCGCAACAATGTCCATTTTGCGCCCCGACTTAGTCAGCAACCGCCAGCTTCAAATTAGCTCTTGTACAATACAAACTGTGACTGGAAGCCCCATCAAAGTGTTAGGAAAGGTAGACGTATGTGTACACCTGGGTCTTCTCGAGTTTAACCACCAAATGCTCGTTGCAGACATTGTCGATGAAGTGATTCTTGGCACGGAGATTATGAATGCCTACGGACTTGTTGTAGACTTAAGAGAGAACGTCCTGAAGGTTGGCCAAGAGATGACAAAGCTTTCTATGGCTAAAATGTCAGGGTCTGCCAACCATTCAATCAATCAAGTGGCATTGGCCGAAGAAGTCAACAGGTCTGGTCAAGAGGAACCTTTCCTATTCCAGGCGGAAGTGGAAGAACTATCAGAGGAAGTGCAAATACAGGAAACAGCAAAAGAAGTGACTGGAAAGCCAACTATGGGTGTCAAGGAAAACCCCTTGTTTGTTCGTGAGTTAATAGAAGCGCCAGGGGGAAAAGTTGCTGAAGATGAAGTTATGCAAGAGGTTGCTGACGAGAACCAAACAGACTTGGATCAGCCAGCGGTTTTTAGGTCATCAGTACATGATGCAATGGGAGTGATTCCAGCAAAACTACCGGTTGAGCGGAAGACTCGTATTCCTGGGAACTTGACGTTCGGATCACACGAGACTGAATTCAAAGAACTGGAGAACAAGCAAGGATGTCTACCTAAATCACCTGGCCAAGTATTACTTCAGAGACGGTTTGCCAGTTCGGGACGAACAGACTTAAAGAGGGGCCAGTGTTACGAGAAGCCTACCAAACAACCCAGAAAATTCTCCACTCCTCCCGACCACTGTGGCAGCTGTTGCATCATTCACGTAGGTGGTTCTAGTGAGTTCCAGGAACACATGAGATACGCATTAAGCCACCAGCCGTGCAGTAAGGAGGGAAAGCTGTACTTGCCTCTGTGCAGCGTATATAAAGCCATAGCAGCCGGGTTGTCAGTTCAGTTACGTGAGCAATTTTTCGCTAGTGCGGATTGAGTGTTTGTCGAAGTGAAGTAGTATTGTGTTAATAATTGTGTGAAACTCTATTAATAGACATTGTTATTGTGTGTGGACAAATCTAACTGGAAATATTGTACCAGTTAAATATAAACTGTTTAATTGTGATAATTAAAGCTGGTGATTAGTGACGTAATTGGTGTCTTGTATTTTGTTTTCCACGTACCATACAATGACCTAATAGACCATCATAACAATAGAATTTTTTAATTTTCTGACCACATTCTAGTTAAGCCTCTAGTTATGCATGTGAAAGTAAAACATGCATGACTGCATACTTTTTAGTTGGGCTCAATTTGATGTTAAAAATCCATCACTCGGAAAACACTATAGGCCACTACAATAAGTAGTCACTAAAGCCAGTAAGTTCAGTGTTGTTGCTGGCCACTGAAGAAAGACTACTATGGATATAACAGTGGATAATCACCTAACTACTGTTCAAATCGGGAAAGCCAAAATGAACACTGCCAAAAATGATACTTCATCCAGTTAATAAAGCTGTTAGTCGATATAATGTTGCTTTATGACTTTATATAGAACCATGTCATTAATATTTTACTCTTATAAAACAGGCTATGACCCACAACCTACAGATTTGTAGAGTAGGGCTATATTAGCATCCAGAATCCATGAACTAACATACATCTCAAATACTTCACCACTATAAATGGCAACATAACATCACTGCATTATGTACTGATGTTACTTTTATTATTCAGTTATTTGTTATAACTGACAGAGTCAGAAGAAATATTAAAGAGTACTGAGGCCAGAGTAACATTTCATAACAGGTAAATGCCCAGACTATTGTGGATGCTCTAACATGAACATCAAACAAAACCATATCATAAACAATTTATAAAAGACAGACTGAGAATGTAGTAAATGAAGGTAAGACTAGAAAAACTGTTTTAAGAAGAACACGCCATTTCTGACTTCAAATTTTATTAAAAGTTTGTTGCAGACAAAACATTTCAATCTGATGCTTCCAAAGAGATCTACAAAATGAAATTAAATTAAATTAATTTTTTTAATTTCTCCTCTAATTTTTTTTAAGATCACATTAAGATCCCTAAGCAATGGGATGGGTGATTTCTTATGGTCAAGCCTCTGTTCAGACTGCTTCCATCGTAATATTTTTCTTGCTTGACGTTTTGATCCCTGGAACCTGAGCTCCTCCTCAGAAGTGGCAGTTGAAAAGACCCTGTTGAAAGACCGAACATTACGGTTGTTAGGTCTTTCAACTGCCACTCACAGCTTCTGACGACAATCCCAGATTTCAGGGATCAAAACGTCAAGCAAGAAAAATGTTATGATGGAAGTAGTCCGAACAGAGGATTTAACTCTAATCACATTAAAATACATTGTAGTTCCTGATTAGAAGATACAATGATAAGTACAAACAGAAATAACAGATTTGAAAATGTTTATGAGATACGGAGGATTTCACTCAAACTAGCACTTATTATATTCACATCATGACATGCACCTCTTAACTTGAATTTTGGGTTAGAGTATAAAATTAATGTACAAAATATAACAACAATTTTAAATATATTTTTTTGTAAGTAAGTGAACATAGTAACTAGGGTCTGCTGACAACTTGACAATGACGTACGCAGGCGTTGTACCATGTGTCGCCCAAGCAACAGGAAGGCATGGGAGTAGAAGGACAATACCTCTGTAATAGCAGCTGTTCGCTTAAGAGAATTGCGGGTGGCGAGCTGGACATCAGAAAAACAAAGGAGTAATGTACCACAGATAAATGACAAAGAAAGGCTGACAGGAAGACATAACGAAGCTACACGAGAAATAATAACCCACGTGTGTGGAGCTAACACCAAACGCGGCGTTACATTGTTCACAATGGACAGGAAAGGCTCGGACTGAATAGCGACAATACGGATGAGCAATTAACAAACTGCGGGACGCACAGTTTTACCAGAACGGTTCACAGCTAAAGAAAGCCTGCAGAGCAGATGTGGCAGCTGTAAGGAATACCTAGAAACGACCACACCGGTGTGGGAATAGCAAGAGAAAACTGGTAGACAGTGCTAGAATTGGTCACGGGTAAGCAGCGATACACATGTTGGACTGAAAGGCAGATAGCATCGCAGATGGATCTCCACAGTAATAATGGAATAACTTACCAACAGTAACAAAATTCATGCATTACTAATGTTAATTAAAACAGTCTGTTCCTCTAAAAGAACTCATGAATGATATTTCAAGAAAATAATATCTAATAACTATTCATGTTAAATTGGCATAAACAACTTTTAAAAGATAATTTTAGCTATATCCATGCAATTATGAATCCATTTGTTAGGAATACTTTAGTGTAACATAAAAGGTTATAATTATGATTATTGATGTTTAAATAAGTAACTCTAAGAAAGAGATTATAAGAGGGTAAGTAAATTTTTGAAGTAAATAATAAATGATATAATAATGTGCTATTTCAAATTGCAAGATAAATGTTATGTTTCTTTTCAGATATCATGAAAGTGATGTTATTGGTAACAAATGTAAATAAATTAAGTTAATATCGTAAAGTTGGTGTACGTTGTACTTATTCGAAAGCACCTAAGATGGAATACCAATGCTATTAATTATGAAAGATTAAGTTAGTATATAGCATCAAAGAAATTAAAACAACGTCATCTAAATCGTACATATCCAATTAACACCCTATAAATAATTGAGGTAACACACCCAGTAAAATTGTTATAACTGGCACCACAAGAAAGATGGGGCAGTTTTATTTATATTTGGAGTACCTAACGAGTAGCAGTAATATGTCACAGTCACACTTATACATAACAATTAGCATAATATACTATATCATAGTTAATTAACCCAATTAATTGATTAACCATTAATTAATAAACAACCACAAAAGTAAATTATTATTATATTTGATGCCCATAAAGCCGGGCAACCTAAGTAAAAGTTATAATAATAAGAGTGATTAAAATATAATGATATCAAACACAAAATTTTTACTATATTTTTATGCAACTCTGCTTCTCGGTAATGTAATAAAATAAGGTGTCATCATGTCCTAAACAAAAGTAGCAATTTTACTGTAGCACTGTTGTACGTTGTCTGCATTGTTTTATGCATCATGTTATGCCTTCTGCTTATTAAACAATAAAATCTGACAAGAACATGGTTACATGTACATGGTCATAAGTATAAAAATAATATAACATTTCATGAAGAACTTCATGTTAAAATTGATACCGTACTGTTACAAAACAATTAAAAGACAAAAAAACTGAAACTTTTTTAGCTACCAGTTCTTAAAAAGATACCACTTAATAACTGAAAGTTGAAACCTCGAGCATTAAAAAAAACTGATTCTGCTGAAAATTTTTTTGTTTAGTTACATTTTTTTTAACTATCTTAAAAATGAATTTATTTTTTTTCAAATTTATCAGAGATCGGAAATTGCAAAAAACCCGTTATTATACTACAAAGTATAATTATTATGTTACAATTTGTGTCTTCTAAACTTCGTATAAGAATAAGGGGATGTAACAATAAGTTCTGTAACAAAATTGTTATACAACTGGCAAGACTAGACACATGTACTTCACCCAAGAGCAAGCTAATCCACACAAGGAAGTAGAAGGAGCCTTTAAAAGGAGTAACAAATATTAAAATACACTTTTATACTGAACTTATTCTATAGAAATACTACTCATACTGTAAAAAATAAAAATATTGTATTCTACTTACTGTACTGTATTCACACACACACACACACACACACACACACACACACACACACACACACACACACACACACACACACACACACACACACACACACACACACACACACACACACACACACACACACACACACACACACACACACACACACACACCTTACTCCTACCACTACATTCTCATAATGCAATTGCAAAGTTTACCATTTTACACACTGTGAGACAGATTAATTTGCACAAATGAAAGAAACAATATGCATGCATTCATGGTCATGTGTATGTGTGTAAAACACACTAAATTAACAATTACCGGTAACCAGACTAAGTTCAATAAAAATTAACCCCATAGCCTATAACAGAACATTCAAGACAATGTTTTATTTATTTTGTGCTTACCCATTACATGCAGCATCACAACCTTCTTGAAATTCTTCATGTCGAAGAGCCTGTAAGATAAATATTTTTTAATTTTTGAATAGTCTTGAAAATTATTTTACTTATTGGGTAAAAGAATGAAACCAATATGAAGTGCTACCAAAAAATTCATAGATTTCAAAGTTCCTCTGCAAACTTAAGAGGTGGCATGATGTATCGTTTATTAATCAGTATGCAAACATTTGTCAAGCTGAGAGGACACGTTATTTAGTTCTCTGAATCTTTGTGAGTTTTAATTATTTTCTTTAAAAACCGATATAATGGATTAACATACCATTTTTTTCCAAGATTAAAAAACTGCTGCAGAAACCAACAAAAACTAAAGGAAGACCACTGTACTCATTCTTGTGCTGATAAATCCATAATGATCACTTGCTCTGGTTATTAAGTCTCAAGGACCAAGAGACACGAGAACTATACTGAGCACGTGAATATTAAGTTAAATTCTCACGTGAATAACATGTGAATAACAGACAAATCTCTTACAACTAAACAATGAAGTGTGTCAGCTATCACTGACAATCAAAAAAGCCAATGGACAGTAAAGACTGGAAATGATGTTCAAGTGCTAAGGGATGCAAAGGTATATTATGGATATAAATCCTAAATATATAATCCAGTAACTTCACAAGGATTAGAAAGCTCTGTTAGGCCAGATAGACGGCAGTCACAGATATCACAAAGCCATGTAACCTCTACTTTTGTTCAACCTATGCACGGAGCTTGCAATGAAATAGTTCTAAGTAACCAGCACGCATAAATGGCGAGTGTACTTTTTTTTTTTTTTTTTTTTTTTTTTTTTTTTTTTTTTTGCAGATGACACTGTCCTATTAGGAAATAGTGAAGAACTACAAGAAGCACTCCACAACATAAATGCTACTTTGATATATGTGAAGCATTAAAAAATCATGAAGACTTCAAGAGATAGGAAACAGATGGCTGTGGAAGGTGAAAACTAAAATGCAGGCTAAAACTTTCAAGTACCTGGAGCATTTAATAACATCAGATCACAAGTTACTAGTGACATAGGCTAAAAAGTACATTAATATGAGCTAAGGAAGGATTTTCTTATAACATACATTTGTTAACACCTAGAAGTGTTTCATTAAAACAAGAAACCAATTTATACAAAGTTTTATTTGGGAAATTTTACTTATGTGTCAGAAACATTGTACTTATGTGTCAGATTTTTAAGAAAAATAGAAAAGAAAAAGCCCTTGGACCCTCAAGACCCAGTGTTGGAGAGACAACTGAGGATACCATATACACCAGGAATATCTAATGAGGAAGTTTTGACAAAGAGTGGTCAAAGCAAGATACTGCTCACACCAATTGTGGGAAGGAAAATTGTTTGGTCGATTATTATGACACTTTAGCTGGTTCATTCCCTTGCTTGAGGGAAGGATGGAGAGTTTTAGTTATTAAGACAGACTAAGCCAAGTGTGTATGAATTATATCAAGGAAGGACAAATGAGATTAGCTCTGGAATGAAAGAAACTGCAACTTGATAAACTTCTGGGTTAAGGAGAACAAAAGTACGGTATATCAAGACGTAAAAATTTGTGTGACCACTATTTATCATTATGTAAGAGAATGCATATAGAAATATAGATGTAATTTATGCTTTACAGCTTTTAAACAGCAAGTAAAAAAAATTGTAAAATAACATTTGTTAATAAGAATAAAACAAATAACAAACTGTGGTTATCAGTAAGTGGAGATCTAGTACCTGAACATGGGAACAAAGTCACTAAACAGTACAATCTCAGTAAACCAGCCACTCACTATTCCGATATACCCAATAATCCAGTGTCAAATGTATGCCAACCCTAACTTTCCTTCTTCAAGAATTAATAGTTGAACTGTGAAAAAACTCACTTGGTCCAAGGATTTATGAAATAAATAACAGGGCTAACTAAAGGTGAAGAGGAAAATCTTCAAATAACAACAGGTGAAAAGATCACCAATAATTTAAAGTCAGAGCAATGGAGAAAATGAGCAAATGATAAGAGCACCGCTGATTATCCACACATTATGACACCATACAACCTCCAGTGCCTTACACTGAAGACAATAAAGTACTAGCTGAAGACACCTTCACATTGAACTCCTTACATAAAACGTTTTTAAAGATGTGTTCAGACTAACAAATTGGCTCTTTTTGTATCAGTGATCCCCTAAACATTTTCTTAATGGACAAATATTTAAGTCTGATGCACACGTTTATGTAGAACTAGCGAGTACCCGGCATGCGTTGCAATGCCACTCAAAGAAAGAAAGTGTTTGTATATATATAATATATAAAGACTTCGTTCGCGTGGTCTTCAATTTAATACGATAATATATTTAGAACAGAATCTATTCCATTGGGTTGCCATAGTAACCAGATCTAATAAGTTAGTTTTTTAAGACTCCAAAGGACCCCCCAGAGGATCGTATCGAAAAAAAACACCTGTTCTATGTTGGTTCTCCCGTTGCGTAAAATATTTGTGCCAAGTTTGGTTGAAATCGGTCCAGTGGTTTAGGAGGAGATGTGGAAGACAAAAGAACCCCATCGAAAAAACACCTATCCTATGTTGGTTCTCCCTTTGCGTAAAATATTTGTGCCAAGTTTGGTTGAAATCGGTCCAGTGGTTTAGGAGGAGATGTGGAAGACCCCAAAGGACCCCCCGAAGTATCATATCGAAAAAACACATATCCTATGTTGGTTCTCCCGTTGCGTAAAATATTTGTGCCAGTTTGGTTGAAATCGGTCCAGTGGTTTAGGAGGAGATGTGGAAGACCCCAAAGAACCCCCAAAAGAACCCCATTGAAAAAACACCTATCCTATGTTGGTTCTCCCGTTGCGTAAAATATTTGTGCCAAGTTTGGTTGAAATCGGTCCAGTGGTTTAGAAGGAGATGTGGAAGACCCCAAAGAACCCCCAAAAGAACCCCATCGAAAAAACACCTATCCTATGTTGGTTCTCCCTTTGCGTAAAATATTTGTGCCAAGTTTGGTTGAAATCGGTCCAGTGGTTTAGGAGGAGATGTGGAAGACCCCAAAGGACCCCCCGAAGTATCATATCGAAAAAACATATCCTATGTTGGTTCTCCCGTTGCGTAAAATATTTGTGCCAAGTTTGGTTGAAATCGATCCAGTGGTTTAGGAGAAGATGTGGAAGACCCCAAAGGACCCCATAGAAAAAACACCTACCCTATGTTGGTTTTCCCGTTGCATAAAATATTTGTGCCAAGTTTGGTTGAAATCGGTCCAGTGGTTTAGGAGGAGATGTGGAAGACCCCAAAGAACCCCACTGAAAAAACACCTATCCTATGTTGGTTCTCCCTTTGCGTAAAATATTTGTGCCAAGTTTGGTTGAAATCGGTCCAGTGGTTTAGGAGGAGATGTGAAAGACTCCAAAGGACCCCCGAAGGATCATATCGAAAAAACATATCCTATGTTGGTTCTCCCGTTGCGTAAAATATTTGTGCCAAGTTTGGTTGAAATCGGTCCAGTGGTTTAGGAGGAGATGTGGAAGACCCCTAAGGACCCCCCAAAGGACCCCGTCGAAAAAAACACCTATCCTATGTTGGTTCTCCCGTTGTGTAAAATATTTGTGCCAAGTTTGGTTGAAATCGGTCCAGTGGTTTAGGAGAAGATGTGGAAGACCCCAAAGGACCCCATCGAAAAAACACCTACCCTATGTTGGTTCTCCCGTTGCATAAAATATTTGTGCCAAGTTTGGTTGAAATCGGTCCAGTGGTTTAGGAGGAGATGTGGAAGACCCCAAGAACCCCCCAAAGGGCCCCATTGAAAAAAATTCATAAACCTTCGCGGGCGTGCGCACAACAACTCACCGAAGTTTCATCGCAATCGGATGAATGGTATAGGAACGCATACGGGACAAAGAAAGAAACAAACATTCATTTTTATAGATATAGATAACATAATCATTATAAACAATAATAAATTATACGATCATAAATTTTGTTAACTAATCCAATAAATAAATAATACTGTAATCAGGATATTAAGTAGTTCAATATAGCTTAAAAAAGTTATTGACTTTTTCCAATAATCTGGTGGTACCTTGGTGGCGTCTGTGTCAAAACTATTGAGATTGTACTGCAGTATGAATATCAGTATTGGCTGAATCAAAATTTTAAATTATCATCAAAGTGGATCAGAGCCTACTGGTGAAAACACACAAGACATTCCTATTAGTCATACATGTTTTTTTTTTTTTTTTTTTTTTTTTTCTAAAATGAATTCCTTGTTTCTTGCTGTTTAATTTGGTATATAATAAGTTGGGCATTTGTGACAGGAAATGGATTTTTTTTAATGTTTTGTGATGGCATGTACAGCTGAGGAGATGTTTACGATAAGCCCAATCATGGCCTGTGACTCATTGGTAAAGACAGCTGGTGTAAATTCAGGCAAGCTGAAGCAAATAAAATAACCTATAACAACAGTGAACATTTGTATCTCCCTTTTGAGGTACTGCAGGAAATAAAACCGATTTTCAAAGATTTGTCAAACCCAGAGCTTTTACGAAAATGTCTTCATGGGAAGACACAAAATCCGAATGAGTCTCTGAATGGAGTTATATGGGCTCGCCTCCCAAAAACAGTATTTGTTGGGCTAAAATATTAAAATTTGTGTTTCTGAAGCTGTAGAAAGTTTTAATGACGGGACAATAGTTAAATACCATGTGCTTGAAGCCTTAGGGATCAAACCTGGAAAAATTCTGTGGCAGCAATGATGAACTTTGATTGTGTTAGGATTGGTCAAGCAGAAAAAGAACTAGATGAAATTTTTAAAAAAGCTAATAGAAAAGTGCAGACAGCAAAAAGAAAATTGGAAGAAGCTGATCAAGAAACAGGACCTTCATATTCTACTGGTGCTTATTAAAAAGGTGTAATAAACTTTAAATGCCGTTTCCCAAAAACTGTTTTTTTTTTAAATCTATGTTCCTTTTTCTCAGGAACTATAAAACATAGAAGACTGAAATTTTTCCTGTAGCTTCTACAATATATACTTCAAGTTTTAACAAGAGGGTTTTAATATTTATTGATTACTTTCTGAAATAAAACATTTAATGATTCAAACAAGATGTAAAAAAAATATATACGAGGGGGGACCCAAAAGTAACGAGAACTTTTCTCTGGCAGTTGGTAGAACGCTAGTTCCGACTTCTCCCGCTAGGTGCCTTCACTAGACACCATTTTGTATCAGTTGCCCTAGCGGCACTGTTGTGGAAACATTAGCGCGGTCAGTGTGACTATTTTTTGTAAGCGCTGTTTCATGTTTTCGGTGATTTGTCAATGGCAGACTTTAAATACCAACGTGCTAACATCAGGTTCTGTTTCCTGTTAGGGAAATCAGCAGCAGAAACTGTCGCACTGCTTTGGATGGCTTATGGGGAGGAAGCTTTGAGCCAGGCAAGGGTTTTGAGTCGACAAGAAAGCACACGCGGAACGAATTTTGCTGCAACAAGTTTCATCTTCAGATCTTCAGTCAAAATTCGTTGGCATGAACTCCAGGATATTCCAGTCATTTCCTCCAATTCATCGATTGTTCTACGACGATCAAACATGATCGCAACACGGATTTTTTCAATGTTTTCATCCGTTTTGGAAGTTGAGGGACATCCCGGTCGTGGTTCGTCTTCAATTGACATTTGACCACTTTTAAAACGAGAAAACCACTCGTGAATCCTTGCCTGGCTCAAAGCTTCCTCCCCATAAGCCGTCCGAAGCATTGCGACAGTTTCTGCTGCTGATTTCCCTAACAGGAAACAGAACCTGATGTTAGCACGTTGGTATTTAATGTCTGCCATTGACAAATCGCCGAAAACATGAAACAGCGCTTACAAAAAATAGTCACACTGACCGCGCTAATGTTTCCACAACAGTGCCGCTAGGGCAACTGATACAAAATGGTGTCTAGTGAAGGCACCTAGCGGGAGAAGTCGGAACTAGCATTCTACCAACTGCCAGAGAAAAATTCTCTTTACTTTTGGGTCCCCCCTCGTATACAGAAAAAATTTGTTTTGTATGGACTAATAAAACTTTTTTTATTTGCCTTCGTTAAAAGTTGTACTATGATCAAGTAAAAGTGCCTGCAAAATAACATCTCTGTAGCTCTTACTGGTCTTGAGAAAAAGGTACATGAAAATGACTAAATTAACATTGGTAAGATAGAAGTGTGCAAACCCCCCTTAAAGGACGTTTCTATTTCCACAAGAGTGGGTGGACACCATATTTTTAACGTGTAATTTTTTTTAATGAAGTCATTCTCAATTCTTACAGATCTTTATGTTACTTCATATTCGACATTCATTTAAAACGTACTGCCTATATCAGTATACTAAAATAATAAACGTTATAGTCAATTATTTTAACTATCAACTATTTCATGAAAATTTTCTTTTTTATTTTACAAAACTGTGCAGTTTAAAACTCAAAAACTTATACACAGGCATGACGAGTCAGATAGGTCAATTAAGTTATTTTACTTAGCAGGGTAAATTTACAATTCTGCACAGTATGTAAAGGGTACTTATTTACATTTTAGAACTGATTTCACAGAAACAGTAAAAGAAGCACAACCAAGTTATATAAAATTTTTAATATAATATATACTACATACTAGCATATAATACAGTTTAATATACAATCCTTAATTTTTAGTGACCGTCAATCAATGAATTTTTTAGTGGATGGTTAGTGAGGATCAGTCAAAAATAACACAAATTTTAACTATTTTGTGTCAACGTTTCGACAATATTTATTGTCATCTTCAGAACTTGTGTATGAAATACAAAAGAAATGTCAAACACAACGGAACAATTAAATATTTAGGTGAACGTGTTCGTGTATGTGAGTGTGTGCGTGCGTATGTATGTATCATTGTATATGTGAAGATTTATGATAGTTTGTTTACATCTTCAAATTATCTTTAAGAAAACGAGCAAATTATAGTATGAGAGAACTTAATTTATACAGTATTACAATTTAAATTACTAAATGTAATGATATTTTAATTAATTAAACAAACAGTAATCAACAATTGGATATTAGATTGGTACATAAATTGTTTATACCTACAGCAGTCAACATACAGCAAAGTAAAATATATTACCTATAACTAAAACCTATAACAAATTAGGGGATGTTCATTACGTAATTATTAAAAGTTATAGAAACATTCAATCATAATTTACATTCAAACATTCATTGTTGTTATATTAACAATCATAATTTAGAATCATACAATTTACACAATAACTGTAGCACATTATGACTTACATCAGATAGTTGACAAATGTTACAAACAAAAGTTTCTGGTAAATTTTACTAACACGTAAACTTGGATAATAATTGTAATCATATTGTAAATTATAGTCAAGAGTACTATAGAATAATGTAATTTATGTATGTGTCCACACTCACACCTTCTCTCTCGCCCATTCTCCCCCTATCAGTCCTTCTCACAGCCTCTCAGTCTAACCTGAAAAATCTCTCCCCCCTCTCACTCACTCACTCACTCTCTCTCTCTCTCTCTCTCTCTCTCTCTCTCTCTCTCTCTCTCTCTCTCTCTCGTCCACAATTGGCACTCTAAAACACTCACCATTTTTATTACACTATCATCCTCATATAAAATAGAGAATTATGCACAAGATAACAGAATAGATTTACCAACTTGCATAAAAGGGTTATAAACTTTTATAACACAACATTATAGATAACAGATCTATTATATGAAAATGGTTATTACTTAATATTTACATTTTGTACAATTTTATTTACCTGGAACTTGGTCTATACAGAGTACCATAGTCTCATGTAGTTAGTATATATGTCGGTCTTAATCTCTCTCACTCATGCTCTCTCTCTCTCTCTCTCTCTCTCTCTCTCTCTCTCTCTCTCTCTCAGTCTTGTCTCTTTCTAGACTCATACAACACCTTCTCACTCACATTAACCACTCAGGCGCTCTGTCTCTCCTTCACTCACAATCTAAACAGATATATACCATCAATCTAACACACAAATGTGTACATACACACATGCTAGCACTACATAAACACACACACACACCAAAACAACCTCACAAGCCAACTACACATTCGAGCATCCATACATAAGTAGGCTATAACACTATTTTATTCTGTTCTTTTTATCATCTAAGTGTACATTATGCACAACGGAGATGCCCACCGTACTGAGTTTAAAACTGATCGAATATGTGTCTATAAGAATTGTTATATGTTACTTAGCTAATACTAAATACAGTGAAACTTCGCTAATTCGGACTTCACTAATTCGGAATTTCTATAATTCGGACTGGGGTTCTCAGTACTGTAATTTACAAGCAGAATGATCACTGTTGCACACCACTATATAAAAAATTCTTCCACTATATATTTATATATATATATATTGCAACGAATCACAGGATCATGATAAGCGGGGCAAGCTCATATAATACACAGACTATGGACATTCATGTTTATATTGGTAGATGGTTAAATTTGGTTATGTTATCAGTTGTATTTAGTAAAGATAAGGGTTTAGTTTAGTAAAACTAAACATGCATTATTTATTTATTGTTATTCATGTACTGTGTTTGTGGAAATGTGCGCGCGTGCGCGAGTGGTAAACGTTTCCCGGGCTGTGCGTGAATTAATTATCGTTGCGTTTGACATTGAACTGAACATATACATAATGTATTGCTATAATCCCTGTATAATTCTGGCTATTATTTACGTTCATATATGATAGTAGTAAAGTATGCAGTTATGCATGAGATAAGGGTATTCTGATTACCGCTATGCATGCTCTTACAAAGTAAATGCACTTTACAGCATGAAAAGTGCATGTGTTGGTGTGCTAACCATGTGACTTGCTTCCACCAATAAAATGCTGGAAGGTGGTCGGAAATTTTGTTACACAAGCAGTTCTTCACTGCTAGCTACCGCGAACGGGACGTGCAATTCTTGTACAGGATTCTACCGCTTGCCAGAAGTTGTAAAGACTATTCGTCGATAGTTACGCGTGAAGACTCAGAACTGTGTATGTATTACACTTACACACAGTATTTTTATTAATGCATTGCGCATATAATTACGGCAGTTCTTCTCAGCCTGCTACCGCGAACGGGACGTACAATTCTTGTTCAAGATTCTGTCGCTTGCAAGAATTTGTTAAGACTATTCGACGATAGTAACGCGTGAAGACTCAGAGTTATTCGTGTTTTACAACTACACACAATATTATTATTACAGCATTGTGTGCATAATTACGAAAGTTATTCTCTACCCGCTATCACGATCGGGTCACGCAGTTCTTGTACAAGATTCTGTCGCTTGCAAGAATCTGTAAAGACTATTCGGTGATAGTAACGCGTGTGACGCAGAACAGTTGAATATTAACTATTTACACACGGTATTATTATTAAAGTATTACGTGTGTAATAAGTGAGTGTAACTGTATCACTGTGTGAGATTTTCTGCAGTGTCGGTAAAATTTAATAGATACGCAATAGTAAGTTGTTTCATCAAGAAGTTTCCGTGTTAGTGCAAGATTTCCGCATAGGGAGGTCTGCTGATCGCGGTAGACCTTGTTATTCGCGTGAACACTTGAAGAATCCGGAGTGGTATAAGTTCAATATACCGTTATTGATTAAACTCACTGTCACCTGAGATACTTGTTGGTCATAAACTCTATATTAATTTAACGAGTAGTAAGATCTATAGAACCGTTGTGTGTGCGAAGCGTCAGATTCATCGTGGGAATTATAGGATACCAGCCCAGCTGTTGCAGGACACCAGCCCAGCTGTAAGCGTTTCAGGGTGATCATCTGTCATTTATAAGCCACACCTGACGACCCTACTACACAGCAAAGACCTGCCCTTCTCTTCAGCAACATCATCGTGGGAATCTTCTTTATGTAACGTATCACGTCATGTGTATGAACAGTATTTAACATTTAAAAAAGAAAGACTATATCAAACACTACATTCTGTACATATCAAATATACCATATAAACAATTACTTATGTCTGGTGCAATAAATAATCTTAAACCCTCCAATATAGACTTTTAATTTAAGATACACATACTATCATATCCTATGCGCCAATAGTTTAGTAATTTGTGTTGTCCCAATATATATATATATATATTTATTTATATATATTCCACTTATATAGTGGTGTGCAACAGTGATCATTCTGCTTGTGATTTTAACCACTAACACAACTTTCTTCATTAAACTACTGTAATTTATACGTACATATGTAAAAATTCAAAATCAAGTGTAGATTTAGCCTACTTGAGAAGAGAAAGGCCGGAAATACTGTACATAGTGTATTTCCATGAACTGGGATTATTAATTGGTAGGTCAGCGATAACGAAAAGCAGTGTTGTATACATTTCCTGGAAATTCTGAACAGTAATGTACAATTCATAACAACGGATATGACTCATACAGACTTTCACATTTGTTATCATTGTGAACGTTCGTCCCATAGCCAGTCACTTTACGTTTTGACTCCGTAGTGTTCGTATCTTTTACTGTGTTCAAAAATGAGTAAACGTGGTTCGTATAATAAATCGCTCACGATAGAACAAAAGATAGAAGTTTTAAAATGTATTGACAACGGTGATTCGGTTCAGTGTTTTACGCGATTTCAGTATCAGTAAATCGACATTTTACGATATTAAAAAAAGCAGATCAGCAATTACAAATTTTTCATTGAATAGAGACTTTGATAGTGCCAGTGAAATTAAGCGAAAACGGATGACTAAGGCAAGTACAGGGTGGTTGTTTAGATTTAGAAATCGACATGGCATGGCAAACCGATCGATTTGTGGAGAACGTTTAAGTGCAGATCATGAAGCTGTTCGGTTGCCACCTCTCCCGATTTGATCGGGAGACTCCCGAAATCGTATCGTTTCTCCCGACTCCCGATTTTAATTTTAAGCTCCCGACTTTTGTAAAAAAATATTTTTTGTATTAAAATTAATTTTATTTTCTCAGTCATGAACTCTACAGTTATGTAAAGTACCTTTAAATTGTTCAGAGTACATTGGGTTTATTTTTTTTGTAAATCGACGCATGCGCACATTCATCTACGAGTAAATGGCAGTGCAAGCTGTACATAACCAAATTACCAAACGTTTGTTTACAATGTAGTCCTCGTTGCAGTGATTTTAAAAGTTACTTAAAGTTAAAATGTGATCATTAAATAAATTAGTAAATCTAATTAGTATAAGTTAGTTCGTAACTGTAAGTATTATGAAAATATTAAATATGCATGTCATGTCAATGATAATAACTAAGTTATTTTTTAAAAACACGTTGTGAACAATAAAAATGTTTGATTTATGTTAATTTATTTATAATTTTGGCCTAAAATAAAATAATTATTTAAATTTTGAGTATTTATTTAATTATTAAACATTTATAACTATAAGTTGTTTATTAACACACACACACACACACACACTTACAAATTCATATGCACGAACGAGGATGAGTATATCTCCCGACTTCGTGATACTTTGAGGTGGCAAATCTCCCGACTTCGTGATACTTTGAGGTGGCAAATCTCCCGACTTCGTGATACTTTGAGGTGGCAACCCTAAGTTCAACCATATAAGGATAAATTACAAAAGATTATTAATGATAATGAACTTGAACCGTGGAAAATCTACAATGCTGATGAGATGAGATTGTTTTGGAAGGCAATGCCAAAAAATACACAATCGAGTAAAAAAGAAACCCATACACCTAGACATAAAATGAGGCTGTCTGCATTGAACGAATACAGTTCACAATAGAGCATGAACAGAATAGTTCCATTTCATTTCTTGATACCAAGGTTATTAGACAGACAGATGGTACTATAGTCGCTGATTGGTTCATAAAACCCACGAACTCCGGTAGATATCTGCATTTTAATTCCAACCATCCCATACATCTAAAAACTAACTTAATCCACATGGTATATAAGAGAGCCACCAGTCTAAGTGATCAATCATTTCATTAAAAAAACACTGAGTTAGTATTTAAGATTTTTAAAAACAATGGTTACCCAGACCACATAATCAAACAGGTAATTCATAAACATCGCGCAAATCAGCTGAGCCCCAATTTTACATCTGCTCAATCTAATACACCTGAGCCTAACGCCGACTCGTACTTTTCTGCAACTTATGTTAAAGGGCTGTCTGAAAAACTTAAAAAATGCCTACTAAAAATTAAAAAAACTTTAGCATTCAAAAACCAACATACTGATCGATCCCTCTTCTCAAGCCTCAAAGACCCGACATCCAAAGACAAACGATCTAATGTCGTATACACTATCCAATGCAATGACTGTCCAGTGTCCAGCCACATACACTGGTATTACATCCCAATATTTACATAAGAGAATTTATCAACATAGGTATGATTGCCATAAAAAACCCCATAATGATAACCCCAACGGTTTAATATCTCACCATTTAAACACTGGCCATGAATTTGACTTCAACAACACCCAAATTAAATATTACGAAAATAATTATTTCAAAAGATGCGTACTTGAAATGATTCAAATAAAAAGTGACCCTCACTCCATTAATTTTTGCACTGATACTCAAAATCTCTCGTCCAGTTATGCTCAACTTATACACACCATCAAGACATGAATTCGAAGAAATAATCAGTAGTCTCCCCACAGGATGTGTTGGTCATTTTTGTGGCCAGCTCGTTGTCAGATATTAATTAGTGTCACACTCCCCCCTAGTGCAAATCTTTTCTCAACTGCCTTCCTAACACATGTTACTTTCATTTCCTTCAAATGTACAAGGGTCATCTGTTCTGTTTTATAAATAGGGTGTTGGTCCCCGCAAATTTACAGTTGTGTGTTTGGCATCAGCAACAATTGTAAGTGTCTCACTGATCATATTATTTAGTATTACAGTACTGTGCGAATTAATGTGAACACATCATAATTATCACAATTTTACTTTTTCTTCACAGTTGGCAACACTTTTGTCAAAGCGGCCATTTTGTTTTACTGTTCTGACAGTCAGTGAGTAATGAGACATAGCAAGTTACAGACGCGTTGCATTTTGTTTTTTTTTAGAATTATTGTGTTTTTGCTGAAGTAAGCTGAATTAAGGCTTTATTTGCTTTTTATTTTTGAAGATGGATATTACTCCCAAAAAGTGCACTAAAATTGTTACTTTGAGTGAACACACATCAATGACTCAAAGAGATATTGCCAAGGAGTGTGGTGTGAGTTTAGGAGCTGTCAACAAGATTTTGAAGCAAAAAAGGGTCACTGGGACGATTGAAGTGAACAGAAAAGGGAATGTGGAAGGAAAAGAAAGACAGCAGCAAGGGATGAAGTTTTTTAATAAGGGAAAGTAAATTAAACCCTAGGAAAACCAGCCCAGAACTTAGCAAGACTTAGCACACGCTGGAGTTATTGTTCATGACTCCACCGTACGAAAACGACTTACAGAAGGAGGAAGAAAAACAGTCGGACCTAAAAAAAACAGTTATTGACTGCTGCCATGATGACAAAACGATATGATTGGGCAAAAAAATATGTGAGCTGGACTGATGAAGATTGGAGAAAAGTGTTGTTCTCAGATGAGAGCCATTTTTTGGTACAAGGACAGCGATCTCATTTCGTTAGAAAAAGTGACAACGAAAAACTTACGACAGCTCATATTGATCAAACAGTTAAACATCTGTTAAAGAAGATGTTCTGGGGCTGCTTTTCTTATAAAGGTACCGGATGCCTTGTGCCGATCGAAGGCATGATAAACTCGCAAAAATATAGAGACTTGCTAGAACACAGATTGGAAGCTGAACTAAGAAAAGTTGATGCCAACGGTCAAGCAGTTTTTCAACAAGATTCGGCTCCATGTCACGTCTCCAAGATCATGATGAAATATTTCAAGGACAAAAAGATATCATGCCTTGAATGGCCAGGAAACTCACTGGACCTTAATCCGATTGAAAATCTGTGGGCTACTGTAAAAGCTAGACTTCGTAAAATAGATTGCACAACAAAAACAAAACTGATTGAGGCTGTAATCCACACATGGTTTCGAGACCAGCAAATATCAGAAAACTGTAAAAACTTGTTGATTCTATGCCAAAACGTGTTGAAGAAGTTATAAAAGCCAAGGGAGGACATATTTCCTATTAAAACAATTTAAATTGTATTCTTTTCTCTTTTTTCTTCGTCTATAACTAATAAATGTTGTTTTTTCAAATTATCACTTGTGTTCACATTAATTCGCACAATACTGTAGCTAAGTAACATAACAATTCTTATAGAGACATATTCGATCAGTTTTAAACTCAGTACTGTGGCATCTCCGTTATGCATAATTTACACATCTTTAATTAAAGATGATAAAAAGAAGAGAATAAAATAGTTAAATATTAGAATTACCTTGGTTTCCTTCTTTGCAACTTCTTTGTGTTTTTCTCAATATACACTACGCATTTCGGAACTTAGTCCCATCATCAGGTGGATAAACTTTTCACTCATGTAGAGCACGTCACTAGATAAAAAATATATAAAGGTCACGCACATCTCGCTACTCAGTCGATTTCCCCACTCGCGTTATCTCGCGATGCGCATCGCTACCGACCCCGCGAGCGACTGACAAATCTATTCGGCCTGTACTTATTGTGATCAATGATATAGATATAAAGAGCACCTGCCTAGGGGCAACATCAGGAACGTTAAATCAAACTTTGCCATGCATATCATTGATCACAACTATACCTATTCCAATTTTAGAAATAATTTCAAACCACTGCATTTTTGCAGAAAGGGTAAACTCATGGACGCACTGGAGGAGTTTGAAATTTACCGAGCCTCTACAACACACAATGATCAGCTTCTGAACGAGAAAATGTCGTTCAAGTCAAACGAACTGTATGATACTGCTGTACGCATGCTGAAACAGCACGACAAATAAGTACAGGCCGAATAGATTGGTGGAGAATGGGAGAATGGGTGAGAGAGAAGGTGTGAGTGTGGACACATACATAAATTACATTATTCTATAGTACTCTTGACTATAATTTACAATATGATTACAATTATTATCCAAGTTTACCTGTTAGTAAAATTTACCAGAAACTTTTGTTTGTAACATTTGTCAACTATCTAATGTAAGTCGTAATGTTCTACAGTTATTGTGTAAATTGTATGTTTCCAAATTATGATTGTTTGTTAATACCAGTAGGGAGTGAAACATGTTAAAAATAACTTTTAATAATTACGTAGTGAACATCCCCTAATCTGTTTTAGTTATAGGTAATATATTTTACTTTGCTATATGTTGACTGCTGTAGGTATAAACAATTTATGTACCAATCTAATATCCAATTGTTGAGTACTGTTTGTTTAATTAATTAAAATATCATTACATTTAGTAATTTAAATTGTAATACTGTATAAATTAAGTTCTCTCATACTATAATTTGCTCGTTTTCTTAAAGATAATTTGAAGATGTAAACAAACTATCATAAGTCTTCACATATACAATGATACATACATACACACGCACACACTCACATACACGAACACGTTCACACAAATATTTAATTGTTCCGTTGTGTTTTTGACATTTCTTTTGTATTTCATACACAAGTCCTGAAATGACAATAAATATTGTCGAAACGTCGACGCAAAATAGTTAAAATTTGTGTTATTTTTGGCCAATCCTCACTAACCATTAACTAAAAAATTAATATACAATAATATAATGTGTTGGAGTTCACAAAATTCACAATTTCTGTTTGCTTTTACATGAGTGAAAAAAAGTAGATTACGCATGAATGAAAAAAAAGCAGTGTTTAGTTATATAAAATGTTGGGTCTGTTTATACAAAAATAAAATAAATGATGAGACATGAATGAGGATGAACCATCTAATCATGTGTTCTTGATGGTTTTCACTGAAGAATGTGGTTAAATATACAAATAAAATGTAGTTATTGAAACAAATAAAATATAACCCTTTTGCAGACTAGTTCTGTGAAGTATTCTTGTGTGATTATTTTTTAGAAGATGTGAAAAAATAGTTGTGGTTTGCATACCTGCTTGCAACATGATCTGTTTACCAAAGTTAGGTACTTGTCTGTCAACTAAACCGTCCTTGAAAGGCTTTGGGTAATTAACCAAGATGTCACACAATAATAATGCTGATATAACATATAATATTATAAAAGATGCTTCATATAACAATTATGTGAGAATAAAGTGCAATTAAGGACAAAAACAAACTTTTTTTAATGTAACAAAATGTACAGCTTCTCTGCTAAAACCGAAATAGCAGCGAAATGTATCAGCAGTGACAAAGATATGTATTTTTCCTTAAGATATAGCTTTTCGCAAGAACTGCAACTTCCAAATCTCCAACCAAATACTTATGTAGGCTGTGTCTATGAAGAAAATGTTATATTGAACTAATTTTGGAGCTAGACGATGAGAACCAAGATGCTTACATCAATTTTATGCATCCTCACTAGCCATCAAAAACTTTTTTTTGGCCAGAACACAGAAATGTTGGGAGAGAGGATAAGTGCTGGGTCCCTTTTACGAACATAATTCGCAGCATAGATGTACCTGAAATTAAGTGCTCAGGTGGGCCGAATGGTTTTCAGACTATCCAAAAAAAAAGTATTCAAAATATTAATGCTGCCTGGAAGGAAAAATTAAGTTTCATATCAATCAAGAAGCACCTGTATATGTTATAAATATCCTGTAATACCATTTAAGACTGAAAAACTAAGCTAACTCAACAAGTAAATACCTAAGCAAGTTATTATTTTTAAAATTCGGACAAATCTTCTTTAAAATCTATATTTTTGTAGTTTTGACAGGTAGTTAGGCCTTGTTACACTGATAAGCCTAATTTTAACTGAAGGTTTTAGTACAGAAAAATGTAAGTATACCTTAAGTAAAAAAAATCATCATTGGCCACACAAGATAGGGTACAATGCAAAATATTTCAATGAAATATCAAATGTAAACTTTGTACTTAAATTATAAAATGTCATTAAATACCCACGACTTTTATTTTATTCTATTATATTACATTTCATCCTCTTTCAAATGAGACCTTTTTCAGCCTCATAGGACCAGACAGAAAACAGTTATAAACATTTACATAAAAGCCTGCACGGAGAAAAAAAATTCAGAATTGCCAATTTTGAAGTGGAAAACAAGTTTTATATAAGTCTAAATGTTATTTTTGACTTTATATTTGGAATCCTTGTGAAATTTCAAGTAAGTATTGTGAGTTTCATAACTTAATATTACACAATAACCATACAACTAGTTTTTATTGAAAAGAGCCCTTTAGATCTCGCGGCACAACTAACAAATCAGCTAAAAATGGACTTTTTTTTTCAAAAAAATCATTTAAAGAAAACTAAAGCGAATTTGTCAAAAATGAAAAATACAGGTTGTTATATTTGTCCATAGATGCTGTAAAAAAATTTTCATGAAAATCTGAGAGGGTGGGGTGTAAAATTTTATTCTGGCTGGATGATTTGATTTGGAATGACCCTGTTCTGAGTCGGTAGTGAAATACTTATATTTAGTTAAACTTAATTATTGAGCACACTACCACAAAATAAACAAGGAAAAATATTCTTCTGTAATTTTGATGGTTTTATATTTTTTCAAGGTCTCTACACAAACTGCCATACTTGATGAAGTAGTAACGAAATGTCTCCCAAAATGTTCTAGTAGGCTACCAAGTGGAATTTTAAATCCTGTGTGTGACAACATATTTACTCATAAAAATTACATTTCCGCTGCTCTTTAAAAAATCATAGATGATGATGGGTGTGCTAAGTTGACTGTTCAGAAAGCATTGGGGCTGAAAAAATCATTAAACAATTATGATTTTAATTTCGGGTTAACATTTTTCAACAACATTATGCCAGCCTGTGACATTTTATTTAAACAATTACAGCAAGTGGAAATTGACAGTATTTAACACACCAGTATGTTGCCTCATTCAAGTGACACATCCAAAATGTCAGAGATCGTATTTACTTAATGGCACTCTGTCTAAAACAATGTTTTTGGAAAATCATCTCAAAATCCAAATATCGGTATGGAGAACCATACATGACTTCCATGTTGTAAGATTTATATTTAAAATCATTTACGAAATGAAATGTTTCTATAGAAACTACATCTTTCCACTTATTGCTTCAGCCTTAACCACAGTACTGTGGTCACTAACGTATACCACCACACATTATCGCACTCGATTTTCACTGATGATGGCAGTCGACGGCACTGCCGAAACGTCTGGTTTTGCAGAAAACATTGGGCTACGGCCAAACAGCGCGGGAAGGAATTTTAACAAAAAACTACTGCTTTGTTGCCGATAACGTAGTACACATATAAAAATTCTCCCCTCCCCTTACAACTATAATTTTCATTAATAGAAAATTACCCCCACACCGTTCAACTAGCCTCGTCATTTATAGATATTTCATCTACGTTTCTACAGTGGATTATTAAGATCTTCTTATCAGGATACTTTATTTATCATAATTAAGTACTTTACTCTTGTTACAACAAAAAATGTTTCAGGTAAACTACCCTTTCCCCGTTACCGATCTTCACCAAAATCAATAGGCCTTGAGTCTTCTACAACTCAGGCATATATGTAAATAATTATTTGATTCTGTTTGAATTTGCGGCTGTTTGCCATAGAAAACAATTACACTTGATTAAAAAAAAACCGTTGCAGGTAAACTACCCCTTTCCCTCAACCGATCTTCACCAAAAACAATAGGTCGTGAGTACTCTACAAATCAGGACTGTACGCAAAAAATGATTTGATTCTGTTTGAATGTGCGGCAGTTATCATTCGTCATAGAAAAAATTACCGTTGTTAAAACATAAAATGTTGCCAGTAAACTACCCCTTTCCCTTAACCGATCTTCACCAAAATCTAAAGACATTGACAACCCTACAATTGAGTGCAGTATGCAAATAATTATTTGATTCTGTTTGAATATGCGGCTGTTATCGTTTGCCATATAAAATACCCTTGTTAAAACATAAAACGTTGCAGGTAAACTACCCCTTTCCCTTAACCGATCTTCACCAAAAACAATAGGTCTTGAGAACTCTACAATTATGCAAAAGAGTAGTTGATTCTGTTTGAATTTGCGGCTGTTATCGTTTGCCATAGAAAACAATTACCCTTGATTAAAAAAAAAACCGTTGCAGGTAAACTACCCCTTTCCCTCAACCGATCTTCACCAAAAACAATAGGTCGTGAGTACTCTACAAATCAGGGCTGTATGCTAAAAATGATTTGATTCTGTTTGAATTTGCGGCTGTTATCGTTTGCCATAGAAAAAAAATCTACACACACACACTTCGAAAAATGACTTTTTTCATGTTTTGAGTGTAGTACAATCAGAATCTGCAATAATCTCGAACACGATTTTGTTTGCCATCACCATACTTCCATTTCCTTAAGGAACATGGAAGTAAAAAGGGCACGCTTTGATGAAAGCAGGAAGAGTGCAGCTAAATAAGTTTGTGTCATAACAGTAACCAACACATGACAGATTTTATTTTTCAGACCATTTAGCAAGAGCAGTTTTGTTGCAATCAACCATATTTTCTAAACATCAGCTTGTCTTCCAGAAACACAGGTACAAATTGCTGCTAAACAATTTAATTTAAATACAACTTCATTAAGACATGTACTGGTAGTTCTATACAACAAACGCGTATAACAACAATACGCGTACAAACAAGTTACACCAAAACTGTCTAACCTATCGCTTTTGGTACACTTTCCAAATACAAAAAAAGTGCATCTTGCGGCGTGCCTACTTTCTTACTTACGAACACATTATTTTTGCAAACTAATTTTGGGAAGTTTGAGCCGCAATTTTCATAACATGTTATTCTTTTTCGTTTGTCTGTAGAAACTTGTGTTTACATGTAATCCTACCTTTAAAAAAAGGCGGGCAATATTAGTATAAAAATGAGTGATTAGTGATAAAACTTCCATGGTCGTGATCCGGCCTTATATTTAAGCCTGAAATACACATAAAAATTCGACACATACAACCCAGACTTTCCTTTATACATTACGCAATTCAGCTATGTCAAAACGTCTCTAAGATAAAATCTATCTTTTCATCGTTCTTTAAGATAACTTCTTAATTTAAAAATATATTCAGTCATCAGCAAGTACCTAACTTTACTTAATTTTTCACTAATTTTTAAATATATTTCTGGTTATGCAATACAAATATTTCCTTCTTACCTTCATACCCAAAACAGACATATAAAATTTTGCTGTTTTAGCTCTGTCGGCAACCTTAAAAACAAAATGTAAAGCTCTTCCAGCCTGAACTACCATGATAGTTTCTTTCCGTGTAATAACAACTATATACGTAAATTACCGCACCCTAAACTTGACAGAAAACAAAACCACCACCAACCAGACCGGAGGACACTGACCAACTTACTTCCTATTACTTTGAGCCAATGAATGATATGATTACGAAATTACATTTTTCCTCTTAGCAACGGATAAATGAACAGGTGAACCAACAAACGAAATGCGAATGTTCTGAGCAACTATCACTCGATCCCTCTCTTTCTCGCCCACACACACACACACGTTTCTGACTTTCTGTTCTCAATCGTTGTTTCCTTTTATCTGTTTCATAAAGCTCTATCATGGAGGTTCTAATTGTCTATCGCGTCAATGTTTCATATTATATATTATTCCTCCAAATGTTATTAATATGGTACACTCTTGAAAATCTACAGCTCTTTACATAATTCGTTTTGAAAAGAAACACGAGCGCATGATCACATATCAAGTATGTGTTTTGTTTGAACTAAAACATAACGTTACTGTGTCTCCTTTTAATACAATTTAAGAACTTTAATAAATTTTATTGAAACGTTCAATTACATTGACTTTAACTGTGACATATAATCGAGTGGTACTATATTTGTACTCTGTGATGTTGGTATTTCCGTGTTTACTTAATAGTATTAGAGACTTGCGTCACCAGCGATCCATAACGTCGTGCTGTGCCTGTAATCTGACAAGCGTCTACGGAACCAACATCGAAGCTGATGGTGACCAATCTGGCGACGTGGTGGGGGCACTGGAGGGGAAAGTGCCTAACCGACCGTGTCACCTGGCGGGCTCAGCTGATTTTGGTAAGTTTTTACCGCGCGCGCTTTTGTATCTATTTTGGATGCGTGCTTGTGTAACCAAGTTAAAGGTAATAATTGTCTTCTATCATGTTTTCTAAATAATTATATTACAAATATATTTACTATATAACAAACATTATCATGTTAAATTGCTAAACTCAATATCAGCAGCGATTATTTCTGTCTTGATGCGTTTACATATCAAATGTAAAACTAAAAGCAATTAAAATATCTGTATGGAGAACCATACATTACTTCCATATTCAAAGGTTTATATTTAAAATCATAATGGAAATGAAATATTTCCACAGAAACTACTTCTTTCTACTTATAGATTCAGCCTGACCACAGTACTGTGTGGTCACTAACGTATACCACCTTACATTATCGCACTCGGTTTTCACTCATGATGACAGTCGATGGCACTGCCGAAACGTCTGGTTTTGCAGATAACATTGTACTTTGCTCAAACAGCCCGGGAAGAAATTTTTACACTAAACTACTTCTTTGTTGCCGATAATGTACTACACATATAAAAACATAAAACGTTGCAGGTAAACTACCCCTTCTTCTCCACCGATCTTCACCAAAATCAAAAGACCTTGAGTGCTCTACACATTAGGGACGTATGCAAAAAATTATTTGATTCTGTTTGACTTTACAGCAGTTATCGTTCGTCATAGAAAAAATTACCCTTATTAAAACATTAAATGTTGCAGGTAAACTACCGCTTTCTCTTAACTGATCTTCACCAAAATCAATAGGTCCTGAGAAGTCTACAATTCAGGGCTGTGTGCAAAAAATTATTTGATTCTGTTTGAATTTGCGGCTGTTATCGTTGGCCATAGAAAAAAATCTACACACAGAAACTTTTCGAAAATATCGGTATGGAGAACCATACATGACTTCCATATTCTAAGATTTATATTTAAAATCATTTTCAGCCAAACAGCCAGGCTGTGTCTTACCTGCCTTTTTATTGCTGTATTAAATGAAAAATATTATATTACATTAAAATGAAAAAATTATAATTTTATTGCCTGGCAACAAAATTATTTTATTTTTAACAATTACCATTGTTTCAAAAAGTTTAAATAAATTTTCAAGTACTTTACTCTTGTTAAAACGTAAAAGGTTGCTGGTAAACTACCCCTTCCCCGTAACCGATCTTCACCAAAATCGAAAGTCATTGAGACCTCTACAATTCAGGGACGTATGCAAATAATTATTTGATTCTGTTTGAATTTGCGGCTGTTATCGTTTGCCATAGAAAATACGCTTGATAAAAAAACGTTGCAGGTAAACTACTCCTTCCCCTTAACCGATCTTCACCAAAAACAATAGGTCTTGAGTACTCTACAAATCAGGGCTGTATGCAAAACATTATTTGATTCTGTTTGAATTTGCGGCTGTTATCGTTTGCCATAGAAAATACCCTTGTTAAAAAAACGTTGCAGGTAAACTACCCCTTTCCCTCAACCGATCTTCACCAAAAACAATAGGTCTTGAGAACTCTACAATTTAGGGCTGTATGCAAATAATCTTTTGATTCTGTTTGAATTTGCGGCTGTTATCGTTTGCCATAGGAAATACCCTTGTTAAAACATAAAACGTTACAGGTAAACTACCCCTTTCCCTTAACCGATCTTCACCAAAAACAATAGGTCTTGAGTACTCTACAAATCAGGGCTGTATGCAAAACATTATTTGATTCTGTTTGAATTTGCGGCTGTTATCGTTTGCCATAGAAAATACCCTTGTTAAAAAAACGTTGCAGGTAAACTACCCCTTTCCCTCAACCGAACTTCACCAAAAACAATAGGTCTTGAGAACTCTACAATTTAGGGCTGTATGCAAATAATCTTTTGATTCTGTTTGAATTTGCGGCTGTTATCGTTTGCCATAGGAAATACCCTTGTTAAAACATAAAACGTTACAGGTAAACTACCCCTTTCCCTTAACCGATCTTCACCAAAATCAACAGATCTTGAGAACTCTACAATTCAGGGCTGTATGCGAAACATTATTTGATTCTGTTTGAATTTGCGGCTGTTATCGTTTGCCAAACAAACAAAATTACCCTTGCTAAAAAAAAACCGTTGCAGGTAAACTACCCCTTTCCCTCAACCGATCTTCACCAAAAACAAGAGGTCGCGAGTACTCTGCAAATCAGGGCTGCATGCAAAAAATTATTTGATTCTGTTTGAATTTGCGGCAGTTATCGTTTGCCATAGAAAAAAAATCTACAGACACACAGACAGACAGACACACACACAGACACTTTTTGGAAAACGACTTTTTTTCATGTTTTGAGTGTAGTAGAATCAGAATCTGCAATAATCTCGAACACGATTTTTTTTGCCATCACCATACTTCCATTCCTTAAGGAATATGGAAGTAAAATGACTTTTTTTCGTGTTTTGAGGGTAGTACATGTATACACGTCCATGTATTTGATGTCATTTTGATCAATTTTGCTGCAATTGTAATCAATGTTATGGAACAAACAAGTAACAAATAAGTACACTGTGTGTGTGTGTGTGTGTGTGTGTGTGTGTGTGTGTGTGTGTGCGCGCGCAGGTGCATTCTCATTACATTCAGTTACTTGATATGTAATGCTTTCACAATTGAAATACATTTCAGTGAGATAACAATTGGATTCGTTCCAGGGAAATGTAAAATTCCTGTTACAACCACACAATTTCTTGTAAAAGTAGTTCTTGACTTTTCCTTATACAGCAAGATGAACAATATAATTCACAAGTCTAACCACTCTTTCCTCCTCAAAACACTATTTAAAAAAAAAAGTGACTAACAAAAGATCTGAGTATTCCTTCTTCTAGTTTGTTTGCCAATAGAACTAAAATTAGTGTATACAAATATAGTATTATTTTTTGTACATTTCAAATTTTGGGACACCAGGTTTCAAAAAGTGGGGCAAAAGTTTGACAAAATCACAAATTCCATGTGGGACATCGATTAAAGAGAATTTTAACGAAAATCTGAATATACTGTACAGTTTTAGAAATTTCAAAATTCTTTGACCCCATGGCTCAAAAATGGAATCAATAATTTGAAAAAAGTGTAAAAATCCATCTAGCTGTTAAGACTAAAAGAAATTATAACACACATTTAACTGTGTGGAATTTATACTATTTATTGTATGATCGCTCTATAATACTGTTACTTTACTAAACAAAAATTAGTCAGTCTGCCTGCACACCCATATTGCTGAGTAATAATACAGCAGTCTTGTCTGGCGTCTCTGGGCGCCCCCCCCCACACACACACACAGTTGCTATGTAGCTGATTTCTCTCTGGCAGTGGTGAAATGTCAGTTCTGCCATGGTCAGAAGCATAACAGGCAGCAGGCCTAATGTTTGAAAGAAAAGAGAATAAGAAGAATTATCTTGTAGACATTTGTAATTTTTAGTTATTTTTAGAAACAAAATTTAATGTTTTGTTTAATGGGCAGTTAAGAATACTATGTGTGTATGTGCGTGCGTGTGTGCGCACGCGTGCACAACTTTTAATCTGAACAATAATCTGCTGTTAGAACCCAGCTGCCAGAAGTGGAACATGTGGTAGAATGGCACAATGCAGCAGTACTGTATTCCCAAACTGTCACTTCAGAAAGTATATTAAACAAAATACAGGACCATTATGGGAAGAATAAATAAAGGTTAGTTGTTACCGTTTCATCTGAAATTTGCTTATTAAATTTAAGTTCAATGAAAACAATGCTATGTTTATTTTCAGATGAGTACTACTGCCGTAAAATGTGATTTATGCAGCAAAGAGTTCAGTAAGAGTTCTTATTGTAAACGGCATATTAAAATTGTTCACAAAAGAAATGCCAAAGGGGAGCAAATTGAAACAGCTACATTTACTTGCACTTTGTGTAACAAACAGTATTCCCAAAAACATCATTTGCAGCGACACATCATTAAATGTAGTGTTTTTAGGAATTTTATTAGTGATTTTATGTTTAATTTTATTTTCTAATTTATTAATAGCTTTTATTTTGTATCCATTTTTAACTGCTATTTGTTGGATAATTTTTCTTTCTTTGTTTCTTTCTGTGTTATTTAATGGGATCCTAAGCATTCGGTAAATCATGGAATTAAATACTGCCATTTTGTGTTGGGGAGGATGATTAGAAGTATTTGGTATTACTAAGTCAGTTTGAGAAGGTTTCCTGTATATTGCGTATTCAAAATTTGTTTCATTTTTCTTTATTGTTAAGTCTAAATACTTGAATTTATTATTACATTGTTCTTCTAACGTGAATTTTATTTTAGAATGTAAATTATTTATGGAGTTGAATATTTTATTTATATTTATACCACTGTTTTGGGAAATGTACAGAGTGTCATCAACGTATCTAAAATAACAAATTTTATTATTTCCATTGAGGCTTCTGTTCTTATTTTATCTTGTTTTTCTTGTTCTACATTATTAATTGCGTTTTCAGTTTCGACTATGATATTATCTATTACATATTTGTTTACATTTTTAAGATTTGTTTTGTTTGATGATTCTAGGGTAGCTATTTCGTTTTCCGTGAATTTAATATTAGATAAATTTACGAATTTTGGGTAAAAAGTGTGGTTATTATTTAATGTGTGTAAATTTTGGTTATCTTCTTTAGGTGTACTATTTATTAGTAGATTTTTAAAATTTTTTGCATGCAGCCTGATTTGCAGAGTAGTCGTGAATTATTGTTTTTGGTGAAGATCAGTTAAGGGAAATGGGTAGTTTACCTGCAACGTTTCATGTTTTTATATGTGTAGTACGTTATCGGCAACAATGAAGTAGTTTAGTGTGAAAATTTCTTCCCGGGCTGTTTGGGCACAGTAGGCCTACAATGTTTTCTGCAAAACCAGACGTTTCGGCAGTGCCATCGACTGTCATCATCAGTGAAAATCGAGTGCGATAATGTGAGGTGGTATAACGTTAGACAATAGTGACCACATGCACAGTACTGTGCTTAAGGCTGAATCAATAAGTAGAAAGAAGTAGTTTCTATGGAAATATTTTATTTCCATTATGATTTTAAATATAAATCTTAGAACATGGAAGTAATGTATGGTTCTCCATACCGATATTTAAAAAATGTTACAAATATAAATTTAAATTAAGAAAATAATTATTTTCCCACCTTTTGGAGAGTCTAATTGGCTGTCAATGGGTGCAATTGTCTTAGAAAATATTTTGCTTTTTCAGGATAGTTGATATCCAGGATGTAATATCATGATACTTGATATCCAGGATTTAATGTCAGGATACCTGACAGTTTTTAATCATTTTATAACATGCGAGTTAGAAAAAATACTGTTTTGTAAAATTGTTCGCAATTTTTATAAACAGTTGTTAAGTGTGTCAGCAGGAATACTGAATTTATCTGCTATAACTCTAATTCAAAATGGAAAATCATAAAAATTTTAAATTTCAGTTGCAGTTATAGACAAGTATAAAAGTAAAAAAAAAAAAAAAAATGTAATACAAACACTTTTGATAACAGTTACCACATGTAACACTGCTTAGTTATATGACGATAAAAATGCTGGACTTAGAAACCATGTCATTCAACAGCAGACATCAAAACATATTTGTGTAACTTCTAGGATGAAAACCTTCAAGCTTTAATGTGTTTATAAATTTGCTGTCGTGTATAGCACACCATAAGTCTGAAATAAGTGGTTTCAGAAATCACTATGCTGTCTATACTTGGAGCACAATTATTTTACAATTTAGTTACAGACAGCAGAGTGCTGAATGTGTCAAACTGAAATATCACCACTGTTCCATAACTGTGAAGAGTTACTGTCTTATGCATGCTACCTACTTGCCAAGACCAGCTATAGGTATTTGAATGTTTAAGAGATGAACATGAATACTACATGAATTCGTTTAATTTTTACTCAGTAAAAGGTAACCTAAAATGTATTATAAAAAATTTAGGTGCTTAAAACGTATAATTGAAAATATTAATATCAAAAGTTTTAAAATATGTTATAAAGAACGATATATATTCATATATTTGATAATGCAGTCTGAGTAAGTACTGGCATTTTCTCCATTCATGTGCAAGTACTGGTATTTTCTGTAAAACCAATAAATTGTACATTTAATACAGTAAAGTATTTTTATCACCTTATGTGCATAATTTGGCCTCCACATTTGTTATTTATTTTAAACAAATAATTATTCGCTATGCGTACTAATAATTGTAATAGCAATTGAACAGAGCTTAATTAAGTACAATCCAACCATGGCCAGATTCTGTGTGATTAATTTAACTTGTGATTTAGATAAGTGTGTAATTTGGAACAGATGTGTGAAGACAGTTAATTAGTAATCCTCAAATTTCAAGTAACACGCTGTTACTGAGGTTATGTCAGACAAAAGCATGAAACATTCGCATTCTGTAGCGCTGAACGATTACATAAAGTATTGTAAGTTTTTCTGCTTACGAGAGAACACACGTAGGAAGACCGCACACAGCTAAACAAACCGAAAATAAGCTACAGGTTTATCGTCAAGTCTATAAAGACTCGGATAGAAAGCAGCCGCATCCCATCCCATCTATTAATCGTACGGGCAGACGCTTGTCAGCCCAGAATGCAAATGTAGCACACAAGCAGCGTCTGCCCGTACAGTTAACAGATGTGATGGGGCGCACCTTCGCTCGCCCCTCCAGTGCCCCCGCCACGTCGCCAGATTGGTCACCATCAGCTTCGATGTTGGTTCCGTAGACGCTTGTTGTAATCTGGCGTCTTGGTGGGGCGAGAACCGAGCTGCACGGTGAGGCGGAGAGCCCGGGAGAAAGTTAATGTGTTTCATTGCTCGACATAAGTTCAATAACAGCTAATCTGATTTTTAAAATTCTTTCACCACCGTGTTTATTGAAGTTTGAGGATGGTTTTAGGCATAAATTTTAACCGCTAGTTTTAACAATTTTCAAAAACAGAGTCTTCAGACGATTCCACGTCATGAAGTTTCTTTTTTAATTTTCATGTAGTGAAATTTTCGCCATGCGACAAACTTTCGTTTTATGAGAGATAGCTATATGGTGTCAGCGAGTGAAAATTATAGAAAATTCCAAATTTTATTTTGCTTTTGTTTCAATAAAATCGGCTTTTTCGTTTTCGAGATATTGGCGGTTTTATAAGAAATTTAATTGGTTGGCACATGCAGCGATTTTTCTTGTAACGATTTTTCATAATAATAAATATTACCTTAACGGCTTAACGTAATTATATTTTAACATTTATTATATTATTCTATTTAATAATAAAAATTTCAATTTTCATGTAGTACCTTAATGTAATTTGATTTCCTGGATTTTGTTGTCCACTGATTATAAATATATCACTACTGACTAGGAACAATTTTTTATAAATGCTCCATGAAGTTTTAAGAAGACTGTTTAATGATGAAGAAACATTCATTTTATGAATATTTTATAAAACAATACATTAATAAGAAACAATACATATCATGGGCCTACTGTTATCGGATTCATTTAGGTATAAACACTAACATGTCAATAGAAAATTTTAATAAAATATTAAAATATTGTTATCTAAAAGGAAAACGGATTAAACGACTGGATAAAATAATTTGTGCCATATTATATTTGTTAAACGTATTAAACACTGCACATCATGTCATTGTAAGAGGCAATTTCAGAAACTTTGCAACAGATTTTTACTATCTGACTTAGCTTATGTATCCAAACAGTTTTACTGTTTCTAAATGCCAGGCATTTAATTTACTTTTAAGTGACTAAGGGCTAACTCAAGCCGAATTAAAATATCAGTTTGTCTCTGTTGATTTTAATTTAAAACACAATTACTTGGAACAGTTTGTCAATTGTTTACTGGTTAATGAGTTATTCACAACTTGGATGGACATGTGTATCTTTGCTTGAAAGATCTTAGAATAGTGACAGTGTTTGACAAGAGTAATTGTGAAATGTGTAATAATAGGGTACCGGTACAATGCATAAATGATAGTAAATAGTACACTATAATAAGTAGTACTATAGGAGCCTGGCAAAATCTTTCTCATATGCAACTTACACATATCCCGTTTTTTGCTTAAATGTCATGTGGGCGAGCGAACGCACGCACGCGCGCGCAGCACACACACAACATGTATATAAACCATACCTCTGATGTGACTTAACTAACTTTTAAAGTTTTTATGAACAAATTATTCTTCTAACTTTAAATTGTTTTGTTACTTTTAATTGCTTTTGTTTTTTATTTTTATATTACATTTAATGTTTAATTCACTAATTTTTACTATACTGTACTGCTAAGCCACTTACTAAATTACATTTATTATAGTACGCGCGCGCGCGTATGAAAGAATGTGTGCGCGTGCGCGTGCGAGAGAGAGAGAGAGAGAGAGAGAGAGAGAGCGAGCGAATGAGGGGAGGGGGAGAGGGAGAGAGGCGGCGCGCGTCTGCTACACACCTGTACATATGCTAAAACAAAACTATATCAATACATCAAAACAATTATTTCTACTGGTATTTCAAAATCGATTTTTTTGTAAGGATCGCTTCGCCTGATATTAAAGAAGTAAAAATACGGAATTGTATTGGATGCCGTAAAACACTCAAGATCCGTTTTTTACCTACAGGCGCACGCACGCGCGCGCGCACACACACACACACACACACACACACACACAGTACACTGTTCTGCTAGTTGTGAACAGCTGCATTTGCACCAATTTCACTTGCAGACACTTAGATAAATAAGATAATTAATATTTGTTGATGTAAGAGGGTACTTTTTATACCTGACGTGCTATGCTACATTTATCAAAGACACATGGAAAAAGTAAAATTTACATTTTTACATGGAAAGTACTCAGATTTAAAAATTAATACCAGTTGTAATGACAGCTGAGTAAAATAAACAGTGCTTATAAATTATTTACTTAACCTAACTCATTTCATATATTTCATTCGCTATATTTTTTAACTAGATTACTAAGTACATTTATCAAATTAAATTGTGTACCCCCTCCACACACACACACACACACACACACACACACACACACACAGCATATATATAAACCTTACCTCTGATCTGCTTAACTAACTTTTAAAGTTTTTATGAACAAATTATTCTTCTAACTTTAAATTGTTTTGTTACTTTTAATTGCTTTTGTTTTTTATTTTTATATTACATTTAATGTTTAATTCACTAATTTTTACTATACTATACTGCTAAGCCACTTACTAAATTACATTTATTATAAAACGCGTGCGCGCATATGGAAGAATGTGTGCGTGTGCGTGCGTCCGCGTGCGAGAGAGAGAGAGAGTGAGGGATGAGAGGGAGAGAGGTGAGCGCGCGTTTGCTACACAACTGTACATATGTTAAAACAAAACTAGGTATATCAATACGGTACATCAAAACAATTATTTCTACTGGAATTTCAAAATCGATCGCCTCGCCTGATATTAAAGAAGTAAAAATACGGAATTGTATTGCAAGAATAATAAGCGCCGTAAAAGGTTCGGACGTCTTCGTTAAAATTCGAACCATAATCAGCTAAACTCGGTTGTCGCCCCACCAAGACGCCAGATTACAGGCACAGCACGATGTTATGGCCACGTTATGACTCGCTGGCAGACGCAAGTGTATAGAGCAGTAGACGTACTCTGTGGCAGTAGATCATTAATTATAACATATTACAAGACGCGCTGTATGAATTGCATAGTTGTTACTTATGTTGGGTTGATGGAATGGTAAGTCCAGTTTTACTAAGAAACGAACTGTGCAAGAGTAGCGAATCTGCAAAGTGAAACATTTTGCAGCTAAATATAATTATTTCATAACGACTCGGAACACAAAAGTTTTTTATGGGTAAAAACGTAAAGTTTTACCTTATAACCTGAACCGGTTTCGCTTTTAAAAAGCTTCAGAAGCTGCCGTTGGGAGCACTCGACGATTTTGTCAGCTTCGAGCTTTAATTACAGTTGCATAAAACGGCGTTTTAGGTTAGGTTGGGAATGAAGAGTATAGAACACGCACACGCATACAAAGTCCGTTTTACTTCCATTTTCCTTAAGGAAATGGAAGTATGGTGATGGCAAAAAAAATCGTGTTCGAGATTTATGGCAGATTTTGATTGTACTACACTCAAAACATGAAAAATAGTCATTTTTTGAAAAGTGTCTGTGTCTGTAGTTTTTTTCCTATGGCAAACGATAACAGCCGCAAATTCAAACAGAATCAAATAATTTTGTGCATACAGCCCTGAATTGTAGAGTTCTCAAGACCTTTTGTTTTTGGTGAAGATCGGTTAAGGGAAAGGGGTAGTTTACCGGCAACGTTTTTTGTTTTAACAAGGGTATTTTCTATGGCAAACAATAACAGCAGCAAATTCAAACAGAATCTAATAATGTCTTGTGTACAGCCCTGAATTGTAGAGTTCTCACAACCTATTGTTTTTGTTGAAGATTGGGGTAGGGAAAGGGGTAGTTTACCTGCAACGTTTTATGTTTTAACATTGGTAATTTTTACTATGACGAATGATAACTGCTGTAAATTCAGTCAGAATTAAATAGTGTTTTGCATACTGTCCTGAGCTATAGAGAACTCAATGTCTATTGATTTGGTTGAAGATCGTTTAATGGAAAGGAGTAGTTTACCTGCAACATTTTATGTTTTAACAGTGGTAATTTTTTCTATGATGAACGATAACTGCCACACATTCAAACAATCAAATATAAGACTGAAGGCTTGTTTATTTTGGTGAAGATCGGTTAAGGGAAAGAAGTGGTAGTTTACCTGCCACATTTTATGTTTTAACAAGAGTAATTGTATCTATGATGAACGATAACTGCCGCACATTTAAACAGAATCAAATAATTTTGTGCATACCTTCCTCAATTGTAGATAACTCAAGGTCTGTTGATTTTGTTGAAGATCGGTTAAGGGAAAGGGATAGTTTACCTGCAACATTTTATGTTGTAACAAGAGAACGTTTTTCATGAAGAACGATAACTGCCGTAAATACAAACAGAATCAAATAATTTTTTACATATGTGCCTGAGTTGTAGAGGACTCGAGGCCTATTTATTTTGGTGAAGATCGGTTAAGGGAAAGGGGTAGTTTACCTGCCACTGTTAATGTTTTAACAAGAGTAATTGTTTCTATGACGAACGATAACTGCCGCACATTCAAACAGAATCAAATAATGTTTTGCACGCGTCCCTGAATTGTAGAGGACTCAAGACCTATTGATTTTGGTGAAGATCAGTTAAGAGAAAGGTGTAGTTTACCTGCAACGTTTTAAGTGATAAGGGTAATTTTTTCTATGACGAACGATAACTGCCGTAAATTCAAACATAATCAAATAATGTTTTGCATACTTCTCTACATTGTAGAGGACTCAAGTTGATTTTGGTGAAGATCGGTTAAGGGAAAGTGGTAGTTTACCTGCAACATTATATGTTGTAACAAGAGAAATTTTTTCATGACGAGCGATAACTGCCATAAATTCAAACAGAATCAAATAATTTTTTACATATGTGCCTGAGTTGTAGAAGACTCAAGGTCTATTGATTTTGGTGGAAGACTGGTTAGGGGGAAAGGGTAGTTTACCTGAAACATTTTTTGTTGTAACAAGAGTAAAGTACTTAATTTTGATAAATAAAGTAACCTGATAAGAATATCTTAATAATCCACTGTAGAAACATAGATGAAATATCTATAAATGAAGAGGCTAGTTGAATGGGGTGGGGGTAATTTTCTGTAAATGAAAATTATAGTTGAAGGGGGAGGGGATAATTTTGTATATATGTACTACTTTATCGGCAACAAGGAAGTAGTTTGTTGTTAAAATTCCTTCCCGTCCTGTTTGGCCGTAGACCAAAGTTTTCTGCAAAACCAGACGTTTCGGCAGTGCCGTCGACTGCCTTCATCAGTGAAAATCGAGTGCGATAACGTGTGGTGGTATACGTTAGTGACCACAGTACTGTGGTTAAGACTGAAGCAATAAGTTGAAAGTAGTTTCTATGGAAACATTTCATTTCATAAATGATTTAAAATATAAATCTTAGAACATGGAAGTCATGTATGGTTCTCCATACCGATATTTTGTTTAGGTAAACTTACACATTAGATAATGCCTATTAATAAAACCCTGTGGTCCAGGCTAGTGCCGTATTCTAGACCTTGAGATAGCGTACCTGTACTGTTATAGTCAAAATGCACTTTTTTGCACACATAAAAAGCAGAAAATTTGTTGCTAATAGTAAATACTGCATTATATAGAGAAGAGAATGTGTGTTTTGTACATCAGTCTGGTTATTTGAGGATCCTTGTAATCTAAAAATGCTCCAGAACAAATGTATGTACCTGATTGCTGTCCGCTTTAACAGTTACCAATATCATCTTCGCATATTTGAAACTGAATGGTGCTAATGGGACTGAAGCTGATTTCTACTAGCCAAAATACAACGCACTTACACACGATCTTAGGCCATTCCACGCCAGAAACAAAATAATAAAATTCAATCATGTTTTCAGTTTGAATGAAACGAACTATAAATATTCTCTCCATGGATGTAAATACAAAAATATATTTTTACATTTTTTTTGTAACCCCATGTTGTAGTCCATAATAACTTCTCTCTTAGAACTATGTTCTGTATCTCATTTTTAAGGACTTTAGTATGATAAAAACTTGGAACACTTTTCAGTTTCTTTTTACTTTTAAAGCATTGTTTTCAAAATTTTGAAAAGGCTGTATATTATTCAACTATTCAGTACCTAGCTAATCTGCAAATTTCAAAATGGAAAGACGGCGAGATTATGAGTTACAAAAATTAAGCTACTAAGCACACATTTTTGGATAACTGTGTACGAAAACTTAACAGATACAACCAGGGTTCTCACAGACCTGAAAAGTCAGGGAAATTCACTATCTGTGAGGGAAGGCCTTGTAAATTTGCAAAAAGTCAGGGGAAAACAATATAACTTGTGTAAAGTCAGGGGTATTTCATAAACCATAAAAAATACCATATTTGTTTATAGTTTTATACATTGTGGAAATTTACATAGAAAAAGGGTTATAAACTGGGAAACAAACTTTATTTTTTAAAGTAATATACATACATTATGTTGGTGTGTTACATTTTTTGTGTAAGGTAGGTTTGAATTTCCCTCTCTTTTGTCAGGTCACTACTTTATTATGTCACTAAATTGGCAGCAATTCAGTGTCCCTCCTTTCTTCATATGTTTCCCTTCAGATTAGTTAGTTGCTTTCTTGTGACTGTGAGCCATTCTTGAGGAGATTTCAAAGTTCGTCGCCACTTGGGCCATATCTGTATTCAAACTTACTTGATTTGATGAGAAATTTAATGGCTCGTTGTGTCAAATCTCATTGCTTATAGTCAGCAGATACTGGCAGTAAACTTGTTTCCATTCACCTGAATGACTTTGAGAATTTAATAGAAACTAAGAAAACTGATATAGAATTTGAAACATATAAATTGTTAAAAGAGGTTAAAGGAGTGACTTGAGCTAGATATTATGAAATTTAAGAAGGAATGCATAATATTTCTTGTTAAGACTATTGAAAAAAAAATCAAGAAAATAATTCCATTAAAATACAAAGCTGTAAGAGGTCCGGCGTCATTTGATCCTGTAATTATCGGTCAAGTATTGGAAAGAACAGAATCAATATTTTACTTGAAGTTCTGTATGAGAAAAGCAGGATTACTAAAGTGGTTGCTGAAAAAGCTAAATAGCAGTATTCTGTGCTCTGTAGTGAGGCCAGTGGTGTATTAAAAGACCCTTTGGATTCTTTTAATGACTGTATCAATCACAAAGGCAAAACTGAAATTAGATGGTATGATTTCTATTCATTTTTTTATAGAAAGCTTAAGTATTATGAACTGTTGTAAGTTGTTAAACTGGCTCTAATTGTTTCACATGGTAATGCTTTCGTTGAGTCAGAGTTTTCAGTAAACAAATCCCTATTAACAGAAAATGAAAAAAGAGGATAGTATTGTTGCTCAGTGCATTGTACCTATATGATGCTCTTAAGTATTATGGTGGCTTCAGAAATGTTAAAATCGCTCAAAAAATGCTTGCTGCTGTATGATCTGCCAGGAAAAAATATGAACAGTATCAACAGAAAGTAAAAGAGTAAGAAATACCAAGAAAACAATGGCCCAGGCCTTCTAAAAAAAAGTGAAATTAAAAAGTTACAAAATCAGAATAAAGTTTCTTGAATGAAACTGCAAATAGAAGAAGAAATGGGTTTGAAAATTAGGCGCGTAGAAATGACTTTTAAGTAAAAAATAACTAGTGTTTTTGTAAATAATAATTACATATTTTTTTGTAAATAATAATTACATATTACTTTGTTTCTCTGCATATTGAAAGTGTAGTGAAGCTATCCTATCTATGTTAAATAAGACATTTTTTGGTTTGTATAATCAAAACAATGTTTACTTTTTGAAATTTAAATGTCAAGTATATGTTTCCATGTTTAATATTTGTGTTTTATGTCATACATTTAATATAAATGTATTGTAGGCCTAGTTAATGGACCCCTGTAAACGATGTCGGTCAAAAAGACTGGGTAATCAACTGTCAGTTTTTTAGAAATCAGTTCTTTGTAGATCCTTGTAAAAATATTTTATTTGCTTTCTTTCACCTCTGATGTCAGCCTTGTAACTATTCTTGAATGAGCAAAATGAGACAAGTTTTAACCCAGCCATTTGGCATTTGTTTGCCTGTTTTGGATATGTTTCATGGTAACTTTTGAATGTAACTACTGACTTTCATTAAATTTGGCATATGTGTCTGTGCCTTTACCCACAGAAAGCCTGCTCTTTTTTAGATCGATTCCCCCAACAATGTGAGGAGTAAAAATTTGAAAAACAGAAAACTCATATGTGATATTAACTTAAAAAGAATTTTAACCAAATTCTGAATTTGATGGTCAGATTTGGAAATTTCAGTACTTTGGGACACCAGGCCCCAAACAATGTACCAAATTTTTAAAATAAATTCTTGCTGGTATCAAACAGAATTGAACGAAAATATTAATAAGATGTAGAATCCAGTTTTGGAAATATCAAAATTTTAGGAGACCAGGGTCAAAAAAAGATATTAAAAAAATGTAAAAATTCATGCTAGGTATAAGACTACACTGAATTTCAACTCAAATCTGAATGTAGTGCTTACAGGAGCACCACAGATAAAAAAAAAACAAAATTTTGAAGAAATTGTGAAAGTCTATGTAACACCAAATATGAGGAATTTTATTCAAAATACGAATGTAGCATCTTTAATAATTGGACAAAATTACATCTGTTGCAAATTTTGGACTGCCTTGCAAAAAAACTTTATACATTGTTATCAGTTATGTATACTTGTGAAAAGTATTCTAAATAGCCCTGTATAACAGACGATTTATTTTTTATACATTATGGTTATTGAAGGAGCAAAGCAAGTTCTCAGTTTTAAATCGACCCTCTGATATTAGTCTGTCTTATAACGTCTCTCCTGCAAAGACATTATAACATCGGGAACCAGTTCAAGTGTTCGCTGTTAATTAAACTAGCTGCCGTAGTTAGTAAAATTTACTTACCAACAAATTATGACAATGTATATATCAGGAATTAGTCGAGGGTTACATAAATTTATTCACTCTCTGGGTATTAGCAAAAACATCTCTTTATTCTTGTATTTTAACTAAGTATAAAAGTAATAGCTTTAATGGTCATCCTTTAAATTTTTACGTACTTTACTTTACTTTTAAAAGAAAAATTCTTATAAATTCTGCATTAAATATTCTTAAAAATTTTTATTCTTACTCTTTTTTATCTAAAAATCATTCAGCTATGTATTATTTCAAGTACCACGGATCCGGGTCTTAACTTTGCAATATTCTAATATATCACAACATCATCCAAACTATTTGAAGAATAGTCCGATGTAATTTTCAGAATTACTTTACCTTTTAAACATCATCAGGTTATTACTATATCATTACAGAAATTACAAACATTTATATGCTAATCTTTAAGTTATCTAAAAGTCTTTACAAGAAACTTTACTGTTCTTTTTGTTTCGGTTTTTACAAAAAAACAAGTTGTGCACAAATGTTATGATTTAATATCACCTGAATAGTACGTGAGTTTGCTGTGGGTGTTCGTGATGGTCTTCTTGGGTGTAGTTCGTTGTTCCTCTGGATCCTCCATTTAGTGGATTGTTTCCGAATTGTAGTCTAGTTCATGACGATTGGATTCTGCTACTTGAAGTTCATACGGTTGTTGTAACTTTCTTCTTCTGGAGTTGGTTGTTCACATTTTACATTTTAATTGTTCTTATTTTAGCAGCACTGATGTTTACTTTAATATGGTAAGGAACATCACTTACCACTTACTGTTTGTAAAGAGATGTGTCGGCTAAGTTTTTTTTTATATGTTACCAATATTTGCTCCTCGCACTACATTACTAGTTTTTTAGAGTTTTATCCCAATGCTACATTGGATTAAATCAAATATAACAACTAACGTCTGGTTGTATCGTTGTTTAGCGAGATACACCTAAGTAACTTCACAACACATTTTTGACCTGCTTACATGTCGAAGTTTCTCTGGCGACTGGGGGTTGTTTAGCAGTCGGGAGTCTGTAAGCTGGCGCGGTTTACGCGCTGAGAAAAGTAGTTCGTTCCTTTAGTATTAATAATTGTTCATTAATTAACTAGTAATAAATTATGCTACCTTTTTGTTATGAATTAGATATTTCCTTTCTTATTAATTCGTCTTTTATTTAATTAAAAGAATTATTATTTTTCGCTTAATAACATTGTACTTTGTGTGTTCGTACTGGACAATTTGCACGTTGATACAGGAATCTAGGTACAGATAAGGGGTGGATAATACTCTCACTTGTTATAAGAACAAAAAATTTAATTTGTGCTATTTAAATAATTTTTAAATCGCCACATCCTTCTGCACTTAAAGATGAGGACGGGGCGACGGGGTATTAAATGAAAACCTAAGAAATACAATTACATTTGGGCACGGAACTTTGTGCTGAAATTTCTCTCTCTCAGGTGATTTCTATCCATCAATCGATTATTTATCTTACATCTTATACAAAATATTTAAAATCTAATACATCTACTACACATAAAATACACAAATCTACCTTATATTTAAGTCTTACATCTACTACCGGTTTTTTGCTTGATTTCTTCACTCGTTTTACGGAGTTATACTCATGAGTAGGTTACTAATAATAATAACGTATTGTAATAACAATCGAATTACTTAGTTTACTGCGCTAGAGGTTTGTTGTTCGTCAGCTGACTTCTCATTCTTTATTTCATTCTCGCAGGACATTAGCTAAGGTTGATCAGGCCTCGCTAGTATTCGTACGAGGTGTTTGAGTTTATACTCAATTATGCTATAGGATGTTGCAAAATCTTATTATATTCCTGTATAAGTATATACAACATATTTTACTCTTAATGCTTAAGTAGTATTCTTGGTTTACTATCTTTCTCGTAGTCGTGCTTCTTTATTTTTACACGAAAACAATTTTTTTATTTGAGACACATGGCTTCTGCGAACGTAGTTGTCTGTATTGGGTTCATACAGCGCTACTGTAACGGGGGTGATGAACTTGTGAATCTTGTAGGGACCACACCATCGGTATGATAGTTTGGAAGTGGTCCTATCAACGGCTTTACTCGTAGGGTGAGTTTTACACATCACTAAATCACCTACTTTGTACTTTATTTTCCTATTATTCTGCTCATGATATTTCCGCGATTTTTGTAAATTCGCTCTCAAATTTGCGCGAGCTTCGTTCCATATTTTCCTTATGTTATTCCCATTTATTTCGCGGGGCAATAATTCATGAATTTTCCACTTTGTGGTTAATGGGTGGTTCGGTTTATACTTGTACAGTAAATCAAATGGTGTTGATTTATGTCCTTCATGATACGCTGAGTTGAAGGCAAATTGTATCCATGATAGATTTTGATCCCACGCTGTCTGGTCTTTAGCGTGATAAGATATTAAGGCTGATTTTAGGTTTCGCAAGTATCTCTCTGCTAGGTTTCCTTGCGGTCGGTACTCTGTCACTGTAATATGATTTATTCCTAATTTAAAACACATGTCGTTAAATTCTTTCGATTTAAACTGAGGTCCATTGTCAGATACTAGGTGTACTGGAGTACCATAATCTTTAAATAGTCTCTCTTGTAGAATCTTTATTGTCGTAGATGCTAAGGCACGTCTCATAGGATACATCCATACGAATTTAGTGAAGGAGTCCATGCAAATTAATAGCATAGTATTTCCGGACTTAGAACGGGGATAAGGTCCAGAATAGTCTATGTATATCTTTGAGAAGGGTGTTGTGGGGATTTCTGAGATTAATTTTCCGACTTGACTGATTCGCGCTGGCTTGCTCAGGGCACAGATTTCGCATTGTTTCATGAACTTTGTTATTTCACTGTTCATGTTTTCCCAATGGTATTCCTTGCGAATACGATGTATTGTTTTCCTAATTCCCATATGAGCTCCAATGGTTGATGAGTGGTAGTATTCCATTAGCATAGGTTTAATTATTTCCGGGGCGATTATTCTCAGTGATTTTCCGTTAGCTTTTTTAAAACAAAGTACTCGTTTACTCAAGGTATATTTGTCAGAATAATTTCCTTTATCTATTTGTTCTATTATTTTACACAATTTCGTATCTTGTTGTTGGTGATATGCTATATCCTTAAATGCAAGGGGAAAGTTAGTAATTAGCGTATTAACAGTAGTGGTTTCGACATTGTCTTCGCCAGGTCTGGTATTGGGTAGTTGGAACATGCGGGATAGTGTATTGGCTACTACATTTTGAGTACCACGAATATGTTGTACTTTGAACTTGTAGCAATTTAATCTTAACACCCATCTTCCGATACGACCTAACTGTTTTGGATGGTTCAATAACCATGACAAAGCTTGATTGTCGGTTTCTAGTAGAAATTCCTTGTGTTCCAAAAATGGTTTGAATTTTTCGAAGGCGAATACTACAGCTAAACATTCAAGTTCATAGGCTGAGAACTTCCTTTCTTGCTCCGTCAATGTACGTGATGCATAGCTGATCGGGAGTCTTGTATTATTGATTTCTTGGTATATTACAGCTCCTAATGCTACACTAGAACTGTCGGTCTGTACGACAAATGGTTTACTGAAATCTGCTAACTGCAATACCGGTGGGGATATTATGCTTCCTTTAAGTGTTTCAAAAGCGGCTTGATGTCGAGTAGTCCACTCGAATTTCGCTCCTTTCTTTCTTAATGCATTTAATGGGGCTGCTATATCCGCTAGGTGGGGTATGTACTTGTGAAAGTAATTGATCATACCTAAAAATCGAGCTATACCTTTGGTGTCTCTAGGTGGTAAAAAGTCTCGGATTGCGCGCGTACGTTCGGGATCGATGCTAACCTTACCTTCGGCCGATACTATATGACCTAAGAAAGAGAATTGTTTCACTGCGAAATTAACTTTACTAGGGTTTACCATTAGTCCAGCTTTCTTTAACCTCGATAATACTTCACGCAAGTGATAATATGTTGATCCATCGATTCACTATATACTACTGTCGTCAAGATAGTGATATACGAATTTAAATTTAACGTCATGAAATGTTTTTTCTAACAGTCTGCTACATACTGAACTTCCTTGTGTAATACTGAATGGTACTCTAGTAAATTGATATAGATTAACTGGGACAGCAAACGCAGTTAGATGTTTTGATTCCTCAGCTAGTGGAATTTGGTGGAATGCCTGGTTGAGATCCATTATGGTGAAGATTTTCGCTTTGGTAAAATAGTGGAACGCGCTATGAATGTCGGGCAGGGGAATCGATTCAAATTCTATATTCTTATTCAGCTGTCTATAATCCACGACTAGTCTATGTTTGTCAGTTCCTTTTGGTACTAGGAATGCAGGTGATGAGTATGGAGAAGTTGACGGTTCTATGACGTGTTGCTCTAGGAGTTTGTTGATTTGGTTTCTCATTATTTCCATATTGGGCGGTGATAATTTGTATGGGTGAAGGCGTATTACCTTGTTGTCACTTAGATTTATTTTGTATTCGATTAAGTGGGTTAATCCTAACTTGGATGTGAGTACAGTAGAAAATTCCCTTATTAACTTTTGAATTCTTTGTCGCTCATTTCCTTTTAAATAACTCAAACTAGATTCATGATGCTCTAACTGTATAGTTGATGTTTCACAATTCGCGTTGTTACTTAGCTCGGAGTCGAACTGATATTTTCGAGTACGATCAAATCTGAAGAAATATTGTTTTGCGTATATGTCAAGGATTAAGCCAGTTTTACTTATAAAGTCAGCGCCTAATATTAAGTTTTGTCCTAACACTTCAGCTACGAGTAGGGGAACATACCAAGTAAAATTCTTTATTTTTAATTTCACCGTAATACTGCGCGATATATTTAGGTTTTGCTTATTTGCGGTGGCACACTTTACGTTCACGTTTTGGCTACATTTAATAAGATTATGATTAGCTAATACGCTGGCTAGCTGTTGACTGATTATACTACGTGTAGATCCTCAGTCGAATAAACCAAGAATATTCGTTGCTCCAAGGTCTATCTGTATGTAGGGTAATTGGCATATACTTGTTTTGCATGTACCAATAGAGTTGCACTTTTCAATAAATCTAGTTAAGTAAGGGTCTGTACGTTTATTTCTATTTATTTTTACTTTAGAATTATTAGTGTTTATACCTTTCCTTCTGATGCTGCGGAAGATGTAGGATTTTTGTTCTTCCCGCTTCACATGTTTTTTGACTGTTCGGTTTTCTGTTGGTACTGCTTTTGTTTACAATTCTTGCTAATGTGACCGGACTTTCCACAGTTATAACATCTTCTTTCCTCATTTACATCGCTCGCATGTTGTCGGGGTTTTTGTAGAGAGTTTGAAGTATTGGGGTAGCTTTGGGTTTTAGATGTTCTTACGAATCGCTTATCGCGGTAGGTTCGAGTATCAGTCCCAATGGGTAGAGGTAGGAATGAATCTCTGCGCTGAGTCTGGGACATAAAAACGCGTCTGTTTTGGTCAGAATACCAGACGTTGGACGAATGTATACAACACAGTTCTAGTTCTGTGAAAGTGGTTGGTCTCTTCATGAGTGCTAGGCGAGATCGCTCCTCGGGAGATAGTCCTACTAAGATAGTGTCTGCTAGGTGTTGTTCACTCCATTTAACTTGTAGCAATAAGGCCGATTCCCTTATTTCAGATATATAATGAGCTAATCTCTCGTATGTTCCTTGTACTCGAAGTACTAGGTTCCGCTTCAATTCTTCGTAGATACTGGTGGGAATGAAGTGTCTTATCAGGGTGGTATGAAGTTCTTCTACAGGGTGATTATACCTTAGAGATTCTAACACACGATCTTTTAAAGGAGATGTACATTTAGGTAGAATTACTTGTAAAATTTGGCCATCTCTTAATTGTCGCAGATCCTTTATTTTTAAAAGGTGCTTGATAAAATCTAGGAGTTTTGTAATATTCAGCCCATCAGTGGTTGGTATCTCAGATAAAATACGTTCTACGGGGTGAGTTATTTTTCCATAAAGCTCGGTAGTTAGATTTAATTGAGTCGTCATTCTAGGGTTTTCCGCATATTGATTCGTCGGTAAGTGAGGAGGTAATTCGTAGGTACTAGTCATATTCTCTAGTTCATTTGGAAGTAACGTGACGTTTACGGGTTGGATATTTACTTGTCTATCGGTTAACCGTTCCTTAACAGGATCTATATTATATTCCTGAAATTTTACAGCACCGGTTTGCTGTTCTTGAGTAGGAGATAGGGTAGGGGAAATATTTAGTTTCGTCATTGCTTCTTCGATCTCTTCTAATCTAAACGATTCGGACCTTCGACGTAATTCGTGCATTATCTCGGGTAATTGTTGTAATGCTTCTTCCGCGAATTTTTGCGCGTCCGGTGGAGTAACTTTATCACCGGGCCAATTCAACAAATTGGTGATGTGGTGGGTCAGATGTTCGATTCTTTGAGTGGTTCGTAAAACTACTGCGGGGGATTTTTCATCTCGCAGGGTTTGTGCGATGGAGGTAAGTTCCGTATATTTGTGATAGCATGTTTCCTTTTCACTTTCAAAGTCTAATACACTTAAACGATTTAACAGTGGGGGTTTCTCTGGTCTATTTTCATGTAATGTTTTGCGCAGTTCCGCGACCGTTACATTTGCGTATGGGAGACCGCGTAACAAGGCTTCATAGTTTAATTCGTCCTTCAACAACAAGTCGGGGTTAAATCGAGCCATTGTAGTGGTAATAATGACTTTTAAATAAACTCAGTATTACGTACGACAAATCTTATGTCATCTATTTTAAACACTTATAAAATTTGAATTCATTTAAACACACACATATTGTAATGTGATCTATGTGTATGAAATTTTATTTAGTTATATGAAGATGTGTGGAAGCACCACTGTTGGATTCCAATTTTGAATACAACGTTTACAAGTATGTGAGTGGGTGTACTGGGGTTCAATCCAGCCCCACTTTGGTTTGCGTCAATTTGTAAAGAAATCAATATGTGAGGTACTGCTGGTGAAACATCCGTCTTATTCAAGCCCCACTGTTGTAAACCAATTTTGTAAAGAACTACTTGTTAATTATGTGAGGACGTATATTATATTATATTCTGCACGCTGGAGACGTCAAATTATAAAGAAATCTTGTCTATGGGTGTAATTAGTTATAGGAGACTCCTGTATATCAAACGCCAAGTAATACGTTGCAGGTGGCAATTCGTAACAATTAAAATGTTGTTACCTGGTTTAATTAATATGTTATTAATTAATATATCTTTCGGTTGTGACCGACGAAACTCTCAGAAAATAGATTATTAATCAAACAAAATTATACCTATGTTCCTTGAATTTATAATCATACTACGCTATAGATTTAACTTAGTTTTCAGTGTTTGTGTAATATTAGCGATATGTATGGAGTATTAACTGAATGTAAGGGGTATTTGTGTCAACCCTAGTCACTCGATGTTAGAAAATCCCATTCAAATTTTGTAATAAACACAAGTTAGTTCAGCAATCTTCCGCCCCACCAGCTGCAAATGTCGAGCGCTGTTACTTGTAATAAGCGTACTTATAGGTTAGTTATTCGTTGAGTTTGAATCAACCTTTTTGTAAATTATTTCAACCACCACATATAGTATTTATCCTGCAATAACTTCAAACGTTATCTTATACAATAAAGATACTTTATTTATTTTCTCTATCAATTCACAATCCACGTTATCTCATCAAAAATAATAATACGCTCAAGTCGACCATACAGAAATAGATCGATTATCAATTACTCAAATTCTATAAACATATACACATGAAAATAATAATAAATAATTCTTATCCCAGGGTTCGTATAGTTCTTGGAACCATTAGTAAGGCCAGGTAAAATGCATAATTAAGGTTGCTCAATTTACAAAAATAAAATTATTTACTTTAAATACAGTGAAATGAAAATAAGTTGTTTTTTTACCAAACCGACGAAAACTTCAACTAGCGGTGGACGTTTGTAAACAGTGGCCAAAATTCAGCTTATCTCGTCTTCATCCAGTGAAACTGCTCTGGTTTTCAATAAAATTGACGGTGGCGTGTACTGGTAAACCCTCAGGAAATCTTCGGACTTCTATTCTTCTTTTGTGATCTTCACAATTCTCGGTCCTGGTAAAATGGAATTAGGATCCCAGCTTCTTCTGGTGCCAATGAAGGTTATCTCTGCCAAACTGAGTCTTCTGGTATTTTCAATAATTCCGTTAGTTCAGCCTGTAATTCTTTTACTGATCTTCAGTTTATAGCATGAATTGGTTTAATACCGAATCCAGCGGAATTATTTAGTGAATGAGGTGAGAGGCTTTCAATTCTTTTTAACTGTATTCATTTACAATTTGGAAGGTTATTTAAATTTTATTACTCATTAGCATTAAATTATCATTATTTTTCAAAAAGGGTTTTTCAATTTTGAGTCATATTTCTTCTAGATTTATTCATATGTTTTAAATATATCGGTCCATCTCAACCTAATAGCTTGTAACAATCAGAACGAATAATTTCATATCAACAACTTCTGTACATTTCAGTTGCCTTAACAACCACGTTTTCTGTATATCCTTGAGCCGGCATTATAGAATATTACTACTCTTTTCCAATAAAATACTCCATGCTTGGATTAATATTAAATCACCTAAAATTCTCCCCTAACCTTCCTTCCTAAACAGTAAATGTTTTACCAGATTTTCGTTGGACTGGGTTTCTTAAAAAGGTATTAATTTCCTTTCACTAATATAGAATTTAGGCCTATAGATTTTCTTACAACCGTTATAATATTATTTGGTTCTTTAACTTAATTTTCTTTTACCTGACCTACTGTACAATTAATTATTGGTTAAATGGTTAATTATATTAATTTTAATTTACTGGTGGTTACTTTTTTTTACATTAATTAACTGGTTATGGAACCCTTCATTAATTTATAATATAATTGTCAGAACTACTTGTTAAACATGAAACACTGGTCACCCTCCTGGCCTAGTTTATAAACATTAATTAAAACAACAGTATTATTCAACTTTATACAATACTTAGAACTTAGTATAGTGCCTAACACTGGTAATTATACTTGATTGTATAAAGACAAATCTAATATAAATATAAACATAATTATTGATGAAGTATTACTATTAAGCAACATCAGTTCATTTTTAGCATATTCAAAATACAACATAAATACTCTGTAGACCTTAACATGTTACAGTACAAAAACAAACATTTTATTACATTCAATCATTCATTGGTCTGGCTCTTTTATATTTAACATTAGTCATTGCCTCCTTTTGACTTGAGGTACATCTCAGACACATTAGCTATTGAGCAGCCTTAATTCAGGGTATGGTTCTTGACCATGTTTTCATTCAATTTTTATGTAACGTTGGGGGACCTCAGCTATGTTACGTTACATAACACCCCCCCCCTTCGAAATAAGTTTATTTTGTATAAACGAAGTTTAGCAAGAAATAAACGCACAACTTGTATCTGGCCAATTGGTTTCCTATTCATAGTACTTTTATATTTCAGAATTATCCGTTATATTATGATCATTTCTTCGTTCCTTCTTAAAATCAATTATTTCCAAGTTTAAATCTTATTTCTATAATCATTCTTGTGACATTCTTTATTAATTATACATTTTGGATCTGGTTTTATTTAATTCTCTATATTTATTTGTGAGTTTTCCCTCTAATATTTAATTTTCCTAAACCTCCCTAACATTATAAGTGGATCGAATCGGTGGTGCTCTATCGGCTAACCAATTACCGTCGTCCGTTACGTACTTTCTGGGATCAGAGGAACATCATCTCTGCCCAGTTAAATGATTGCTGGAATATTCTACAGTCAATCTTCATTAATAAACCTTGTAAGGTAGTCATCATGTGACCTTCGATAAAATAATAAATAATAATAATAATAATACTCTAGGGATTATTCACTGTACTTTAACTCAGATCATATTAATTCTTCCTTCTATTATACACTTTTCCTCTCCAATACTTGGCTATTTTATTGACATTTATTAATTGGTTTTTTTACGGATAATTCTTAACCATTTGTTTTTTTTTCTTTTCTTGTGATCCTTTTGACGGTTCCATTTTGGCTTCTTCATTCTCTTATCTTCATTGGCTCATATTCCTTTATGATCAGTACAGCTGGTTATGAGATTTTGGTTAGTACTATACATTACATCACGTAGTTATATTCTTCTGGCACAATCATTATTATTCCTTTTACATTCTAAATTACATTTCTCACTATTATATTACATCAGATAAACTCATTTTGTTTTTTGGTTTTGATGATTTTTATTAGGTTGAATTAGTGTTATTTTTTTTTTCTTTCATATTAGTTTAAAGCAATTTCTTCTAAATTGTATAGTAAGGTGTTCTTACTTATTTTTCGAATTTGGTTGTTTTTTTATCTTCAAAATTCTCTTTCTTATATACCTCATAAATTGTTTTCTTAGATACTTGTTTGTAAGTTGAGCTTACTTCATTTTTTGAATTTTGGGGTATTTATTCTTTTCATTATAAATCATACTGTTTCTGAATAATTATTGAGTAAGTTGTTCTTATAGTTTCTTTAGAATTTTGGGTTATTTCTTCCGCTATCCAATGGGTTGCTTGGTCGATTTTCAAAATCTCAGTCCCCTTTTCTGGTTTGTTATTATTTAGGTCAACCATGGTCCATTAATTCAGGTACTACATGTTCTCGGATTACTGGGGTGTCTATAATGATTTTTGTCCTTGTCAAATATCTCTCGCGTATCTGGTACTGTAACTCGGCTGATACAAAGTCTCCATTTAAGTCACGGTTTTCGGTCATATTTAGATCCTTCTTAATTAATAGGTATTGTATCTCCTCTATTTTAATGTAATCCCTCATATATGTTACTATTCTATTCTCCTTAACCTCTGTATTATTTATACAATGTTCTGCTGGTATACTCTGTATTGAAGATATAATTTATGTGGTTAGATACTCGTTGATCATTGATATATTTAAATATTTAAATTTATTTAAGTTTTTTGTTATTATTCTATGGTGTCTTACCTTTGATATTTTTATTGAGTTTTGTCTACAATTTCTAACTTTATTTAACTCCATTTGTTTATTAATGGGAGGGTTAAATATATTAATTAATCCACCCTTCCTCATCTCCATTTCTTTTTTTGTATTGAATATTTTCTTTCTCCATATTTTCCTTATTTTCTTGATATTCTCTTCCATGGTTTGGATCTTCTCCTTGTCCTTTCTATTCTTATTTTCAGATAGCAATGCATTCTGGTCTTCTCTAATTTCTGTTTTCTTGCTACTCTCTTCTGTGTTTGGACTTACTATAATACTTTCGGAAGTGCTGTCTAATGTTTCATCCAAGTTATTAAAACCTTCATCCATTTGCTTATTTGTCTCCTCCTTGTATGTATCTGCCTTCTGTATAAGTGTATTAACATTTTCAAACTTCTCTCCGAAAGTTTTCCATATTTCCTTATTGATTTTCTCAAGATCTGCTTTCATTCGTCTATTGTTTTCCTCAAGTTTTTTGTTCATTAGTTTGTTATCGTCCTGAATCTGTCTCAAACTCTCGTCATTCCTGTCAAACCTTACATTCATTTGTTTGATTAAATTTTCGCTCAAAATTTCGTTTTGTTTTCTTGAGTTTTCATGAATACTGTCTATTTTATTTTCCAGCTTTTCTGAATTTTCATTTATACTGTCTATCTTTTCATTGATTTGTCTGAAATCGGCCTTCAATTGTTCATTATTTTCATTTATGGTTTGTCTCAAAAGTTCACTAGTACTTTCCTTAATACCGTCTATTTTTTCATTAGTTTGTCTTAAACTCTCATTAGTTTGTTTATAGTCCTCCTTCATACTACTCAATAATTCCTTATTATCCTCCTTCATGCTACTCACTAATTCCTTATTATCCTTCTTCATGCTACTCATTAACTCCTTATTATCCTTCTTCATGCTACTCATTAATTCCATTAATTTTTCCCAATTTAATCTTCCTCTGGCTTCCTCCTTATCTGGTTGGTCCCCTTGGGCATCCTCTGTATTGCTCGCCTGTTGTTCCATTTCAATATCTGTACCTGCCTCCGTTTCTTCTTCCCTCCTATCTTCTTCTGTTTCTTGTTCCTTCTCCATTCTTTTCGTAACACCTCTCGTATGCATTCCTGTGCCTCTAATGGTTGCCTGCTCAAGTTAAGTAACAAATAATATGATTTTTTACTTAACTAAAGCCCACTCGTTGAGCGCCAATTTGTAAAGAAATGGGTTACGGTATTTTATTTAGTTATATGAAGATGTGTGGAAGCACCACTGTTGGATTCCAATTTGGAATACAACATTTACAAGTATGTGAGTGGGTGTACTGGGGTTCAATCCAGAGCCCCACTTTGGTTTGCGTCAATTTGTAAAGAAATCAATATGTGAGGTACTGCTGGTGAAACGTCCGTCTTATTCAAGCCCCACTGTTGTAAACCAATTTTGTAAAGAACTACTTGTTAATTATGTGAGGACGTATATTATATTATATTCTGCACGCTGGAGACGTCAAATTATAAAGAAATCTTGTCTATGGGTGTAATTAGTTATAGGAGACTCCTGTATATCAAACGCCAAGTAATACGTTGCAGGTGGCAATTCGTAACAATTAAAATGTTGTTACCTGGTTTAATTAATATGTTATTAATTAATATATCTTTCGGTTGTGACCGACGAAACCCTCAGAAAATAGATTATTAATCAAACAAAATTATACCTATGTTCCTTGAATTTATAATCATACTACGCTATAGATTTAACTTAGTTTTCAGTGTTTGTGTAATATTAGCGATATGTATGGAGTATTAACTGAATGAAAGGGGTATTTGTGTCAACCCTAGTCACTCGATGTTAGAAAATCCCATTCAAATTTTGTAATAAACACAAGTTAGTTCAGCAATCTTCCGCCCCACCAGCTGCAAACGTCGAGCGCTGTTACTTGTAATAAGCGTACTTATAGGTTAGTTATTCGTTGAGTTTGAATCAACCTTTTTGTAAATTATTTCAACCACCACATATAGTATTTATCCTGCAATAACTTCAAACGTTATCTTATACAATAAAGATACTTTATTTATTTTCTCTATCAATTCACAATCCACGTTATCTCATCAAAAATAATAATACGCTCAAGTCGACCATACAGAAATAGATCGATTATCAATTACTCAAATTCTATAAACATATACACATGAAAATAATAATAAATAATTCTTATCCCAGGGTTCGTATAGTTCTTGGAACCATTAGTAAGGCCAGGTAAAATGCATAATTAAGGTTGCTCAATTTACAAAAATAAAATTATTTACTTTAAATACAGTGAAATGAAAATAAGTTGTTTTTTTACCAAACCGACGAAAACTTCGACTAGCGGTGGACGTTTGTAAACAGTGGCCAAAATTCAGCTTATCTCGTCTTCATCCAGTGAAACTGCTCTGGTTTTCAATAAAATTGACGGTGGCGTGTACTGGTAAACCCTCAGGAAATCTTCGGACTTCTATTCTTCTTTTGTGATCTTCACAATTCTCGGTCCTGGTAAAATGGAATTAGGATCCCAGCTTCTTCTGGTGCCAATGAAGGTTATCTCTGCCAAACTGAGTCTTCTGGTATTTTCAATAATTCCGTTAGTTCAGCCTGTAATTCTTTTACTGATCTTCAGTTTATAGCATGAATTGGTTTAATACCGAATCCAGCGGAATTATTTAGTGAATGAGGTGAGAGGCTTTCAATTCTTTTTAACTGTATTCATTTACAATTTGGAAGGTTATTTAAATTTTATTACTCATTAGCATTAAATTATCATTATTTTTCAAAAAGGGTTTTTCAATTTTGAGTCATATTTCTTCTAGATTTATTCATATGTTTTAAATATATCGGTCCATCTCAACCTAATAGCTTGTAACAATCAGAACGAATAATTTCATATCAACAACTTCTGTACATTTCAGTTGCCTTAACAACCACGTTTTCTATATATCCTTGAGCCGGCATTATAGAATATTACTACTCTTTTCCAATAAAATACTCCATGCTTGGATTAATATTAAATCACCTAAAATTCTCCCCTAACCTTCCTTCCTAAACAGTAAATGTTTTACCAGATTTTCGTTGGACTGGGTTTCTTAAAAAGGTATTAATTTCCTTTCACTAATATAGAATTTAGGCCTATAGATTTTCTTACAACCGTTATAATATTATTTGGTTCTTTAACTTAATTTTCTTTTACCTGACCTACTGTACAATTAATTATTGGTTAAATGGTTAATTATATTAATTTTAATTTACTGGTGGTTACTTTTTTTTACATTAATTAACTGGTTATGGAACCCTTCATTAATTTATAATATAATTGTCAGAACTACTTGTTAAACATGAAACACTGGTCACCCTCCTGGCCTAGTTTATAAACATTAATTAAAACAACAGTATTATTCAACTTTATACAATACTTAGAACTTAGTATAGTGCCTAACACTGGTAATTATACTTGATTGTATAAAGACAAATCTAATATAAATATAAACATAATTATTGATGAAGTATTACTATTAAGCAACATCAGTTCATTTTTAGCATATTCAAAATACAACATAAATACTCTGTAGACCTTAACATGTTACAGTACAAAAACAAACATTTTATTACATTCAATCATTCATTGGTCTGGCTCTTTTATATTTAACATTAGTCATTGCCTCCTTTTGACTTGAGGTACATCTCAGACACATTAGCTATTGAGCAGCCTTAATTCAGGGTATGGTTCTTGACCATGTTTTCATTCAATTTTTATGTAACGTTGGGGGACCTCAGCTATGTTACGTTACATAACACCCCCCCCCTTCGAAATAAGTTTATTTTGTATAAACGAAGTTTAGCAAGAAATAAACGCACAACTTGTATCTGGCCAATTGGTTTCCTATTCATAGTACTTTTATATTTCAGAATTATCCGTTATATTATGATCATTTCTTCGTTCCTTCTTAAAATCAATTATTTCCAAGTTTAAATCTTATTTCTATAATCATTCTTGTGACATTCTTTATTAATTATACATTTTGGATCTGGTTTTATTTAATTCTCTATATTTATTTGTGAGTTTTCCCTCTAATATTTAATTTTCCTAAACCTCCCTAACATTATAAGTGGATCGAATCGGTGGTGCTCTATCGGCTAACCAATTACCGTCGTCCGTTACGTACTTTCTGGGATCAGAGGAACATCATCTCTGCCCAGTTAAATGATTGCTGGAATATTCTACAGTCAATCTTCATTAATAAACCTTGTAAGGTAGTCATCATGTGACCTTCGATAAAATAATAAATAATAATAATAATAATAATACTCTAGGGATTATTCACTGTACTTTAACTCAGATCATATTATTTCTTCATATTAATTCTTCCTTCTATTATACACTTTTCCTCTCCAATACTTGGCTATTTTATTGACATTTATTAATTGGTTTTTTTACGGATAATTCTTAACCATTTGTTTTTTTTTCTTTTCTTGTGATCCTTTTGACGGTTCCATTTTGGCTTCTTCATTCTCTTATCTTCATTGGCTCATATTCCTTTATGATCAGTACAGCTGGTTATGAGATTTTGGTTAGTACTATACATTACATCACGTAGTTATATTCTTCTGGCACAATCATTATTATTCCTTTTACATTCTAAATTACATTTCTCACTATTATATTACATCAGATAAACTCATTTTGTTTTTTGGTTTTGATGATTTTTATTAGGTTGAATTAGTGTTATTTTTTTTTTCTTTCATATTAGTTTAAAGCAATTTCTTCTAAATTGTATAGTAAGGTGTTCTTACTTATTTTTCGAATTTGGTTGTTTTTTTATCTTCAAAATTCTCTTTCTTATATACCTCATAAATTGTTTTCTTAGATACTTGTTTGTAAGTTGAGCTTACTTCATTTTTTGAATTTTGGGGTATTTATTCTTTTCATTATAAATCATACTGTTTCTGAATAATTATTGAGTAAGTTGTTCTTATAGTTTCTTTAGAATTTTGGGTTATTTCTTCCGCTATCCAATGGGTTGCTTGGTCGATTTTCAAAATCTCAGTCCCCTTTTCTGGTTTGTTATTATTTAGGTCAACCATGGTCCATTAATTCAGGTACTACATGTTCTCGGATTACTGGGGTGTCTATAATGATTTTTGTCCTTGTCAAATATCTCTCGCGTATCTGGTACTGTAACTCGGCTGATACAAAGTCTCCATTTAAGTCACGGTTTTCGGTCATATTTAGATCCTTCTTAATTAATAGGTATTGTATCTCCTCTATTTTAATGTAATCCCTCATATATGTTACTATTCTATTCTCCTTAACCTCTGTATTATTTATACAATGTTCTGCTGGTATACTCTGTATTGAAGATATAATTTATGTGGTTAGATACTCGTTGATCATTGATATATTTAAATATTTAAATTTATTTAAGTTTTTTGTTATTATTCTATGGTGTCTTACCTTTGATATTTTTATTGAGATTTGTCTACAATTTCTAACTTTATTTAACTCCATTTGTTTATTAATGGGAGGGTTAAATATATTAATTAATCCACCCTTCCTCATCTCCATTTCTTTTTTTGTATTGAATATTTTCTTTCTCCATATTTTCCTTATTTTCTTGATATTCTCTTCCATGGTTTGGATCTTCTCCTTGTCCTTTCTATTCTTATTTTCAGATAGCAATGCATTCTGGTCTTCTCTAATTTCTGTTTTCTTGCTACTCTCTTCTGTGTTTGGACTTACTATAATACTTTCGGAAGTGCTGTCTAATGTTTCATCCAAGTTATTAAAACCTTCATCCATTTGCTTATTTGTCTCCTCCTTGTATGTATCTGCCTTCTGTATAAGTGTATTAACATTTTCAAACTTCTCTCCGAAAGTTTTCCATATTTCCTTATTGATTTTCTCAAGATCTGCTTTCATTCGTCTATTGTTTTCCTCAAGTTTTTTGTTCATTAGTTTGTTATCGTCCTGAATCTGTCTCAAACTCTCGTCATTCCTGTCAAACCTTACATTCATTTGTTTGATTAAATTTTCGCTCAAAATTTCGTTTTGTTTTCTTGAGTTTTCATGAATACTGTCTATTTTATTTTCCAGCTTTTCTGAATTTTCATTTATACTGTCTATCTTTTCATTGATTTGTCTGAAATCGGCCTTCAATTGTTCATTATTTTCATTTATGGTTTGTCTCAAAAGTTCACTAGTACTTTCCTTAATACCGTCTATTTTTTCATTAGTTTGTCTTAAACTCTCATTAGTTTGTTTATAGTCCTCCTTCATACTACTCAATAATTCCTTATTATCCTCCTTCATGCTACTCACTAATTCCTTATTATCCTTCTTCATGCTACTCATTAACTCCTTATTATCCTTCTTCATGCTACTCATTAATTCCATTAATTTTTCCCAATTTAATCTTCCTCTGGCTTCCTCCTTATCTGGTTGGTCCCCTTGGGCATCCTCTGTATTGCTCGCCTGTTGTTCCATTTCAATATCTGTACCTGCCTCCGTTTCTTCTTCCCTCCTATCTTCTTCTGTTTCTTGTTCCTTCTTCATTCTTTTCGTAACACCTCTCGTATGCATTCCTGTGCCTCTAATGGTTGCCTGCTCAAGTTAAGTAACAAATAATATGATTTTTTACTTAACTAAAGCCCACTCGTTGAGCGCCAATTTGTAAAGAAATGGGTTACGGTATTTTATTTAGTTATATGAAGATGTGTGGAAGCACCACTGTTGGATTCCAATTTGGAATACAACGTTTACAAGTATGTGAGTGGGTGTACTGGGGTTCAATCCAGCCCCACTTTGGTTTGCGTCAATTTGTAAAAAAATCAATATGTGAGGTACTGCTGGTGAAACGTCCGTCTTATTCAAGCCCCACTGTTGTAAACCAATTTTGTAAAGAACTACTTGTTAATTATGTGAGGACGTATATTATATTATATTCTGCACGCTGGAGACGTCAAATTATAAAGAAATCTTGTCTATGGGTGTAATTAGTTATAGGAGACTCCTGTATATCAAACGCCAATTAATACGTTGCAGGTGGCAATTCGTAACAATTAAAATGTTGTTACCTGGTTTAATTAATATGTTATTAATTAATATATCTTTCGGTTGTGACCGACGAAACCCTCAGAAAATAGATTATTAATCAAACAAAATTATACCTATGTTCCTTGAATTTATAATCATACTACGCTATAGATTTAACTTAGTTTTCAGTGTTTGTGTAATATTAGCGATATGTATGGAGTATTAACTGAATGTAAGGGGTATTTGTGTCAACCCTAGTCACTCGATGTTAGAAAATCCCATTCAAATTTTGTAATAAACACAAGTTAGTTCAGCAATCTTCCGCCCCACCAGCTGCAAACGTCGAGCGCTGTTACTTGTAATAAGCGTACTTATAGGTTAGTTATTCGTTGAGTTTGAATCAACCATTTTGTAAATTATTTCAACCACCACATATAGTATTTATCCTGCAATAACTTCAAACGTTATCTTATACAATAAAGATACTTTATTTATTTTCTCTATCAATTCACAATCCACGTTATCTCATCAAAAATAATAATACGCTCAAGTCGACCATACAGAAATAGATCGATTATCAATTACTCAAATTCTATAAACATATACACATGAAAATAATAATAAATAATTCTTATCCCAGGGTTCGTATAGTTCTTGGAACCATTAGTAAGGCCAGGTAAAATGCATAATTAAGGTTGCTCAATTTACAAAAATAAAATTATTTACTTTAAATACAGTGAAATGAAAATAAGTTGTTTTTTTACCAAACCGACGAAAACTTCGACTAGCGGTGGACGTTTGTAAACAGTGGCCAAAATTCAGCTTATCTTGTCTTCATCCAGTGAAACTGCTCTGGTTTTCAATAAAATTGACGGTGGCGTGTACTGGTAAACCCTCAGGAAATCTTCGGACTTCTATTCTTCTTTTGTGATCTTCACAATTCTCGGTCCTGGTAAAATGGAATTAGGATCCCAGCTTCTTCTGCTGCCAATGAAGGTTATCTCTGCCAAACTGAGTCTTCTGGTATTTTCAATAATTCCGTTAGTTCAGCCTGTAATTCTTTTACTGATCTTCAGTTTATAGCATGAATTGGTTTAATACCGAATCCAGCGGAATTATTTAGTGAATGAGGTGAGAGGCTTTCAATTCTTTTTAACTGTATTCATTTACAATTTGGAAGGTTATTTAAATTTTATTACTCATTAGCATTAAATTATCATTATTTTTCAAAAAGGGTTTTTCAATTTTGAGTCATATTTCTTCTAGATTTATTCATATGTTTTAAATATATCGGTCCATCTCAACCTAATAGCTTGTAACAATCAGAACGAATAATTTCATATCGACAACTTCTGTACATTTCAGTTGCCTTAACAACCACGTTTTCTATATATCCTTGAGCCAGCATTATAGAATATTACTACTCTTTTCCAATAAAATACTCCATGCTTGGATTAATATTAAATCACCTAAAATTCTCCCCTAACCTTCCTTCCTAAACAGTAAATGTTTTACCAGATTTTCGTTGGACTAGGTTTCTTAAAAAGGTATTAATTTCCTTTCACTAATATGGAATTTAGGCCTATAGATTTTCTTACAACCGTTATAATATTATTTGGTTCTTTAACTTAATTTTCTTTTACCTGACCTACTGTACAATTAATTATTGGTTAAATGGTTAATTATATTAATTTTAATTTACTGGTGGTTACTTTTTTTTACATTATTTAACTGGTTATGGAACCCTTCATTAATTTATAATATAATTGTCAGAACTACTTGTTAAACATGAAACACTGGTCACCCTCCTGGCCTAGTTTATAAACATTAATTAAAACAACAGTATTATTCAACTTTATACAATACTTAGAACTTAGTATAGTGCCTAACACTGGTAATTATACTTGATTGTATAAAGACAAATCTAATATAAATATAAACATAATTATTGATGAAGTATTACTATTAAGCATCATCAGTTCATTTTTAGCATATTCAAAATACAACATAAATACTCTGTAGACCTTAACATGTTACAGTACAAAAACAAACATTTTATTACATTCAATCATTCATTGGTCTGGCTCTTTTATATTTAACATTAGTCATTGCCTCCTTTTGACTTGAGGTACATCTCAGACACATTAGCTATTGAGCAGCCTTAATTCAGGGTATGGTTCTTGACCATGTTTTCATTCAATTTTTATGTAACGTTGGGGGACCTCAGCTATGTTACGTTACATAACACCCCCACTTCGAAATAAGTTTATTTTGTATAAACAAAGTTTAGCAAGAAATAAACGCACAACTTGTATCTGGCCAATTGGTTTCCTATTCATAGTACTTTTATATTTCAGAATTATCCGTTATATTATGATCATTTCTTCGTTCCTTCTTAAAATCAATTATTTCCCAAGTTTAAATCTTATTTCTATAATCATTCTTGTGACATTCTTTATTAATTATACATTTGGATCTGGTTTTATTTCATTCTCTATATTTATTTGTGAGTTTTCCCTCTAATATTTAATTTTCCTAAACCTCCCTAACATTATAACTGGAATCGAATCGGTGGTGCTCTATCGGCTAACCAATTACCGTCGTCCGTTACATACTTTCTGGGATCAGAGGAACATCATCTCTGCCCAGTTAAATGATTGCTGGAATATTCTACAGTCAATCTTCATTAATAAACCTTGTAAGGTAGTCATCATGTGACCTTCGATAAAATAATAAATAATAATAATAATAATACTCTAGGGATTATTCACTGTACTTTAACTCAGATCATATTATTTCTTCATATTAATTCTTCCTTCTATTATACACTTTTCCTCTCCAATACTTGGCTATTTTATTGACATTTATTAATTGGTTTTTTTACGGATAATTCTTAACCATTTGTTTTTTTTTCTTTTCTTGTGATCCTTTTGACGGTTCCATTTTGGCTTCTTCATTCTCTTATCTTCATTGGCTCATATTCCTTTATGATCAATACAGCTGGTTATGAGATTTTGGTTAGTACTATACATTACATCACGTAGTTATTTTCTTCTGGCACAATCATTATTATTCCTTTTACATTCTAAATTACATTTCTCACTATTATATTACATCAGATAAACTCATTTTGTTTTTTGGTTTTGATGATTTTTATTAGGTTGAATCAGTGTTATTTTTTTTTTCTTTCATATTAGTTTAAAGCAATTTCTTCTAAATTGTATAGTAAGGTGTTCTTACTTATTTTTCGAATTTGGTTGTTTTTTTATCTTCAAAATTCTCTTTCTTATATACCTCATAAATTGTTTTCTTAGATACTTGTTTGTAAGTTGAGCTTACTTCATTTTTTGAATTTTGGGGTATTTATTCTCTTCATTATAAATCATACTGTTTCTGAATAATTATTGAGTAAGTTGTTCTTACAGTTTCTTTAGAATTTTGGGTTATTTCTTCCGCTATCCAATGGGTTGCTTGGTCGATTTTCAAAATCTCAGTCCCCTTTTCTGGTTTGTTATTATTTAGGTCAACCATGGTCCATTAATTCAGGAACTACATGTTCTCGGATTACTGGGGTGTCTATAATGATTTTTGTCCTTGTTAAATATCTCTCGTGTATCTGGTACTGTAACTCGGCTGATACAAAGTCTCCATTTAAGTCACGGTTTTCGGTCATATTTAGATCCTTCTTAATTAATAGGTATTGTATCTCCTATATTTTAATGTAATCCCTCATATATGTTACTATTCTATTCTCCGTAACCTCTGTATTATTTATACAATGTTCTGCTGGTATACTCTGTATTGAATATATAATTGATGTGCTTAGATACTCGTTGATCATTGATATATTTAAATATTTAAATTTATTTAAGTTTTTTGTTATTATTCTACGGTGTCTTACCTTTGATATTTTTATTGAGTTTTGTCTACAATTTCTAACTTTATTTAACTCCATTTGTTTATTAATGGGAGGGTTAAATATATTAATTAATCCACCCTTCCTCATCTCCATTTCTTCTTTTGTATTGAATATTTTCTTTCTCCATATTTTCCTTATTTTCTTGATATTCTCTTCCATGGTTTGGATCTTCTCCTTGTCCTTTCTATTCTTATTTTCAGATAGCAATGCATTCTGGTCTTCTCTAATTTCTGTTTTCTTGCTACTCTCTTCTGTGTTTGGACTTACTATAATACTTTCGGAAGTGCTGTCTAATGTTTCATCCAAGTTATTAAAACCTTCATCCATTTGCTTATTTGTCCCCTCCTTGTATGTATCTGCCTTCTGTATAAGTGTATTAACATTTTCAAACTTCTCTCCGAAAGTTTTCCATATTTCCTTATTGATTTTCTCAAGATCTGCTTTCATTCGTCTATTGTTTTCCTCAAGTTTTTTGTTCATTAGTTTATTATCGTCCTGAACCTGTCTCAGACTCTCGTCATTCCTGTCAAACCTTTCATTCATTTGTTTGATTAAATTTTCGCTCAAAATTTCGTTTTGTTTTCTTGAGTTTTCATGAATACTGTCTATTTTATTTTCCAGCTTTTCTGAATTTTCATTTATACTGTCTATCTTTTCATTGATTTGTCTGAAATCGGCCTTCAATTGTTCATTATTTTCATTTATGGTTTGTCTCAAAATTTCATTAGTACTTTCCTTAATACTGTCTATTTTTTCATTAGTTTGTCTTAAACTCTCATTAGTTTGTTTATAGTCCTCCTTCATACTACTCAATAATTCCTTATTATCCTTCTTCATGCTACTCACTAATTCCTTATTATCCTTCTTCATGCTACTCACTAATTCCTTATTATCCTTCTTCATGCTACTCATTAACTCCTTATTATCCTTCTTCATGCTACTCATTAATTCCATTAATTTTTCCCAATTTAATCCTCCTCTGGCTTCCTCCTTATCTGGTTGGTCCCCTTGGGCATCCTCTGTATTGCTCGCCTGTTGTTCCATTTCAATATCTGTACCTGCCTCCGTTTCTTCTTCCCTCCTATCTTCTTCTGTTTCTTGTTCCTTCTCCATTCTTTTCGTAACACCTCTCGTATGCATTCCTGTGCCTCTAATGGTTGCCTGCTCAAGTTAAGTAACAAATAATATGATTTTTTACTTAACTAAAGCCCACTCGTTGAGCGCCAATTTGTAAAGAAATGGGTTACGGTATTTTATTTAGTTATATGAAGATGTGTGGAAGCACCACTGTTGGATTCCAATTTGGAATACAACGTTTACAAGTATGTGAGTGGGTGTACTGGGGTTCAATCCAGCCCCACTTTGGTTTGCGTCAATTTGTAAAGAAATCAATATGTGAGGTACTGCTGGTGAAACGTCCGTCTTATTCAAGCCCCACTGTTGTAAACCAATTTTGTAAAGAACTACTTGTTAATTATGTGAGGACGTATATTATATTATATTCTGCACGCTGGAGACGTCAAATTATAAAGAAATCTTGTCTATGGGTGTAATTAGTTATAGGAGACTCCTGTATATCAAACGCCAAGTAATACGTTGCAGGTGGCAATTCGTAACAATTAAAATGTTGTTACCTGGTTTAATTAATATGTTATTAATTAATATATCTTTCGGTTGTGACCGACGAAACCCTCAGAAAATAGATTATTAATCAAACAAAATTATACCTATGTTCCTTGAATTTATAATCATACTACGCTATAGATTTAACTTAGTTTTCAGTGTTTGTGTAATATTAGCGATATGTATGGAGTATTAACTGAATGTAAGGGGTATTTGTGTCAACCCTAGTCACTCGATGTTAGAAAATCCCATTCAAATTTTGTAATAAACACAAGTTAGTTCAGCAATCTTCCGCCCCACCAGCTGCAAACGTCGAGCGCTGTTACTTGTAATAAGCGTACTTATAGGTTAGTTATTCGTTGAGTTTGAATCAACCTTTTTGTAAATTATTTCAACCACCACATATAGTATTTATCCTGCAATAACTTCAAACGTTATCTTATACAATAAAGATACTTTATTTATTTTCTCTATCAATTCACAATCCACGTTATCTCATCAAAAATAATAATACGCTCAAGTCGACCATACAGAAATAGATCGATTATCAATTACTCAAATTCTATAAACATATACACATGAAAATAATAATAAATAATTCTTATCCCAGGGTTCGTATAGTTCTTGGAACCATTAGTAAGGCCAGGTAAAATGCATAATTAAGGTTGCTCAATTTACAAAAATAAAATTATTTACTTTAAATACAGTGAAATGAAAATAAGTTGTTTTTTTACCAAACCAACGAAAACTTCGACTAGCGGTGGACGTTTGTAAACAGTGGCCAAAATTCAGCTTATCTCGTCTTCATCCAGTGAAACTGCTCTGGTTTTCAATAAAATTGACGGTGGCGTGTACTGGTAAACCCTCAGGAAATCTTCGGACTTCTATTCTTCTTTTGTGATCTTCACAATTCTCGGTCCTGGTAAAATGGAATTAGGATCCCAGCTTCTTCTGCTGCCAATGAAGGTTATCTCTGCCAAACTGAGTCTTCTGGTATTTTCAATAATTCCGTTAGTTCAGCCTGTAATTCTTTTACTGATCTTCAGTTTATAGCATGAATTGGTTTAATACCGAATCCAGCGGAATTATTTAGTGAATGAGGTGAGAGGCTTTCAATTCTTTTTAACTGTATTCATTTACAATTTGGAAGGTTATTTAAATTTTATTACTCATTAGCATTAAATTATCATTATTTTTCAAAAAGGGTTTTTCAATTTTGAGTCATATTTCTTCTAGATTTATTCATATGTTTTAAATATATCGGTCCATCTCAACCTAATAGCTTGTAACAATCAGAACGAATAATTTCATATCGACAACTTCTGTACATTTCAGTTGCCTTAACAACCACGTTTTCTATATATCCTTGAGCCAGCATTATAGAATATTACTACTCTTTTCCAATAAAATACTCCATGCTTGGATTAATATTAAATCACCTAAAATTCTCCCCTAACCTTCCTTCCTAAACAGTAAATGTTTTACCAGATTTTCGTTGGACTAGGTTTCTTAAAAAGGTATTAATTTCCTTTCACTAATATGGAATTTAGGCCTATAGATTTTCTTACAACCGTTATAATATTATTTGGTTCTTTAACTTAATTTTCTTTTACCTGACCTACTGTACAATTAATTATTGGTTAAATGGTTAATTATATTAATTTTAATTTACTGGTGGTTACTTTTTTTTACATTATTTAACTGGTTATGGAACCCTTCATTAATTTATAATATAATTGTCAGAACTACTTGTTAAACATGAAACACTGGTCACCCTCCTGGCCTAGTTTATAAACATTAATTAAAACAACAGTATTATTCAACTTTATACAATACTTAGAACTTAGTATAGTGCCTAACACTGGTAATTATACTTGATTGTATAAAGACAAATCTAATATAAATATAAACATAATTATTGATGAAGTATTACTATTAAGCAACATCAGTTCATTTTTAGCATATTCAAAATACAACATAAATACTCTGTAGACCTTAACATGTTACAGTACAAAAACAAACATTTTATTACATTCAATCATTCATTGGTCTGGCTCTTTTATATTTAACATTAGTCATTGCCTCCTTTTGACTTGAGGTACATCTCAGACACATTAGCTATTGAGCAGCCTTAATTCAGGGTATGGTTCTTGACCATGTTTTCATTCAATTTTTATGTAACGTTGGGGGACCTCAGCTATGTTACGTTACATAACACCCCCACTTCGAAATAAGTTTATTTTGTATAAACAAAGTTTAGCAAGAAATAAACGCACAACTTGTATCTGGCCAATTGGTTTCCTATTCATAGTACTTTTATATTTCAGAATTATCCGTTATATTATGATCATTTCTTCGTTCCTTCTTAAAATCAATTATTTCCCAAGTTTAAATCTTATTTCTATAATCATTCTTGTGACATTCTTTATTAATTATACATTTGGATCTGGTTTTATTTCATTCTCTATATTTATTTGTGAGTTTTCCCTCTAATATTTAATTTTCCTAAACCTCCCTAACATTATAACTGGAATCGAATCGGTGGTGCTCTATCGGCTAACCAATTACCGTCGTCCGTTACATACTTTCTGGGATCAGAGGAACATCATCTCTGCCCAGTTAAATGATTGCTGGAATATTCTACAGTCAATCTTCATTAATAAACCTTGTAAGGTAGTCATCATGTGACCTTCGATAAAATAATAAATAATAATAATAATAATACTCTAGGGATTATTCACTGTACTTTAACTCAGATCATATTATTTCTTCATATTAATTCTTCCTTCTATTATACACTTTTCCTCTCCAATACTTGGCTATTTTATTGACATTTATTAATTGGTTTTTTTACGGATAATTCTTAACCATTTGTTTTTTTTTCTTTTCTTGTGATCCTTTTGACGGTTCCATTTTGGCTTCTTCATTCTCTTATCTTCATTGGCTCATATTCCTTTATGATCAATACAGCTGGTTATGAGATTTTGGTTAGTACTATACATTACATCACGTAGTTATATTCTTCTGGCACAATCATTATTATTCCTTTTACATTCTAAATTACATTTCTCACTATTATATTACATCAGATAAACTCATTTTGTTTTTTGGTTTTGATGATTTTTATTAGGTTGAATCAGTGTTATTTTTTTTTTCTTTCATATTAGTTTAAAGCAATTTCTTCTAAATTGTATAGTAAGGTGTTCTTACTTATTTTTCGAATTTGGTTGTTTTTTTATCTTCAAAATTCTCTTTCTTATATACCTCATAAATTGTTTTCTTAGATACTTGTTTGTAAGTTGAGCTTACTTCATTTTTTGAATTTTGGGGTATTTATTCTCTTCATTATAAATCATACTGTTTCTGAATAATTATTGAGTAAGTTGTTCTTACAGTTTCTTTAGAATTTTGGGTTATTTCTTCCGCTATCCAATGGGTTGCTTGGTCGATTTTCAAAATCTCAGTCCCCTTTTCTGGTTTGTTATTATTTAGGTCAACCATGGTCCATTAATTCAGGTACTACATGTTCTCGGATTACTGGGGTGTCTATAATGATTTTTGTCCTTGTTAAATATCTCTCGTGTATCTGGTACTGTAACTCGGCTGATACAAAGTCTCCATTTAAGTCACGGTTTTCGGTCATATTTAGATCCTTCTTAATTAATAGGTATTGTATCTCCTTTTTTTTTTTTGTAATCCCTCATATATGTTACTATTCTATTCTCCGTAACCTCTGTATTATTTATACAATGTTCTGCTGGTATACTCTGTATTGAAGATATAATTGATGTGCTTAGATACTCGTTGATCATTGATATATTTAAATATTTAAATTTATTTAAGTTTTTTGTTATTATTCTATGGTGTCTTACCTTTGATATTTTTATTGAGTTTTGTCTACAATTTCTAACTTTATTTAACTCCATTTGTTTATTAATGGGAGGGTTAAATATATTAATTAATCCACCCTTCCTCATCTCCATTTCTTCTTTTGTATTGAATATTTTCTTTCTCCATATTTTCCTTATTTTCTTGATATTCTCTTCCATGGTTTGGATCTTCTCCTTGTCCTTTCTATTCTTATTTTCAGATAGCAATGCATTCTGGTCTTCTCTAATTTCTGTTTTCTTGCTACTCTCTTCTGTGTTTGGACTTACTATAATACTTTCGGAAGTGCTGTCTAATGTTTCATCCAAGTTATTAAAACCTTCATCCATTTGCTTATTTGTCCCCTCCTTGTATGTATCTGCCTTCTGTATAAGTGTATTAACATTTTCAAACTTCTCTCCGAAAGTTTTCCATATTTCCTTATTGATTTTCTCAAGATCTGCTTTCATTCGTCTATTGTTTTCCTCAAGTTTTTTGTTCATTAGTTTGTTATCGTCCTGAATCTGTCTCAGACTCTCGTCATTCCTGTCAAACCTTTCATTCATTTGTTTGATTAAATTTTCGCTCAAAATTTCGTTTTGTTTTCTTGAGTTTTCATGAATACTGTCTATTTTATTTTCCAGCTTTTCTGAATTTTCATTTATACTGTCTATCTTTTCATTGATTTGTCTGAAATCGGCCTTCAATTGTTCATTATTTTCATTTATGGTTTGTCTCAAAAGTTCATTAGTACTTTCCTTAATACTGTCTATTTTTTCATTAGTTTGTCTTAAACTCTCATTAGTTTGTTTATAGTCCTCCTTCATACTACTCAATAATTCCTTATTATCCTTCTTCATGCTACTCACTAATTCCTTATTATCCTTCTTCATGCTACTCACTAATTCCTTATTATCCTTCTTCATGCTACTCATTAACTCCTTATTATCCTTCTTCATGCTACTCATTAATTCCATTAATTTTTCCCAATTTAATCCTCCTCTGGCTTCCTCCTTATCTGGTTGGTCCCCTTGGGCATCCTCTGTATTGCTCGCCTGTTGTTCCATTTCAATATCTGTACCTGCCTCCGTTTCTTCTTCCCTCCTATCTTCTTCTGTTTCTTGTTCCTTCTCCATTCTTTTCGTAACACCTCTCGTATGCATTCCTGTGCCTCTAATGGTTGCCTGCTCAAGTTAAGTAACAAATAATATGATTTTTTACTTAACTAAAGCCCACTCGTTGAGCGCCAATTTGTAAAGAAATGGGTTACGGTATTTTATTTAGTTATATGAAGATGTGTGGAAGCACCACTGTTGGATTCCAATTTGGAATACAACGTTTACAAGTATGTGAGTGGGTGTACTGGGGTTCAATCCAGCCCCACTTTGGTTTGCGTCAATTTGTAAAGAAATCAATATGTGAGGTACTGCTGGTGAAACGTCCGTCTTATTCAAGCCCCACTGTTGTAAACCAATTTTGTAAAGAACTACTTGTTAATTATGTGAGGACGTATATTATATTATATTCTGCACGCTGGAGACGTCAAATTATAAAGAAATCTTGTCTATGGGTGTAATTAGTTATAGGAGACTCCTGTATATCAAACTCCAAGTAATACGTTGCAGGTGGCAATTCGTAACAATTAAAATGTTGTTACCTGGTTTAATTAATATGTTATTAATTAATATATCTTTCGGTTGTGACCGACGAAACCCTCAGAAAATAGATTATTAATCAAACAAAATTATACCTATGTTCCTTGAATTTATAATCATACTACGCTATAGATTTAACTTAGTTTTCAGTGTTTGTGTAATATTAGCGATATGTATGGAGTATTAACTGAATGTAAGGGGTATTTGTGTCAACCCTAGTCACTCGATGTTAGAAAATCCCATTCAAATTTTGTAATAAACACAAGTTAGTTCAGCAATCTTCCGCCCCACCAGCTGCAAACGTCGAGCGCTGTTACTTGTAATAAGCGTACTTATAGTTTAGTTATTCGTTGAGTTTGAATCAACCTTTTTGTAAATTATTTCAACCACCACATATAGTATTTATCCTGCAATAACTTCAAACGTTATCTTATACAATAAAGATACTTTATTTATTTTCTCTATCAATTCACAATCCACGTTATCTCATCAAAAATAATAATACGCTCAAGTCGACCATACAGAAATAGATCGATTATCAATTACTCAAATTCTATAAACATATACACATGAAAATAATAATAAATAATTCTTATCCCAGGGTTCGTATAGTTCTTGGAACCATTAGTAAGGCCAGGTAAAATGCATAATTAAGGTTGCTCAATTTACAAAAATAAAATTATTTACTTTAAATACAGTGAAATGAAAATAAGTTGTTTTTTTACCAAACCAACGAAAACTTCGACTAGCGGTGGACGTTTGTAAACAGTGGCCAAAATTCAGCTTATCTCGTCTTCATCCAGTGAAACTGCTCTGGTTTTCAATAAAATTGACGGTGGCGTGTACTGGTAAACCCTCAGGAAATCTTCGGACTTCTATTCTTCTTTTGTGATCTTCACAATTCTCGGTCCTGGTAAAATGGAATTAGGATACCAGCTTCTTCTGCTGCCAATGAAGGTTATCTCTGCCAAACTGAGTCTTCTGGTATTTTCAATAATTCCGTTAGTTCAGCCTGTAATTCTTTTACTGATCTTCAGTTTATAGCATGAATTGGTTTAATACCGAATCCAGCGGAATTATTTAGTGAATGAGGTGAGAGGCTTTCAATTCTTTTTAACTGTATTCATTTACAATTTGGAAGGTTATTTAAATTTTATTACTCATTAGCATTAAATTATCATTATTTTTCAAAAAGGGGTTTTCAATTTTGAGTCATATTTCTTCTAGATTTATTCATATGTTTTAAATATATCGGTCCATCTCAACCTAATAGCTTGTAACAATCAGAACGAATAATTTCATATCGACAACTTCTGTACATTTCAGTTGCCTTAACAACCACGTTTTCTATATATCCTTGAGCCGGCATTATAGAATATTACTACTCTTTTCCAATAAAATACTCCATGCTTGGATTAATATTAAATCACCTAAAATTCTCCCCTAACCTTCCTTCCTAAACAGTAAATGTTTTACCATTTTTTCGTTGGACTAGGTTTCTTAAAAAGGTATTAATTTCCTTTCACTAATATGGAATTTAGGCCTATAGATTTTCTTACAACCGTTATAATATTATTTGGTTCTTTAACTTAATTTTCTTTTACCTGACCTACTGTACAATTAATTATTGGTTAAATGGTTAATTATATTAATTTTAATTTACTGGTGGTTACTTTTTTTTACATTAATTAACTGGTTATGGAACCCTTCATTAATTTATAATATAATTGTCAGAACTACTTGTTAAACATGAAACACTGGTCACCCTCCTGGCCTAGTTTATAAACATTAATTAAAACAACAGTATTATTCAACTTTATACAATACTTAGAACTTAGTATAGTGCCTAACACTGGTAATTATACTTGATTGTATAAAGACAAATCTAATATAAATATAAACATAATTATTGATGAAGTATTACTATTAAGCAACATCAGTTCATTTTTAGCATATTCAAAATACAACATAAATACTCTGTAGACCTTAACATGTTACAGTACAAAAACAAACATTTTATTACATTCAATCATTCATTGGTCTGGCTCTTTTATATTTAACATTAGTCATTGCCTCCTTTTGACTTGAGGTACATCTCAGACACATTAGCTATTGAGCAGCCTTAATTCAGGGTATGGCTCTTGACCATGTTTTCATTCAATTTTTATGTAACGTTGGGGGACCTCAGCTATGTTACGTTACATAACACCCCCACTTCGAAATAAGTTTATTTTGTATAAACAAAGTTTAGCAAGAAATAAACGCACAACTTGTATCTGGCCAATTGGTTTCCTATTCATAGTACTTTTATATTTCAGAATTATCCATTATATTATGATCATTTCTTCGTTCCTTCTTAAAATCAATTATTTCCCAAGTTTAAATCTTATTTCTATAATCATTCTTGTGACATTCTTTATTAATTATACATTTGGATCTGGTTTTATTTCATTCTCTATATTTATTTGTGAGTTTTCCCTCTAATATTTAATTTTCCTAAACCTCCCTAACATTATAACTGGAATCGAATCGGTGGTGCTCTATCGGCTAACCAATTACCGTCGTCCGTTACATACTTTCTGGGATCAGAGGAACATCATCTCTGCCCAGTTAAATGATTGCTGGAATATTCTACAGTCAATCTTCATTAATAAACCTTGTAAGGTAGTCATCATGTGACCTTCGATAAAATAATAAATAATAATAATAATAATACTCTAGGGATTATTCACTGTACTTTAACTCAGATCATATTATTTCTTCATATTAATTCTTCCTTCTATTATACACTTTTCCTCTCCAATACTTGGCTATTTTATTGACATTTATTAATTGGTTTTTTTACGGATAATTCTTAAACATTTGTTTTTTTTCTTTTCTTGTGATCCTTTTGACGGTTCCATTTTGGCTTCTTCATTCTCTTATCTTCATTGGCTCATATTCCTTTATGATCAATACAGCTGGTTATGAGATTTTGGTTAGTACTATACATTACATCACGTAGTTATATTCTTCTGGCACAATCATTATTATTCCTTTTACATTCTAAATTACATTTCTCACTATTATATTACATCAGATAAACTCATTTTGTTTTTTGGTTTTGATGATTTTTATTAGGTTGAATCAGTGTTATTTTTTTTTCTTTCATATTAGTTTAAAGCAATTTCTTCTAAATTGTATAGTAAGGTGTTCTTACTTATTTTTCGAATTTGGTTGTATTTTTATCTTCAAAATTCTCTTTCTTATATACCTCATAAATTGTTTTCTTAGATACTTGTTTGTAAGTTGAGCTTACTTCATTTTTTGAATTTTGGGGTATTTATTCTCTTCATTATAAATCATACTGTTTCTGAATAATTATTGAGTAAGTTGTTCTTACAGTTTCTTTAGAATTTTGGGTTATTTCTTCCGCTATCCAATGGGTTGCTTGGTCGATTTTCAAAATCTCAGTCCCCTTTTCTGGTTTGTTATTATTTAGGTCAACCATGGTCCATTAATTCAGGTACTACATGTTCTCGGATTACTGGGGTGTCTATAATGATTTTTGTCCTTGTTAAATATCTCTCGTGTATCTGGTACTGTAACTCGGCTGATACAAAGTCTCCATTTAAGTCACGGTTTTCGGTCATATTTAGATCCTTCTTAATTAATAGGTATTGTATCTCCTCTATTTTAATGTAATCCCTCATATATGTTACTATTCTATTCTCCGTAACCTCTGTATTATTTATACAATGTTCTGCTGGTATACTCTGTATTGAAGATATAATTGATGTGGTTAGATACTCGTTGATCATTGATATATTTAAATATTTAAATTTATTTAAGTTTTTTGTTATTATTCTATGGTGTCTTACCTTTGATATTTTTATTGAGTTTTGTCTACAATTTCTAACTTTATTTAACTCCATTTGTTTATTAATGGGAGGGTTAAATATATTAATTAATCCACCCTTCCTCATCTCCATTTCTTCTTTTGTATTGAATATTTTCTTTCTCCATATTTTCCTTATTTTCTTGATATTCTCTTCCATGGTTTGGATCTTCTCCTTGTCCTTTCTATTCTTATTTTCAGATAGCAATGCATTCTGGTCTTCTCTAATTTCTGTTTTCTTGCTACTCTCTTCTGTGTTTGGACTTACTATAATACTTTCGGAAGTGCTGTCTAATGTTTCATCCAAGTTATTAAAACCTTCATCCATTTGCTTATTTGTCTCCTCCTTGTATGTATCTGCCTTCTGTATAAGTGTATTAACATTTTCAAACTTCTCTCCGAAAGTTTTCCATATTTCCTTATTGATTTTCTCAAGATCTGCTTTCATTCGTCTATTGTTTTCCTCAAGTTTTTTGTTCATTAGTTTGTTATCGTCCTGAATCTGTCTCAGACTCTCGTCATTCCTGTCAAACCTTTCATTCATTTGTTTGATTAAATTTTCGCTCAAAATTTTGTTTTGTTTTCTTGAGTTTTCATGAATACTGTCTATTTTATTTTCCAGCTTTTCTGAATTTTCATTTATACTGTCTATCTTTTCATTGATTTGTCTGAAATCGGCCTTCAATTGTTCATTATTTTCATTTATGGTTTGTCTCAAAAGTTCACTAGTACTTTCCTTAATACTGTCTATTTTTTCATTAGTTTGTCTTAAACTCTCATTAGTTTGTTTATAGTCCTCCTTCATACTACTCAATAATTCCTTATTATCCTTCTTCATGCTACTCACTAATTCCTTATTATCCTTCTTCATGCTACTCACTAATTCCTTATTATCCTTCTTCATGCTACTCATTAACTCCTTATTATCCTTCTTCATGCTACTCATTAATTCCATTAATTTTTCCCAATTTAATCCTCCTCTGGCTTCCTCCTTATCTGGTTGGTCCCCTTGGGCATCCTCTGTATTGCTCGCCTGTTGTTCCATTTCAATATCTGTACCTGCCTCCGTTTCTTCTTCCCTCCTATCTTCTTCTGTTTCTTGTTCCTTCTCCATTCTTTTCGTAACACCTCTCGTATGCATTCCTGTGCCTCTAATGGTTGCCTGCTCAAATTAAGTAACAAATAATATGATTTTTTACTTAACTAAAGCCCACTCTTTGAGCGCCAATTTGTAAAGAAATGGGTTACGGTATTTTATTTAGTTATATGAAGATGTGTGGAAGCACCACTGTTGGATTCCAATTTGGAATACAACGTTTACAAGTATGTGAGTGGGTGTACTGGGGTTCAATCCAGCCCCACTTTGGTTTGCGTCAATTTGTAAAGAAATCAATATGTGAGGTACTGCTGGTGAAACGTCCGTCTTATTCAAGCCCCACTGTTGTAAACCAGTTTTGTAAAGAACTACTTGTTAATTATGTGAGGACGTATATTATATTATATTCTGCACGCTGGAGACGTCAAATTATAAAGAAATCTTGTCTATGGGTGTAATTAGTTATAGGAGACTCCTGTATATCAAACGCCAAGTAATACGTTGCAGGTGGCAATTCGTAACAATTAAAATGTTGTTACCTGGTTTAATTAATATGTTATTAATTAATATATCTTTCGGTTGTGACCGACGAAACCCTCAGAAAATAGATTATTAATCAAACAAAATTATACCTATGTTCCTTGAATTTATAATCATACTACGCTATAGATTTAACTTAGTTTTCAGTGTTTGTGTAATATTAGCGATATGTATGGAGTATTAACTGAATGTAAGGGGTATTTGTGTCAACCCTAGTCACTCGATGTTAGAAAATCCCATTCAAATTTTGTAATAAACACAAGTTAGTTCAGCAATCTTCCGCCCCACCAGCTGCAAACGTCGAGCGCTGTTACTTGTAATAAGCGTACTTATAGGTTAGTTATTCGTTGAGTTTGAATCAACCTTTTTGTAAATTATTTCAACCACCACATATAGTATTTATCCTGCAATAACTTCAAACGTTATCTTATACAATAAAGATACTTTATTTATTTTCTCTATCAATTCACAATCCACGTTATCTCATCAAAAATAATAATACGCTCAAGTCGACCATACAGAAATAGATCGATTATCAATTACTCAAATTCTATAAACATATACACCTGAAAATAATAATAAATAATTCTTATCCCAGGGTTCGTATAGTTCTTGGAACCATTAGTAAGGCCAGGTAAAATGCATAATTAAGGTTGCTCAATTTACAAAAATAAAATTATTTACTTTAAATACAGTGAAATGAAAATAAGTTTTTTTTTACCAAACCAACGAAAACTTCGACTAGCGGTGGACGTTTGTAAACAGTGGCCAAAATTCAGCTTATCTCGTCTTCATCCAGTGAAACTGCTCTGGTTTTCAATAAAATTGACGGTGGCGTGTACTGGTAAACCCTCAGGAAATCTTCGGACTTCTATTCTTCTTTTGTGATCTTCACAATTCTCGGTCCTGGTAAAATGGAATTAGGATCCCAGCTTCTTCTGCTGCCAATGAAGGTTATCTCTGCCAAACTGAGTCTTCTGGTATTTTCAATAATTCCGTTAGTTCAGCCTTTAATTCTTTTACTGATCTTCAGTTTATAGCATGAATTGGTTTAATACCGAATCCAGCGGAATTATTTAGTGAATGAGGTGAGAGGCTTTCAAATCTTTTTAACTGTATTCATTTACAATTTGGAAGGTTATTTAAATTTTATTACTCATTAGCATTAAATTATCATTATTTTTCAAAAAGGGGTTTTCAATTTTGAGTCATATTTCTTCTAGATTTATTCATATGTTTTAAATATATCGGTCCATCTCAACCTAATAGCTTGTAACAATCACAACGAATAATTTCATATCAACAACTTCTGTACATTTCAGTTGCCTTAACAACCACGTTTTCTATATATCCTTGAGCCGGCATTATAGAATATTACTACTCTTTTCCAATAAAATACTCCATGCTTGGATTAATATTAAATCACCTAAAATTCTCCCCTAACCTTCCTTCCTAAACAGTAAATGTTTTACCAGATTTTCGTTGGACTAGGTTTCTTAAAAAGGTATTAATTTCCTTTCACTAATATGGAATTTAGGCCTATAGATTTTCTTACAACCGTTATAATATTATTTGGTTCTTTAACTTAATTTTCTTTTACCTGACCTACTGTACAATTAATTATTGGTTAAATGGTTAATTATATTAATTTTAATTTACTGGTGGTTACTTTTTTTACATTAATTAACTGGTTATGGAACCCTTCATTAATTTATAATATAATTGTCAGAACTACTTGTTAAACATGAAACACTGGTCACCCTCCTGGCCTAGTTTATAAACATTAATTAAAACAACAGTATTATTCAACTTTATACAATACTTAGAACTTAGTATAGTGCCTAACACTGGTAATTATACTTGATTGTATAAAGACAAATCTAATATAAATATAAACATAATTATTGATGAAGTATTACTATTAAGCAACATCAGTTCATTTTTAGCATATTCAAAATACAACATAAATACTCTGTAGACCTTAACATGTTACAGTACAAAAACAAACATTTTATTACATTCAATCATTCATTGGTCTGGCTCTTTTATATTTAACATTAGTCATTGCCTCCTTTTGACTTGAGGTACATCTCAGACACATTAGCTATTGAGCAGCCTTAATTCAGGGTATGGTTCTTGACCATGTTTTCATTCAATTTTTATGTAACGTTGGGGGACCTCAGCTATGTTACGTTACATAACACCCCCACTTCGAAATAAGTTTATTTTGTATAAACAAAGTTTAGCAAGAAATAAACGCACAACTTGTATCTGGCCAATTGGTTTCCTATTCATAGTACTTTTATATTTCAGAATTATCCGTTATATTATGATCATTTCTTCGTTCCTTCTTAAAATCAATTATTTCCCAAGTTTAAATCTTATTTCTATAATCATTCTTGTGACATTCTTTATTAATTATACATTTGGATCTGGTTTTATTTCATTCTCTATATTTATTTGTGAGTTTTCCCTCTAATATTTAATTTTCCTAAACCTCCCTAACATTATAACTGGAATCGAATCGGTGGTGCTCTATCGGCTAACCAATTACCGTCGTCCGTTACATACTTTCTGGGATCAGAGGAACATCATCTCTGCCCAGTTAAATGATTGCTGGAATATTCTACAGTCAATCTTCATTAATAAACCTTGTAAGGTAGTCATCATGTGACCTTCGATAAAATAATAAATAATAATAATAATAATAATACTCTAGGGATTATTCACTGTACTTTAACTCAGATCATATTAATTCTTCCTTCTATTATACACTTTTCCTCTCCAATACTTGGCTATTTTATTGACATTTATTAATTGGTTTTTTACGGATAATTCTTAACCATTTGTTTTTTTTCTTTTCTTGTGATCCTTTTGACGGTTCCATTTTGGCTTCTTCATTCTCTTATCTTCATTGGCTCATATTCCTTTATGATCAATACAGCTGGTTATGAGATTTTGGTTAGTACTATACATTACATCACGTAGTTATATTCTTCTGGCACAATCATTATTATTCCTTTTACATTCTAAATTACATTTCTCACTATTATATTACATCAGATAAACTCATTTTGTTTTTTGGTTTTGATGATTTTTATTAGGTTGAATCAGTGTTATTTTTTTTTCTTTCATATTAGTTTAAAGCAATTTCTTCTAAATTGTATAGTAAGGTGTTCTTACTTATTTTTCGAATTTGGTTGTTTTTTTATCTTCAAAATTCTCTTTCTTATATACCTCATAAATTGTTTTCTTAGATACTTGTTTGTAAGTTGAGCTTACTTCATTTTTTGAATTTTGGGGTATTTATTCTCTTCATTATAAATCATACTGTTTCTGAATAATTATTGAGTAAGTTGTTCTTACAGTTTCTTTAGAATTTTGGGTTATTTCTTCCGCTATCCAATGGGTTGCTTGGTCGATTTTCAAAATCTCGGTCCCCTTTTCTGGTTTGTTATTATTTAGGTCAACCATGGTCCATTAATTCAGGTACTACATGTTCTCGGATTACTGGGGTGTCTATAATGATTTTTGTCCTTGTTAAATATCTCTCGTGTATCTGGTACTGTAACTCGGCTGATACAAAGTCTCCATTTAAGTCACGGTTTTCGGTCATATTTAGATCCTTCTTAATTAATAGGTATTGTATCTCCTCTATTTTAATGTAATCCCTCATATATGTTACTATTCTATTCTCCTTAACCTCTGTATTATTTATACAATGTTCTGCTGGTATACTCTGTATTGAAGATATAATTGATGTGGTTAGATACTCGTTGATCATTGATATATTTAAATATTTAAATTTATTTAAGTTTTTTGTTATTATTCTATGGTGTCTTACCTTTGATATTTTTATTGAGTTTTGTCTACAATTTCTAACTTTATTTAACTCCATTTGTTTATTAATGGGAGGGTTAAATATATTAATTAATCCACCCTTCCTCATCTCCATTTCTTCTTTTGTATTGAATATTTTCTTTCTCCATATTTTCCTTATTTTCTTGATATTCTCTTCCATGGTTTGGATCTTCTCCTTGTCCTTTCTATTCTTATTTTCAGATAGCAATGCATTCTGGTCTTCTCTAATTTCTGTTTTCTTGCTACTCTCTTCTGTGTTTGGACTTACTATAATACTTTCGGAAGTGCTGTCTAATGTTTCATCCAAGTTATTAAAACCTTCATCCATTTGCTTATTTGTCTCCTCCTTGTATGTATCTGCCTTCTGTATAAGTGTATTAACATTTTCAAACTTCTCTCCGAAAGTTTTCCATATTTCCTTATTGATTTTCTCAAGATCTGCTTTCATTCGTCTATTGTTTTCCTCAAGTTTTTTGTTCATTAGTTTGTTATCGTCCTGAATCTGTCTCAGACTCTCGTCATTCCTGTCAAACCTTTCATTCATTTGTTTGATTAAATTTTCGCTCAAAATTTCGTTTTGTTTTCTTGAGTTTTCATTAATACTGTACAATTAATTATTGGTTAAATGGTTAATTATATTAATTTTAATTTACTGGTGGTTACTTTTTTTTACATTAATTAACTGGTTATGGAACCCTTCATTAATTTATAATATAATTGTCAGAACTACTTGTTAAACATGAAACACTGGTCACCCTCCTGGCCTAGTTTATAAACATTAATTAAAACAACAGTATTATTCAACTTTATACAATACTTAGAACTTAGTATAGTGCCTAACACTGGTAATTATACTTGATTGTATAAAGACAAATCTAATATAAATATAAACATAATTATTGATGAAGTATTACTATTAAGCAACATCAGTTCATTTTTAGCATATTCAAAATACAACATAAATACTCTGTAGACCTTAACATGTTACAGTACAAAAACAAACATTTTATTACATTCAATCATTCATTGGTCTGGCTCTTTTATATTTAACATTAGTCATTGCCTCCTTTTGACTTGAGGTACATCTCAGACACATTAGCTATTGAGCAGCCTTAATTCAGGGTATGGTTCTTGACCATGTTTTCATTCAATTTTTATGTAACGTTGGGGGACTTCAGCTATGTTACGTTACAATATATATCTATTACTACACATAGAATCTTATACTAATTAATCAAATTAAAATTATCTCAAATAAATTCAATTTTCTGTACTCATAGCAATTATCAGTCAAGACAAAATGATAAAATTATTTTATAGTGGAGAGAAATTTCACACACAAAGAGTTCATTGCTTTTATAATAGCACAATGGATCAGCTGTTTGGGGAGTCTTATTGTTTACGTAGGGGTGGTTTAACAAAGGAGGGTGATTTGGACAATCTCAAACACGATTATTTCCTGTTCTGGACTGTCTGTTATGTCCGCGAGGGAATCCCATACAAACAACTTACTTGTGTACAAGGGGGAGAGCATACATTTCTCGACACGTATTTAACATGAAATAGCCTGTAAATACCGACAGGTTTAAAATGGAATAGTTTTACCAGCAAGGACTTGTTTATTACGGCAATATCCTAATACTAATATTATTATTTCTTAATTAAAACTTTATTCATTTATTTGTTCACAATTTCAGAGTGAATAAATTTATATAAACAGCAAAATTTATATGAATAAATTTACAAAACAGCAGAGTGGCGCATTTTATATGTGTCACTCTGTACACAATTATTATTAATTAGACAACAGCACAATACACAATTTTTATTTTTTACAAAGCAGAGTGGCGCATCTTATAACGTCTCTCCTGCAAAGACATTATAACATCAGGAACCAGTTCAATTGTTCGCTGTTAATTAAACTAGCTGCCGTAGTTAGTAAAATTTACTTACCAACAAATTATAACAATGTATATATCAGGAATTAGTCAAGGGTTACATAAATTTATTCACTCTCTGGGTATTAGCAAAAACATCTCTTGATTCTTGTATTTTAACTAAATATAAAAGTAATAGCTTTAATGGTCATCCTTTAAATTTTTACTTACTTTACTTTACTTTTAAAAGAAAAATTCTTAAAAATTCTGCATTAAATATTCTTAAAAATTTTTATTCTTACTCTTTTTTATCTAAAAATCATTCAGCTATGTATTATTTCAAGTACCACGGATCCGGGTCTTAACTTTGCAATATTCTAATATATCACAACATCATCCAAACTATTTGAAGAATAGTCCGATGTAATTTTCAGAATTACTTTACCTTTTAAACATCATCAGGTTATTACTATATCATTACAGAAATTACAAACATTTATATGCTAATCTTTAAGTTATCTAAAAGTCTTTACAAGAAACTTTACTGTTCTTTTTGTTTCGGTTTTTACAAAAAAACAAGTTATGCACAAATGTTATGATTTAATATCACCTGAATAGTACGTGAGTTTGCTGTGGGTGTTTGTGATGGTCTTCTTGGGTGTAGTTCGTTGTTCCTCTGGATCCTCCATTTAGTGGATTGTTTCCGAATTGTAGTCTAGTTCATGACGATTGGATTCTGCTACTTGAAGTTCATACGGTTGTTGTAACTTTCTTCTTCTGGAGTTGGTTGTTCACATTTTACATTTTAATTGTTCTTATTTTAGCAGCACTGATGTTTACTTTAATATGGTAAGGAACATCACTTGCCACTTACTGTTTGTAAAGAGATGTGTCGGCTAAGTTTTTTTTTATATGTTACCAATATTTGCTCCTCGCACTACATTACTAGTTTTTTAGAGTTTTATCCCAACGCTACATTGGATTAAATCAAATATAACAACTAACGTCTGGTTGTATCGTTGTTTAGCAGTATACAGCTAAGTGTAACTTCACAACACATTTTTGACCTGCTTACATGTCGAAGTTTCTCCGGCGACTGGGGGTTGTTTAGCGGTCGGGAGTCTGTAAGCTGGCGCAGTTTACGCGCTGAGAAAAGTAGTTCGTTCCTTTAGTATTAATAATTGTTCATTAATTAACTAGTAATAAATTATGCTACCTTTTTGTTATGAATTAGATATTTCCTGTATTATTAATTCGGCTTTTATTTAATTAAAAGAATTATTATTTTTCGCTTAATAACATTGTACTTTGCGTGTTCGTACTGGACAATTTGCACGTTGATACAGGAATCTAGGTACAGATAAGGGGTGGATAATACTCTCACTTGTTATAAGAACAAAAAATTTAATTTGTGCTATTTAAATAATTTTTAAATCGTCACAGTCTGTTTGGGGTATGTCTCATGATAACTTTGGAATGAGAAACAGAAATTACACTGTTGCACACCACTAGAAAAACTTGTCGATTAGCGCTTTCAAGCTTCACAGCTCATCATCAGATTGGAAATTGGATGTGGTGTCCTAAGAGTTTTGAAATCAGGGCACAAAAAGTAGTTAAAATTTACATAAGACCACAAAATTCATGAGAAGTATCAAATTTAAGAGGATTTAAACTAACACGTGAATAAAGTATGAAGTTTTGAAAATTTCAAAATATAAAAGTATAGCAATGTGTCAGATAAATAGGAATTTTAACTCGAATCCGAATGATTCGGGTATTCTCAAATTAAAATGTTAAGGTTAAATTGCTGATGTCCAATAACAAAATAATGATATTTTTGTGATTACATATCTGTTTCTTTGTTTTCTTTTAGGATGTCAGTCACAAACACTAAATAATTGACATCGGCTTAAAAGAGAAACTTGTATTTTAAAAAGGAAAAATTATATCTTATAAACAATTAGATATGACAGTGAGTTTAACAAGAGTGGTCATGAAAACAGTAATGCTAATTGAATTAAGAAATAATCTTGTGCGTAGTCAAAATGTACTGACCCATTCAGCAAGAAACTATGCAAGATGGGCTCATAGACATCCCTCAAAAGTGTACTTAGAGGGTTCAGTGAAAGACGAGATTGATGAATCTAGTAACACCCATGAGAAGTCAACATATTCAAAAAAGGAAATATCACATCCACTGGTACATATGGCTAAGAAAAATTGTAAAAATAATAATCGCATTAATAGTATTACAAAATCCTCTGAAGACATATCTTTAGCCAACAGTGATAGGGATGAAACTTCTGATGAGGTCAGTGCAACAGTCGCAGATAGTATTGTTCAGAGAACAGAGTACACAGCCTTAAGCAAGGAGGACACTACACTAAGGTAAATGTATGTTGATTGTATAACTATTATATGTATGTTTATATTCAAAATTGTTAATCCCAATATGAACTTTTTTCTTGAAGAATAAGAACTATGTACAGGTTGTCAAAGTTAAAGAAGCGTGTCCTGCGCTGATAAGTGGAGGCACGTGACAATGTTGATAGGGATAGTCAATTTACAAAGTGCAGGTCGACAACACAGAGTTCTTAGCTGTGCACATCACATTGAAAAATTAAGTACACTTGTAAAATACTTTATAATGAAAACAATAAAAAAATTATCTGTTACATACAGATATTAAGGGTGTGATTCAATTCCATCCAACATGTCATCCAGATCACCTGTCCAATCTGAAAAGTCAGATTCATTGTCAGTAGCATTGCTGTTTTCAACTCTTATAATAAATTCTTCTGTTTCAGTGTCTGTTAAACTCTATGTTTCTGCATATTTATTTTCACACTTGACACTATGATCACAACAGTTTTTCCAGTCTTCACTTGGTAATTAAAAAAAAACTTATTCAACCATTTTCATGACACACATTATATTGATTAGATGTGCTTGAGCTGTGATATTATTTTTTAACCCTTGCCCAAATAGTATGGGATTGAGTTCCAGATGATAATGGGGTAATCTGAGAACACTTTGACCATATTGTTCCAAAATAGAATCTATATGGGACCATTCATAATTTGATTTAGTGTTTTTTGGTACAGTTCATGTTTCTACATACTTCCACCAGAAAGAATATTTCTGTTTCAGAAACAGTCCTACATTTTTGACATTCTGGAAGTGGAATTCGGCAGTTTGTGTAACTTTCATTGTGGTATGGGGCATTATCTATCACTAAAACTGACTGGGATGGTAGGTTTGGGATACGTTTCATTCTCAGCCATTTTTTTAAAATAATTTTATGCATTCATTTCTCCTTGATAAATACCAGAATGCTGGCCTGACTAAAACCTAAAAGTGTGTTTGGAACACTTTATGTGTCACTGCCTGCATGTATTGTTATCAACCTTTGTCCTTTGGATAACTTTTTTTTATAACCACTTAGGGATCCATTAGACCAAGCCAGTGGATGGAATTTGTACGTGGGTGGAATGTACATAAGATTTGTTCAGAAGTATAATTGGTCAGCCACTTTTACTAACTTCTTGAATTTTTTAAAAAATACATGACACATTTGAAATGAACGTCATCTTCTTCTAACAATATATGTCTGTTGTGAACTGTTTTCTTCCACTAAACCCCATACATATTTCTGACTTCTAAACCACTGCAAAACTTTTCTAAATGATTCGTGTGAAAAATCGAGCTCAAGTTCCATATGTTCAGTTTTTAAAACAGATAATAATGTTTGTAATCATGGCAATTATAATGTAACTTTTTTTTTAATTAATGTAAATCTTAACGTTCAATGTAATTAATATCCTGTAGAGCCCCAAGTTGTTGGTGCCAATATTATGTAAAGTGAAATAAAAATTAACTCTTGTTCAGACTTGTCTCAATTCTCAGCTTTATTTTATTATATATATATTGTAAGTAAACTAGATTCCTCTCCTTAAAGCCCCACTGTTGGGCTGTCCAATTTGTAGGTAAACAAGTACGTACGGTTCAAGTCCCCACTGTTGAGTTCGTTAATTTGTAATGGGACGAGTACGAGCGTCTCGTTATTTTCACGCAATGTAAGCCTATTCGTTGCTATGAACGAGTATGTTCCCCTGTTTTACTCTCTTAGGTCATTTAGTTTACTTAATTATTTAAATATCTGAGATATTTGGAGTTGTGGGATATATTGATGTAATTAATTAATATTAACTTAGCTCTCTAAAAAATATCAGTGTTAGTGTACCTGAAACTTAAATAATTAATGCGTTATTCTGTAATTTCATTCAACCCTATTATACCTTGAAGAGAATTATGTCTAATTTTGTATTTTTATGCTCTCTCTTTGGTGTCAGATAATTCCGCTATAAGCGCTGTAGTATCGGCTCAACGAAACTTATAGGTTATTTCACTGTTTATGTTAACCAATTATTCTATACTTATTCAGTTACTTTTTTATTCCCAACTCATTAAATCATACTCCAAATAACAAGATTTTGCAATTATATAAAGGTTCTTTATTTGTTTACTTCTTTAACATTGAATAAGATATGTTCTAACTAACATATGCTTGGGCTATAGATTGCGTGAATCGATTGTTGATTATTCCGATCCTTTATTTAAATTCAGTTATATAGTGTGTTTTAATTTGTAATTAATTTAATTCAGGGTGTGAAGGTTCTTGTAACTGTGGGGAAGATTAAAAATACATAGATAAGAATGCAAGATTTACAAATTTGAAGTGTTGTGTAGTTAGTATGATTAATATAATAATAATTTACCAGACTAGAACGAAGCAAATCGTGTAGGCGGTTGATTGATAAATTTACTGTTCTGGACAATTATGCCGTACGATATTCTTTCTTCGGTTTAATAAAATGGAATTCTTGTCCTGTCCACTTCGGAAATACAGCTCTCTGGATTGATTTACAGCCCGATTGATGCTTCTTCTGCAACTCCAGGATCCAAATACGTTCTTCTCTCGGTTGAAGCAATTAGTGTTGTTCCGTGTATTTGAAAGGTTATAACTTCTGGTGTAGTGTATATTATTAATTGTGATACTGTTAATTCTTTCTATTTGGTTTAATATATCATCAATTCCCTTCGGATATGGGACAGTTCCAGTTCTTCCTTGTAGAATCCAGTTATTTATTTTCTATTGTGATTTCATACTATTGTCTTGTTTGGTTAATTTATACTGGCAAGAGTCATAAATATTATCATTAGTATTTTGTATTTTATAATAGTATTTACTAATTTAGTATATTCCAATTAAATAGATATTTCTTGGTTTTTTATTAATCTCATCACATTCAGATCATCAAAGCAATTATTGTCAAATCAACAACTTCCTCTTTTTCTGTCGTCCCTAGCAACACATGATTTTTCTTCCTTCCACATGTTTTGAATATAGTGTTTATTTCATATATTTTTTGTCTATTCCTTATCAATTTGCTATCCTATCGGAATGTAACTTTACCGATAGTTGGTTTATTATTTTCTACACATATTCTGCTGGTTTTTTTATATAAGCCTGTTTTTTTTCTTTTTTATATTTAATACCCTTTCGATATTAAACGTTATTAATCGATATCATGGCATTATGGCATTATCATAATTTGTATAAATTTTATTATATATCATTATTAATTTAATGTTTTTTTCTAGCTCTTCAAATCGTATTCATTAATTATTATTAATTGATGTACCTAACCTTTATGTAATGAGTGGTTATATAGTGGTTTTGGCTGTTAGGTAAATGGATCTACCTGTGTTTATAACTGGTAAACATCTATAGCCCCTTTTACATAAATTCATACATATAATCAAATCTTAACTATTAACATTTACATAAACAATTATTTTTTCTATATCTAATAACAATTTTATCTTGACCTATGGATCACATATAAGAAAATTCAAATCTATTAACGTTAATTAGCTGCTTCACACTTCATTCTACAACAGTCATTGAATAATACATCTTGTTTCATTATCTTTCATTAACTCAGCACATATTTGGTATAACATAACATAAACTTTATCATAATATTTGTTGTCATAAAATAATATCTCTTAACTCAAAATTCTTATTTGCTATTACTATAAAGTAAATTATTGTTTCATTTTTTGTTTGCCTTTCACTAAACATATTTCATCAACTATTATCTAACTTACAGGTTCGTTTATTCTTGTTAATACTACCTTGCATCCTTATTTACCTTTATCTATAATTATAAATGTAATTATTAGATCTTTGTTCTATCATGGGGTTAGATATTGACTTGTTTATTATTCTGTTAACCTTGTTTTTATGTAACACTGATGCTAGCATTTCTGTTGCGTTACAATATATATATATATATGTGTATATATATATATATATTACATTTAATATTTATAAATAAATTTACTTCAAGATATACCTTTTTTTCCTTATTAGGAACATGTTTCGGGTACTATCTTGTACCCATCCTCAGCCTTCCGGTTTGTTTGTCTGGTGAAGTACATATGTGTTGTTGGTTGACTATTATTATTGTGGCTTCCTGTTGGCTTCTGGTATTTCAAATTGGTTTTATTGTGTGTGATTGTGGTTTATGTGTTAGTTTTTTGTGTATTTTCAATGTTGAGTGCTTTGAATATTGTGTCATGTTTTGTATTGATTTGTATTTGTTCAGGTATTAGTTTGTTTTCTGTTTTATGTTTGTATATTTGTAAATTTTCCCAAATGTTCATTATGGTGCCTTTGTGTGGTATATGTTTTATTAGTGTTACATTGGTTATGTCTGGGAATTCATGTCCTGTGTTTAGTTCTAATGTAGAAAGAGCCGTCTTACTACTGCAGCGCCAGCTCGACACCTTCAGGGACTGGACTGACAATTGGAGAGTGCAACTCAACGCTACCAAGAGTGTAGCCGTCGAATTTTCGAAGCGACGGAAGCACCCTGTTAGGCAGTTACATATCGGCAGAACGTACTTGCGCTGGTCCAGTGAGGTCAAGTACCTCGGATTACACCTCGCCCGTCGGCTCACCTGGCGTACCCACGCTCAGACAGTTCATAAGCGAGCATCCGCTCGTCAGAGCTTACTGTTTCCACTCCTGATCAGCTCAGCCATGATCAGGAAATTGGGCAAGATGATCGTCGGCGCATATCTACTGCCGGTCATTACCTACGCTTGCCCGGTTTGGGGTTACCTCGCCACAATGCATAAAAAGAAATTGCAGAGCGTCCTTGACAGGGGTCTTCGGCTAGTGGCAAAGTCCCCCGTCGCTTCTCATCATGCCTTCTGAGGAGAGGACTTGGCGTCCGCTCCTTAGACGAAACATTCAGGCGGCTTGCACGCAAATTTTATGCACGTGCGACGAGGTTCCCAGACAATCCTCTAGTGGCTGGGCTGGGCAGGTACCGTATACGTCCAGGTGATTCGTGGAAATGCCCTCGGTGTATACTGCGCTAGTGTAGGCTAGCACAACAGCCGAGAATTGGCCTGCTATAGAGAACACGCCCTACTTGGGCAGGGCCACGAGGCAGGAGCTCCAGAAGGTAGCTCGGAACTCAGATACCGAGCGGTTCGTCTCTGTGACGCACAACCGCACAGCCCAGAGCGTCGTCCTTAAAGTCAGTATAGCAGCGATATATTTACAGTTCGGTTTGAGAGTTATAGTAGCGATATTACTGTGTGCGTTCAAGTGGTTTTTAGTTAAGAGTGGTGTTTTATAATCGGACGGTATAATTGTAATACAATTGTGTTTAATTTTAGTGGACATTTTATTGCGTGTGAACAATTTTCATTTGATTTGTTGTAAAAGACAGTGTTGTTAATTACGAACTGTTTAACTGTAAAAATTAAAGGTGTGATTAGTGACTTAATTGGTGTCTTGAACTTATTTTGTTTCCACTGTACCTACGATGATTGAGTAGACCGTCTTAACAGTGGTGTCAGAACTGGGATAAAACGGTTAACAGTGGAAACAGTGGACACTTTGTACAAGACGAGTGTGATTCATAATTAATCGGTAAACATGGATCCCAGTCAGATGATGGAAGCTTTACAAACACTGCTGTGGCAGACACAGGAGGAATCAGAAAGACGACAAAAAGAAGAATGAATACAAGAAAGAGAAGAAGCAGAAAGACGACAAAAAGAAGAACGAAGACAAGAAAGGGAAGAATCAGAAATAACGACAGGATGAGAATCGCAGACAGGAGGCGGAAGAAGCAGAAAAACGACAAAACGAGAAAGTGGAAGCGAGACAGAAAACCCTCCTGCTAGAAGCAGAGGAACAACGACGACAGGAGGCAGAGGAACGGAAGCATGAAACAGAAGACATCAAAGCATTAATACAGGAGCAGAAACAGATCCAAGAACACAGTACCGCAGAATTGGGTCTCCTACGAGGTGAGCTTAATAAACAAGTTACTAAGATATCAGAGGTACAAGAATCAATGAGATTAAAAATAGCTGAAGTAGAAAAATCTGTCTCGAGTGTTGAAGAATCGATATCTAATAAAATAGCTGAAGTAGAAAAATCAGTCACGAGTGTGGAAAAAGCTATGTCAACAAAAATAGAAGACTCGATTACAAATATAAAAGAGCAGATTAAAAATGAAGTCGAGCAGTGCCTGAAGTTACAACCAAAACAACTTTGTGAACAGATTGTACCAATGATAAAGACAGAAAAAGACACAGAAAATAAGTTAATAGAGAAAGTCACTTTGCCTGCAGTAGGTACAGTTCATGTTAAAGCACCAACCTTTGACGGTAGCAGTCACTGGGCAACATACCTCCGCCAATTTGAAGCTGCTGCATGCGCAAATAATTGGACAAAGAAAGACAAGGCAGTCTCACTCGTTCTCGCATTAAAAGGACCCGTGGCAGAACTACTACAGAAAGCTGCCACTTGACAGCCAGAACATCTATGCCGAGTTGATAAAAGCTCTGGAATTACGGTAAAGTGATAAACATTTGCGAGAGGTGTACAACAAGAGGTGTTTTCAGTTGAGAACAAGACGACAACGTTCCGGGGAGAGTCTTCAAGAGTTTGAAGCAAGTATCGACAGATTGATTAGATTGGCCTATCCTGAAGCACCAGAAGACTTTCGAATAAGGTTTGCGGTACAGACATTTATTGATGGCATCGGAGATTATGAACTTCAGCAAGTGTTACGAATGGCAAGCCACCGAAATAGCTCAGAACCTCTTGTTCACGCCCTAGAGTTTGAAGCTGCCAAGTCAGCGTCCCGCTACATTAATGGGTTTGTGCCATCACATTGCCATTACGATGGATGCAGAAAAACAATGTTGTTGGACAAACAATTCAAAAGCTCAAGAGAGTCTCAACGATTTTAAAAAGACGGAAGACCGAAATGTTACAACTGTGGAAAACGTGGTCATCTACAGATAGACTGTTGGGAGAAGAAGATACCGAGAGAAGAGAGTGATTGCACCAATTGGAGAAGTTGTAACTTTAATTCTTTAATGTGCTTTTTATTAGTTGTATAAGGTTATATGTATTTCTAATAACAAACATTTCATTCGGGCGCCATCTTGTTATTAATACAAGAATATCAAATGTGCATACCTTACTGGGCCAAGTTCGTTTAAGCGAACCGGAAGTAGTGGAATTTGTTACCTGAAATAACTTACTCCCAGTTGTAATATTTACCAATGACATTACCTTTTATTGTTAAGTAACATACAAATGAATTTGACTCTACTGTGCGAAACAAGCACACTACCATTCACCATGAGGCATAGCGCCATGAGGTGTAGTTCAACTATTCAAGTTAAAATTTCTTTCCCCTTAAACATTTTATATGCCCTCCAAAATAAACATATTCAATTATATTTTTAATTATATCATTATTAAACTATTTCACAACCCAGCACTTCTGATTAAATATAATTAAATATTCTCTCACTCACTCACACTCTCATTCATATGGTACAATTTCGTTAATTTCCCCAAATTGAGCTCATTTTTTTTACTGAATTTATTTAAATATTGAAAATTTTGGTATTGACCTATATTAAACTTTTCTTATACCCCCCATTTTGTCACTTAGCTGGAAATCAGTCCTGCAGACGTCCCTTTCCTCCAACCGCACTATTGATGTTGTTTTTTACCAAACTTTTGTATTTACTTGTTACACGTTAAACTGTTATTTCACTTTAGACTAAATACTTCACATTTTTACATGTTGTACGGGCGGACGTCCGTGACTTCGTTTCGGAAATTTTATATAAGCAGCTGGCCGGCTTAACTGATGTTGCGCGACTCAGTCGGATTTTACTGTGTTGAGTTCTTTGTTTCCTGCCCACTGGGCGAGAAAGTATGTTTCGTACATGCTTTTCAAGCTGTTCACAGTGTCACACGCGTACGCGCGAATACGCCCCCTCGCTGATAGCTTTTACATTCCCAGACTCGTTAATTGCTTTTGCACAACGGCAACACGTACGTACAGCTTGGCTTGGTACCGCACTGACTGTAAGGTGTTAAAAAACTGTCCAGCGTTTATGATTCAAATGTTGTTCAGCTTGAGTGGCCATTACATTTTACAATTATTTCAGAAGAAATAAACCACAATAGTTTGTCCCATTACAAACCCCCTCAATGAGAGGTTTTATGCCGAAGCATAAAAACTCTCATTGACACACTCATACTTCCTAAAGGGATCAGTCGAGATATGTCGCCACAACCCCTTTACCGTTTATATAAAAAGAATATAGATAACTTACCCTTGGTCCAGTGGCTGTGACCGCACCTGAATGACCTTACTGGACTTCTCTCTCGAGATCCCAACACCGCAAGGCCAGACAGATGCTTGACACTCCTGCTCTGACACGCAGGCCAGCTCAGGACCGCCACCACAGCATCACCAGACACTGAAACATCAAATTAAAATATTAAATAGTGGCCTCATATAATACCATATCCCTAACTGATCTGGTTCCCCTTAGATGTGTGCTGGTTTGTGTTAAGAAGCACTGGGTTTTCTTTAACTCCTAACATCTATATGATTACAAGAATTATTGTACAGACGTTCCTTTGTCTTAGCTCGCTCCCATTAACATTTATAAAATATTCAATTCCAATCAATAATAATTAATCCTTTCCCATTAACAAGAAGAAATACAAATCTTTATACTAATGCAATAATACTTCCAAAAATTTAAACACAATCAAAATTTACTCAAATACGATTATCTATATCTCCCTCTTTCTACAATTCTTAAACATTTTCTCTTTTGTATCTAAAACAATTCAAAATCATTTAACATTTTATAAAATATTATTATTAACAGAAATTCTATTTATCCGGCGCTGTTAATAATAATCATCCCCTTTGCTCTCCTCCACACACACTATTTCCCCCCCTGAACTGTTGCGTTCAGTTGCCTCCACAAGGACTGAGGCGGAAGGAGTGAGCACTTTTTTCTTTTCTCTCACTCCCATCCTTGCTTCAGCGTTACAAAAACTTCAGGGTAAGTACCCCTACTTATTATCTTAACCTATGCCCCTAAGGTCTACCACCCCTATTTGGGTGAAAATAGCCTGTGTTCAAAATAAATTCCCTTATTAAACCCCATTAAATTTCTATGTTTGACCAATTTCAAAGGCAACCAACTGTGGTCAGTTTTACAATAACTCTGCCCACAGCTGATTGTCATCCAAAACCACGATCTGGGTTGGTAAGGCCGAGATCGCCCAAAATGTAGGGAATCGCAATGGTTTGACACCTAGTGTCATAACTGCCCCCAAAATTACCCTTTAATCTTGCATAGTAACATAACATAATAAACAAATAAACATTAACCTTGAACATTAACATTGCTACATTTACATTAAACAAACAATTCACCTTTAAATAATTTATATAGAAATTTATAAACATTGTTACTTGAATTTTCTATTAACTCTTTTATATCAACTTTTAATTACTCATTATTGTACCTTTTAATTCTATAAAAATTCAAATTTATTATTAACATTCATGTTACATTATATTTCATTTCTTATTACCTTTCTACTATGAATTTTCTACTTAACCCTTCAGATTTTGATCATTGATTAGTCTGGGTGACTCCTGTAATCACTATGATTTGACTTATTGAAATGGCATTAATATTTATAATCTTACTCCCTTTCTTCCTACTAACAATCACTAACATAATACATAGGGTGACACCAATCTCTCCAAAATATTCACCTCCACTAATTCTCTAATGTCCACTTAAACTATTCTCCAATTATATACCCTCTTTGTACCTATGATGTGTGTATCCGACCCGGCCATACACGTTCATAACCTTTTGCCCTCCACCAAATATCGGCAAACACTCTTACCCTTCTATAATTACGCACGACGCACGTTGATCACACCTTACCACCTCATCCTTACTACAAAATGTCACCATCAACTATTTAATCTCCATCTACGTACTCACCTTCTCTACATATAATCACTAACAGTGTCCCTAAAATATCTAACACCCTCTTTGTGTATTACTGGTATTTCAAAATTCTTATTCTCTCTAACTCCCATTAACATTAACCCTGCTTAACTCACATGCCTTATTTATCATTATCACCCAAACCCTTTTACAACATTTCACCTTAATATGACACTAGAAAATTCATCATTTACCTCCTAATAACAATACAACTCTGTGCCTAAACATATTTATGTGTAATCATTTACTATTTTTTAGATAATCTAAATCTCAAAAATTATTTAACTTCACTATCAAATCTCTTTTATACAACAATAATTAAGCAATTAATCTTCAATTATTTAACTCATTATTTAAAATCTCACAATTAATCTCCTCCTTTATCTAGTCAAAACAAAACAAAAAGTTATAATTATTATTAAATCAGCTAAACTTCTTGTAAATCTGCTTGTAACTTCCTGTTACATACAGGTTTTACAAAAAAGTACATATAATATACCACATAATTTGATACACAAATACATTTAACATTAACACACAGAAATATACAATCCAACTTATTATTTGTTATCGTGAACCATAAATCATTACATAAAACAATCCCTTTCAACATCACACTTTCACGTAGTTAAATGTTCATAAACTATAAAACACTTTATCCTCCATCATCAAATAATAATCTAATCTTATGATTATACCATTCATTTGCAATTAAATACATTATCTCATGATTATCAACATAATGATTATCTATATTGTCATATTCTTCCACAATGTCATTTGAATTAATATGATTATTCCATACTATTCTATCATGTACCTGGTCACGCTCGAGTATAGTCCTGTCACCTTTAGTGTAATTTGTCATAATCGGGTAAGTCATATTATCATCTTTAACAACATCATCTACTGCTATCTCAGTTTCACTATAAGGTAAGTACTCGTT